>BSBK01002956.1:1110000-1283150 GCA_027943335.1 Chamaecyparis obtusa | reverse complement strand
TATATATATGTATATATATATATATATATAGAGAGAGAGAGAGAGAGATATGTATACTCACATGTCTTCTCTATCGGGTACAAGATTTACTTCTTTCTTCAATTCATAAATGTTAGTATAAGTCCTTCAGCATACGAGATCAATTAACCAATACACTTTTGATTGGGGTTCTTCTAAATACTCTTTTGGATGGTATTACTTTGAGGAGCATCCCTTTTTCAGTGCATTCCGCTATTTTGGGTCTGGCCTTCTATTCCAATCACTTCTACTTATCTTTGGTTAGGGTAGGTTGACTTCGTGGGGTCCTTCCTCCTTTTTGTGCACTAGGTTTCCTTTGGTTTTTCTCCCTTTTTATGTTGTTTTTCTCCCTTTCAGTCTTCTATGCTTTTTATGGTTTTGGAGGCATTTTTTCTTTCTCTTCTTGGCTTCTTTCATCTTCTGATTGTCTTGTTTTGGACCTCTCTCTACTATTTTCTTTTTCTTTTTTCTTTCCTATTTGGTTCCTTCTTCTGGTTTAGTTGTCTCCTTTCAGATTACTATCATGGGTCCTCGGGTTGCCTCCTATGCCCTTTTATTTCTTCTTTCCTCTTCATTGTCTATGCTCATGCCCTTCTCTCTTTCTTCCCCTATTTTTCTTGTTCTTTTTGCTTCCTTGTTGCCTTTGGCTTTTTAGACCTCATTGGTTTTTGCCTATCCAATTCTTGTCCTCCTCTTTTGGTTTGTCTTCCTCCTTGTCCTCTTTCTTTGGTTTTTTGTTGTTTTTGGTTTGGGATGATGGTGGTCCTGCTCTTTTCTTCCTTTCGGCTATTAGTTTTTTTAGTTTTTTGGCTTTAGTATAATCAGGTTCTTTTAGTATTATTACAATGGCAGCTCATTTGGTCTTTCAGAGCTGTTTTCTTCATTATATGATGGGATAACAGTCTTTAGGTATATGTTTCTTGTTTCTTATCTCTGTCCTCTCTTGCTATTTTAGGCTATGGTTTTAGGTAGGTTTCTAGGCTATTTTTTCAATCATTTTCTAGTCTTACTATGTCTGAATTATTTCCTTCTAGGGGAAAAATATTTTCTAACTATGGTTTTGCAGGATTCAAGGTAAACTATCGGTTATGTTTCTCTAGCTTACATTGGCATCTAGAGGGTTGGAGAGTTTAAGTATGCGGGGAATTTGATGGCCTAGCAAGCTATCATGGTGACTTGGGGACAAAGCTTCACTAAACAGTAATATGAAGAAACATGGGACCTTAGAAATGTAGAGAGCCAATCGAATTGGCCTAATTTAAACAAGCAGTAGGAATGTAATGTAATTGTAATTGAAATAGGAATTGTTATAGGAAAGCAATATATAAGTTATCCATATGATATGGATCAAATTATTGTAACTTTAAGCCACAAGCATAATTAGATTGATGGACTTGCTTGTTGCGGGTATTGTAGTTGTATAGTTTTTCATACTTGTATGAGAGGCCCCCTAGTCCTCTTTTGTTATCAACCCGTACAACAAGTGGGAATTGTAAACCATTAATGAATTGGACTTCATTGAAGTCCCAATCTAGACTAGAGGTTTTCTTTACTCCATTCTTTCCTATCGATGCCCACACTGAACAAAGGTGTACATTTCAATTTTTATTAATAAAATAAATTTGAGGCCTTGGCCGATTACCAAAAAAACAAACTATCATATATAAAAAAATATTAAAAAATAAATAAAACACATTATAAAATAAATAAATGTGATATGTATTTGAGTAAATAAAATGACATTAAAATAATGTTTCAAAATTGATTAGCTATAAAATAAGGAGTGACACATTGGAAAAATAACATTTGAGATAAATATGGTTAAAAAGATTAAAAGTTGCATTAAATTGTCTTGTAATTGTTTCCTTAAAAAGTTGATGTGTTGGTTGCACACAACGAATGCAAATTATTTAGATTATTTGATGTAATATCATCGGTATGACGCTTTCTATGTCTTTTTTATGTATGGTTGATTTTACTTTGGATCCATATAATGTTATTTTGTGTGGAGGATAATCATGTCCATGACATAAATGGTAATAAAAGAATTATTTAGCCACTAACATCCAATGAGTCAAGATTGTCTTCAAATCCATCAACCAGCATAGATTACTTATCATTTAGAATAAAAACTTTAAAAATGATATATTTTGATAATATTTTCAACAATTGACATCATGCATTGTCCATGATAGTTAAAGAAAACTAGCAACAATGTCACTCGGTAGGTTATAACCCATTGTCAATACTTGAAAGAAAAGTAAAATGAGAGTATAAAACATCACAGTTAAGAGAATGACAATGACCTCATATAAGAAGAAACTCAATCACTGTTACTAAAGGTCAATCGATTAATGCATAATGATTGATTAAATGGTTTATTGTGATGCATATAAATATTAATAATTTATTACCAAAGGACAAGAGGAAGAAACATTTATACTTGTATATTCTTTAAATATTTATCTAGTAAGAAGCTAAATGTCCTCAAATCATGAGACATTTACATATAGTTGCATAGTGTAGAGATTCCAATTGGAAAATCACACATGATAAATATTTACTACGACAAAATCAAACATCTTAATAACATTGATCTTGAATGTTGAATAATTATCAAAAGCGAGAGCATTAATTGAAAATAAAATTTTAATATGTGTGTCGGGGGAGGGGGATCTGCAATAACAATTTCATACATATAATGGCATTGATGGCACTTACTAGTAGGTTATACTTAGGTTGTCACTTCTATCTTGATCAATTTAGTCACATTAAATAGAAAAAGGGTATATATTGGGAATATAAACCTTATAAATGAACTTGTTCTCATTGAATGTTATATTTTATTGTGGACACCAAAGGAATGAACTTAATAAAGTTGAAAACCATCCAAAAACTTAGAAATCGCCAAAAAGTGAAACAAAGGCATGAATAACATGGCACAAGAATGAAAGTACAACTTTTCTCAATAAAGAAATATTCAAACTCTTATTCCAATCGTAAATCGCATATCACAAATTATTTAATTTAAAAATTGTGTAATAGGAAAAGGGGGCTGCCTAAAGATCTAGTTTCCCCCGATTCACAACACACATTAGAATAAAAAACCACCTCAAGAAAAATAAGATCAACATTTCTTAGTAAGAGGGATGCTAATGCAATATTTTTGCTCTTAGGGTTTCTATTCCTTTGTTGCTTAGAATTGGAAAGGGGATGAATAAGACTAATATGTAAATGACTAATCAAGATGAGCGATGATCTATCAACCGAGAAGTAGATGTAGAAGGATATAAAAGTAAATTTGAGTGCACCTAGAATCGAAATAGGATAAATTAAGAATCAGATGAATTTTTGACTGTCAAAATCATAAAAATACCTGTAACTAATAATCTGAGACCTCGAGCCTAGTATCTATCTACATTTTTAATTTCACTAATTTTTGCGGGGGACGAGAATGCCTGAAATGTTTGAAACATTATGTACTTGAAGTTTTCTATCAAGACAAGTTGTAGAGTAATTATCTCAAGTATGAGATGAAATAAACTTCTGACAACTAATTATGGGGTCTTCTACAGCTGCAAAATTGATAATTGTGTGTGTAGGTGGCTATACAAGGGTTTGCCTTGGTCATCCTTCCATGTTGGTGATTCCCATCTCTACGGATAGATAGTATAATAGAGATAAAAGTGTGTAGTTCTCATAAATCTAGAGTATGTCTAAATTTCTATGAGCTAAAGTGCATAAAGGTAATGTAAAGATATACTCTCGTGTGATAGAGTAAAAACCTATATGAAAATTCTATCAATGTATTATTGAAAGCATGTAACAATTATACATTTGAAGCATAAGTATATAGATATGAAAATAACAAGAAACCATACCCAATCCAAAGAGGAAGAGTTCAAGCCAATCATTAGTCGATAGTCTCTTAGTAACCATCACAGTCCTATTGTAGCTTCATCTTGATGTTGAGAATGTTTGGAATGCTTGAATGCTTGAATGCTTGATAGAAGATTGATATAGCATTGATTTTCAAGTCCTCACTTCATGGGATGTCTTCAAATTGGGTCTCCAACCTTGATATTTATTTCATCTTACCAAAATGAAGTTTGAAGCTTTCTTTTATACCAAATCAAGAGATAGAGTTGAGAGAACCAACTGTAAATCCTAATTGTAGGGTTTCATAATAGATGAAGATAATCACACCATTGTCTCTCTCTCAAGGATAATATATCTATTCTAAGGATTACCTATTCCATCATGAAATACACTTGAATTGTCAACCCATAGATGTAGGACTTGAAATGGGTCAGCACAGTTTGTGCACTAAGTTCCTTTAGGAGTCATAACACCTATGCTGTAGGAAAGTAAAATGTGTTGGAAGAATCTATACTGCTACTACAAAATAGTAAACACACCTTGGCTAACAACAGATAATTGCAGGAAGCTTAAAAATGAACCTAAACTAATCAACAACTCAGAACATCCACTATGATCATGTTCTGCAAGTGCTGCAGGACTAATATAGTAAATCTATCTGAAAATAGGAAACTACAAGAAATGAATCTATTCTACCTAAATCTATTCCACCTCCCAAGTGGGCCCCCTTGGTTGGCTTCAATTAACTATGAACACAACAAGTACTTAAAAATCTTTCTTCCATTAAAATCCTTCTTCGATTACATAAAAACTGAATAATTCATGAAGGACAGAAAGAGTAACTTCTGAATCTAAATCAGCATTATCTATTTTCTCATTAGCTTACTAAGACGATCCAAATCCATTATATAGAGGATTGGATTCTTATTAAAAACATAACATAAAAAGTCTTGAACAAACATCACCAAAAAAGAAGGCAGAAGATCAACCATGACATAGTACATTTACTACCAAGCAACAGAATAACAACTTGCAAGAAATATAGCAAGTTGTATCCCCTATATTCTCTGGAACAGCAACTCCTTTGCAGGCGCGGCTTATCCAACAGAACTGAACTGCGCTTTCTTTGCCATGATCGGTCTCCATTATCCTCCTCCTTAAATGCAGTAATCACCACTCTTTGCATCCCTCCTCATTTTCCTAAAAAGTTAACAACATCCGGAACACATATGCAAGATAACATTCCTATTTTTACTCAGATATTAGAACATAGCTTAAAATAGTTATATGAAATACTGCATTCTATGTATAATATTAAGCAAAACATGTCATACACACTACCCATAGGTTTAGTAGGTTCTAGTTGTCTCTAGCATAAGTTCACAAGATATTTACAACAAGTGTTTAGAAATGTTTTGTCAAAGCAAAAAGAGTGTGTCCAAACTATAAAAACTATATCAAAATTAAGACATTAATATGCCTCATCACTAATCCTTTGCTAAATCATTGAGACGCGAAACCAATTTAAATTTGGGCTAAAAATTTGAGGTAAAAAATGTTTTAAATGTTCTTTACTTAGTAACAAAATATTTGAAACTTTCTGTTCCACCCATTTTAGGCCCAAATTAGGATTGTGGGTCCTAGGATATTAGGGGATGCGAGATTAAAACTGATAGCTAGTTTTGAGGTTGGGATATAACACCAAGGTTGCAAATGGTAACATAGGGCCTAGGAGATGAAATGAATTATTGGACTAGAGGAAATATAGAGGAACACACTTAGAAATAAGGGCTTACTTAAATCTTAAACAATATTGAAAAGATGGAGGACCCATAAATTTTGATTCAGGTGTTCATTAAGTGAAATTATGAAATTCTATTATGAAAGCTATACTGAAAACATACTGAGATAGGTGCTAAACAATCATGAAATTGTACAACACTTAGGTACTTACAATTTAGGATGGTACAAAAATATATGTGGAAGGAGTGCAAAAAATTGTAAGATATTCTAAGGGTATAAAATAGGTTTTTAGTGGTATTTCTCACTAGTGTCAAGAACACCTAAATTGAGCAAGTCACCATAAGAAAAAGTCAAGTTTCTCTATCTTTTGTGAGTTATTCAAGAACATTAGGCCTATTATCAATCAAATATCAATGTGTTTTACATATTTACAAAAGTATATTAACATACGACACTTCAATTTAATATTGATCATCATTAAGAGAGAAAAATAATGGCATGATTTTGAATCATAGGATTTTAATTTATTAAAGGTCATGCCAAGGTTTTAAACATAGGAAACAATTCTTCAAGGTTATACTAAGTTTTACAATACCAACAAAAAATATTTTAAGCAATTAGGACCTTAATAGTGCCCTTCTTAGTTAAAAATCATGTCAACATCAAATACAAGCCATTAAGATTTCTGTCAAGCTCATTGTTAAGGTTTTAGAAATCACCTTCACAATGTGACCTTATGGAATCTTAAGAACAATATATTTAAAATAGAAATTTCTATTCCCAACGACATGTATACCTAAAATAAGTTTATGGGATAGATATTTGATCATATACATTTCATGAGAACTAAGTAGTTACGAGTTGTGAGGGTCATAGAAAATCCAAAAGAGGGCCATACCTTGAAATAGGATAAAACATACCAATTTAAAATTAGTTATATTAAAAATACAATACAAAAATTAGGGAGAAAAATTATAAATTGTATGAAACAAAGCATGGAATCTATTATGCCATGTCCTATTGTGTGTTTCTTCAATAATGATGGCATTCGCTTGAGAATGATCACATAGAGATAGAAAACGTAATTTCCTAGGCTTGTGATAGATAAGGTCAAGGGGCCACAATACTTGAACAAGATGATATAAGGAAATTAGTAGGTATCTAAGGGATGTTTTTGATTGAGGTAAAAGAAAGTTTTGAAGGGGCCCCAAAAACCTGAACAAAGTGGTCACAAAAGATATTCAAAGAAGCCCTAAAAAATGGAACAGGTCAAGACCAAGGTGAGGGTTTTACAACAGGAACCCACAACCTAGATGAAACAATGCATGAAACAACCTTCATGCAAACCCAAGCTAAAGAAGAAAACCAAAACTAGGATTTTCCTTTAGCACCCTTCTAATGAAATTTTAAAATCTAAGATTTACCTTTCCCTCCCTTCTTCTGGGAGAGGAGAGTTATATCAAATTGTAGAGAGGGTTTTTTATGATGTTTACTAGTAATAGGGGTCCACCCCTCTTCTACCAAAGAAGCCTTCTCCTGCCAGTCTTGAGAGGAAGGTCTCAAGAGAGAAGTAGAAGAAGACTGGACAACACCAACAAGGGGTCCATCCTCCAAACGCAAGGGAGAAGCACCAAGTCCAGATTGCCCCGCAAAAATAGAGAGACCAACCAAAGTGGGACATGTTGGAAGGAAACCAACAGACCCAACATGAACAGAACCAACAAAACTACCAGCATACTGATCAGCACCTAAGCTACCATCAGAAATGATAGTAGACCCAGCAAGACCAGAAGCAATAGGAGGATCACCAATAGAACTAACAACATCAGTACTAGCAGAAGCACCAACAGACTATTCAGTGGACCCAGCAAGACCTGAAACAAGTGGAAGAACCCTAACATCAGAAAAATTAGTAGTAGAGATACCATTAGAAACAGTTGTAACTATGCCAGCTGAAGAATCACTAGTAGACTGAACAACCTCAGATCTACCAGCAATGGTGACATCTTCAGGCGCAAAATTCTTAGCAAGATCAATATTTTTCTTTAATACTATATAATGGTTGGATGAAGCACCCTTCCACCAAGAAGCAGACCTTTTGGTCTTAGTCTTTTGTAATCCACATTGGGCTGCCAAGTGACCCATTTTAAAACACTCCCTACATCTAAAAGGAAGACCTTCATAATCCAAAGTTTGAATCCAGGAAGTATTAGAGTACTCAAACTTAATCATTTCTGGTAACCCCTTAGAGATGTCCATCTCTACAATTAGACGTGCATAAGTCGAGTGCATAATATCAGATGACTCTTCATCCACCATCAGAAAGTCTCCAATAGTGTCACCCACTGCTTCAAATAGGGAGTCGACTCAAAAATGGAGGGGAAGATAAGGGAGCCTTACCCAAATCAAAATCTTGTTAAAGATTTCGAAAGAGGGGGGAAAATTAGGAAACTAAGATTTCATTACCAACATATAACGATTATCCCAAGATAAAGATTTATTGCACATAATCAACTTTCTATCTTCAGTATTTTCAAATTTAGCAGTAAAAAAACCCTTTGCCATAGGGAAAATTTGAACATTACCAGAAATGATAGGTTCCCAATAATCAGAAATCCACTCGTGCAAATCAGCAAGGCTCGGCCACAAACCTAAGAAGTGACAAATCACACCATGAGAAGAAAATTCAGAGGATGCACACTCAATATCTTCCACCACGTCCTCACCCAAGAAGAGCCAAATAGGGTTCGAGACAGGGAGAGGACCCTTAGCACCTGAACCACCACCACTCCCAACCCCACCAGAGTGATTGGTAGTGGCCCCGTTAAAAACCATACCGGCATACGTTAATGTCCCCTTAGGCACTGAAGCACCACCAGGAGGAACCTGAGAACCCCCAGTAGGCCAAGAAACACTCACAAATTGCAAAGAACCAGCAACCAGATAGGGACCTACTGACAAAACCAGTCTAGCCTCCCATGAAACCTCCAACACCCCATCAACAGCAACCGAGGACACCCCAGTAGAGATTCCAGCATCCAGCAACACCTGCACTTTTCCTGTCAATGGCTGACCTCTAGCTGAAGATAAAACCCTAGCACCAGCAATCGGTGATGCCCCAACAAACAGTGAAGCACCAGCAACTGGCAAAACCCTAGATTTGCTGGCAACCTTTGAGGCCTGCAACAAGCCTCCAAAAGAAGGCAAGACCTTAGCCGAAATGCCTGGCACCGCACTAGCAGCCTGCGAGGCACCAACAATCGACGATCTCCCAGCGACTGGTGGCTCCATTGTTCTCTACAATTTCTAGTAAATAGTTGGTATCTAAGGGATGTTATTAAAGCCCCAAATGATAATTTAAAACTAGAAAATTAATTGCAGAGAGTGAGTATTCTCTAGAAGTTTATTCAATCAAGATGACTATACTTCAGTTACATAAAAAATTATAGGTGAAAATTTAGATTTCTAGGTTTTAAAATTCTTTGAAAAAGTTGGATTATAATGTTAGTATTCTAGTCATTGAAGGAGGCAATCAACATTTCAAAGTAATAGTTTTTAGCTAAAAGAATGTTCATATAAAAATAATTAATTACCAGTTGGTTTTCTAGTTATGAAAATTTAGATTTGTGCATTTCCAAATTTGAGATGAAACATTTATTTATTTAGATTTGTGGATTTCCAAACTTGAGATGAAACATTTATTTATTTAGATTTGTGGATTTCCAAATTTGAGGAAATATTTATTTAGTACTTGCTTACTTTACAACCAATCTCTCTTGAGAAGACTATTTTTTATTTATTTTTGTATTTGTTGGTAATAAATTGCATTGCCATGCAAAAAAACACATCTCTAATTGATTTTACGAGCATACAAATATTTGTAAACAATTACACATAAGTTCTTGTACAATTATCTCACAACTAATATTGATTTTATGCCTACTTGCTCTAAACTTACTATTTAAGTTGGTAGAGCATCATCTTGTGTTAGTGAATTGAGTTGGATGTTGGTTAATAACTATTGTCATTTTTGTTGATTTGAGAATTTATTCGTGTTTACAAGTCTAAATTATTTAACTCAGTAAAAACTTTCTTCAAATTTCAATCAAAGTATTGTATGCATTGTAACATAAGAAAATGGGCTCAAGAGTGTGGGATCCTATCTGCTATGTCACATTTGGAGGGAAGATGATCCAATAGGATCAAGCATTGAGTGAGTACATTTATCATTCAATGTAATCAAGGATTCTTAGGGAAGTATAATTGAGTAATGCAGGATTGAAGGCTAGAAAGAGATAAAATATGAGGTTCAAGATGCATAGACAGACATAAACTTGACAGACTAATTCTGATGCCACCAATAGAAACCAAAAACTACAAATGACATGTGAATCCAATTTTAAGTTGTTTTGGAGGGAATAGGTAGAATGGGTCAGCCTTTTGCGAGGACTATGTTGACTTGGTAGGCATGTTCTAAGGACTATGTTGATTGCGTCAACTTTTTCCTAGGACTAGGTCAACCTATCCCTTGTAGTTATCGATGATTCCAATTGCAAATTGTAGTTGAGCTCTTGTACTTCCTTAATCTGATCCTAACACTAGTGCCACATGTTATTGAACACATAAAAAAAGAAATCTTATGTAGAGAGTGGTTTTCCTCAATCAAAACCCAGTTTGGAATCAATCTTGAAATTGAAATGAAAAAAAGGAAAGCTTGCTAACATATAGCAGAGGCTAGATCTGAAACATGAAGTGTCTTATACCTTAGAAACACAAATGATTATTTGAATGTGATCATAAATTTTGATGCAATAGTTTGAATCAAAACAAAAACCCAAAAGGAAATCATGAAAGACATGCCCTACATAATGATTATTGTAGTTTGCTACAATGCTTGATGTGAAGAAAGAGAATGGAATAGATGCTTGAAGACTCGAGTATTGAATGGATGAATGATGATCTTCTTCCTTTATTGTAATCTCCTCTACTTGTCCATCATGGGAGAGAAGCTTGAGACAATAGAGAAGATTTCCTTGAGAATGCCTTAGAAGCTTAAAATCTTCCTTACAATGCCTAGGATGTGAACTATAGGAGAAAGATTGAACACTTATCATCTTGTTCTCAAATGAGGATAGGTAGGTTTCTTATATACCCTCACAAAAATTTTAGAGCTTAATACTCAAAGAGGGTCGATGAGAGATTAACTTTCTTGCTCAATTATTGAGACAAACCTCCAGTTCAAATTTTAGAAGAAACGTCATAGAATAGGCTGAATGGGTCGACCTATTCCTCAAAATAGGCTAACTAGGTCTGCCTATTCCTTCCAAAAATCAAATAATTTTTCTCATGGTCTCAATTGAAGAGGGGATGCTCAAATGAAAAGCAGGACCAGGGTTGGAGTACTAGAAATTAATGCAGGAGTCCATACATGCTAAAATGGGGCCAGACTAAATGGAAAATTACAGAGTAATACAAATTTAGGGTTTGGTACATTTATCCCCCAATTTTGTGGGATTATGAGTCCACGTCATGCTCACAATAAAGGAGAATAAATAAGAGAGATGAAGATAGAGATCATGGGAAAATTTGCAAAGAGATAAGCCATCACTAAGTTTAAGGACACAAGCCCCAAAATGAAGGATCTCAAATTAGACAACCATGTGCAATGACACATAAACCAAAAAAAAAGAGAAAGAGATAAAATAAAAGACACCAAAAAACAAAAAGGGGTTAGTACTAAAAAAATCCAAATCGACTAGTTGAAGATACCTTAATCGAGAAAGTGTCTCAACCACTAGTATCGTATTCAGACAACTATTGCAAAAGCACAAGTGGTCACATGGAAAGGGAAAGAGCATCACCAAAGACAAGATAAGAATCCATGGTCTAACCCACTATAAATGCTATGAGAGCATTGAGAAAAGAGAGAGATCATGAATCCGATGAGCTAACAAGGTGTGTTATGCTAGGTGATTCATGGAAGAAAAGAGGAGGAAAGAGTAGAATGACTAACAAGTTGTTGTGCTAGTTCCACTCATCCCAAAAGGAGATCTCGATAAAATTTATTTGTGCAATATGCTAAGAATTAAAAGATTATATTATGAATAATTAAAAATATATATATAATATCCATACCTGAAGCTCTAAAATGTCAATTAAGTTTTTAGCTATAAGGGTATTTTGTGGGTATTTTTCCTTCAAATTTGTGAAAAGGTTTTACCTTGGATAAAATTATTAATCTTGAACTAACCTAAAAGGGGCATAATAAGATCCTAACAATATTTACTATTGTTAAGAAATATAGTAGACCATTATAATAAATCACTTATACGTTGAAGGGGTTGATCACTTTTTATAAAGGCTCAGAAACTAGGCATAATTCTGAACTCAAGGATTGGACATCCGACTGAGCAATTTATCCTCCTTATAAAAATTCATTTAATATGTCAACCTAGGGACGTGTTACTTGAAATGGGCGAGCAAGATATATGCACCAAGTACTACTCAACCACACATTCTATAGTTGCTGTAGGAAAGAAATGCTGAAAGGAAACTATCTTATGATTGCAGGAAACAAATACTAGAGTGGAACTTAAACTATAGCTGCAAAAAAGAAAGTACTAGAATGGAAATTACAAAAATGAAGATGCTAACAAAACATGAAGTCTCTTGCAAACTATGCTATAATGCTTCAGCTGCTCTGCCGCTTTGGCTGCAGGAAACGTTAGCTAGCCTGTGACTTTGGCTGCAGGAATAGTTTAACACTTAATACTGAAATAACAAAAATGCAGGAAAATGAGTTTAACTAAAATGAATCTAACTAACTATGGATTTCTCACCAAGTGGGCCCCCTTGGATGACTATCCCAAACACAATTATGCAAATTTAAATCTCAACACTTCATTTGCTCATTGATTGAATAACTTAGTACAAAGATATATAAACTAGAAACAACAGAAAACTATATTGCCAATAAACTAATAATGCCTCCTTCTCACATAGGAGTGGGGCTTTATTTAAAAGGAAAACTTCTAATAGCTAACTAATCACACCACAAAAATAGGCAGAAATTTTATTACAACACTACTAACAAAAAGTAAGAATGTTATAAAGCTGGTAACAGATTAGATCTAGAAAATAGGAAAGAGATGTTGCGGCAACAAATATAACTTACCACTCTCTCCTAGATTTCCTCAGAGAATTCATCACATTTCCTTGGTATTTTCTTGGTGACCGCCACCTTGATCATTCAGAAACCTTTTGCGAGTGTTGCCTTAATGTTTCTCCATTGGAGCTTGCTGAAAGACTGGGTTGAGCATCCAGTATATCAGTGTGCTTCACCTTCACCTGGTCAAGACAAAAATTGCTATATTGATGCGCTGCACTTTAGAGGTTAGGATAAAGACATTCATGGTAATAAACACCAAAACACACATGCATTATTTATGTTCAAACAACTATTTTACTTATAAAAATATAATCATAACTTCAAAGAAAGTAATATAGTATATTCATCTAAGTGTAGCATATTAAGTATGTTTAAACCATGGTAGCAGTCTAGTGGCAGCATGCCATATAATAACAAAATTGAGTATAAAAGTCTTTGAGAAAATATTACATAACAAGGAAAAAGACCTAGCAAAGACTATCCTAGGGCGTCTAAAGTATGGCATTAATATGCCTCATCATTGCCCCCTACGGAGACTAGTGTTGGTCTTGTTCTCAGACATTGAAACATTTATGATCTTCGCAAGCACCCTGAGATCTCCTTCCTGAGTCTTTCCAGTCATGGAACTGCCCACTTGCCAGTAGAATCCATTTATCCATTCTATCTTTATGCATCGACTCATCTCCAATTGCTCATCTATCTCATTATCCACACAGCTGTATAGTGGCCATACAAGCAGAGGAGGTGGTTCACAGGGTTTTGTGCTCAAACTCTATAGGCATTATAGTGGTCTTTCCATAAACTAGTTCAAAAGGAGTGAAACTGGTTGTTGTCTTCCATGTCGTCCTGTATGCCCAAACTGCTTCTTGTAATCTTGTGCTCCAATCCTTTTTATGTAGCTGCACTATTTTTCTCAAGATTGATTCTATCTCCCTGTTTGTGATTTCTACTTGACCATTCGCATGTGGATGATATGGACTTGATTTCCTATGGCGAATATTATTATCATTCATTAGGGCAGTGATCAATGTTAATGTAAATTGAGTGCCCTGATCAGTGACCAATTCTCTGGGTATGCCATATCATGTAAATATTTCCTCATATAGGAAATCAACTACCTTGTTATCCCGAGCATGCTTCATGGCTCACAATTCCATCCATTTTGTTACGTAGTCTGTGCACACAAGAATATATGAATTGTCGTTGGATGAAGGACTGATGGTTCCAACAAAATCTAGCCCCCATTTATCAAATGGAGTGACTACCACTTGAGGAAATAGAGGCATTTCATCAAACTTTGTTGGTCGCCCCATCCGTCGGCATCGATCACATTTCCTTATGTAGTTGACCGCATCTTTATGGAGAGTTGGCCAGTAATATCAGTGTTCAATATCTTCATTGTTGTTCTTTTGGATGCAAAATGCCCTCCACAAGGCTCATCATGACAGGCATGGAGGATGTCATAAGTCTCATCCCCCATAAAACACCTCCTCAATATTTGATTAGGGCCATTATAGAATAGACAATCAGCAATCCATGAAAAGTTGAAAGTCTTTTCTATTAGGAGTCTCTTTTCTTTTAAGAGGAAGTATGGAGGTACCTTTTGAGAAACTAAGTAGTTAGCAATGTCAGCATACCAAGGGATTTTAGCTGAAACGGAGAACATGTGATCATCAAGGAAGCTATCATCAATTATGTGTGGTTCATCTACATTCTGCAATCTTGAGAGGAAGTCAACAACCATGTTGGACTTGTCGAGATTATCGACTATTGTGATATCAAATTCCTGCAATAGTAGAAGCCATCAGACTAATCTTCCTGTGGTAGCAGGTTTGTCAGCTAGATACTTTATGGTTGTATAATCAGTATGCACAAATATTTGGTAGCTTGTGATGTAGGTGGAATTTGTTCAAAGCATAAATAATAGCTAAAAGCTCCTTCTCTATGATGTGTAATTTACATTCGCTCTTTGCAGATTTTTGCTAATAAAGTATATTGCATGTTCTACAATACCTTTTTTTAGTCTGAGTATAGCTCTTATTGCATGATCTGAGGCATCTGTATGAATGTGGAATGGCAGTGCCCAATTAGGACCCCATAGAATAGGAGCCTGAGTAAGAACTGACTTTAGTTGCAGGAAGGCTTTATCACAACTTGGTGTCCATTAAAATTCAAAATCCTTGGTGAGTAGAGAATGTAGGGGACTGGCCATTTTTATGAAGTCTTTAATGAATCTTCTGTAGTAGCCAACATGTCCAAGAAAACTTCAGACATCTTTTTGCTTGGTTGGTGTGGGAAGATTTTGAATAACTTCAATTTTGGCAGGGTCCACTTGGATCCCAACATCAGATATATAGTGACCCAGCACTACCTCTTCTTGCATCATCATGAAGCACTTTTCTCTATTTAGAGATAGGTTGTGTTCTTCACATCATTTAAGAAATTTGTTTAGATTTTTCAAAGCCTCCTCATAAGTTTCTCCATATGTTGTAAAGTCGTCCATATAGATCTCCATACAATCATGAGAGATATCAACAAAAATGTTGATAACTGCTCTTTAGAATGTTGCCAGAGCATTACAGAGGCCAAAAGGCAAAACTGAATAGGCAAAGGTTCCCCATGGGCAGGTGAATGTAGTCTTTTCCTGATCCTCAAGAAAAATTTTGATTTGATTTGTATCCATTGTACCCATCTAGGAAGGAGAAATACTTCTTGCCTGCTAAGGAGTCTAAGACCTGATAAATGATTGGAAGGGGGAAGTGATCCTTCTTAGTTGCATTGTTAAGTTCCCTATAATCAACACACACTCTCCATTTTCCTCCTTTTTTGGAAACTATTACTAATGGAGAAACCCACTAGCTAGCTATCTGATGTTGGATATATAAATCTAGCATTGAGCAGTTTTTGCAGTTTAGTCTTTACTATTTCTCTTAATGCAGGATTAATATACCTTTGAAACTACCTAATAGGGGGTTTGTCTTCTTTTAGGTATATCTAATGGATGCACAACTTTGGGTCTAGGCCTTTCATGTCAACATAATCCCATGCAAATGTTGCAGTATGGTCCTTCAGTATTTTAGTCAGCGACGTTTGTTGTTGAGGAGTTACGAGCTATTAATATTCAAGCAACAGCCAAGAGACACCTCTATTTGCTTAGTCAGTTCTATCATAGATGCATTTGTTAATGAGGGCACTTGTGTCTCATGGGGAAGCAACTGGTGGTAGATTTGTTTGGCTGTAGGAGAATCCCATTGGTAATCAGGGTTTAAAGCTTGTAGGGAGCAGTTACTGGAGGAACAATCTAGAGAGTTTGAGTTCGATCCATACTGATTATGTAAGATAGTGGTGATTACATTGTCTTCTTCCTAGAGCTACAAGAGGATCTCTTTTTAACATCATTAACTAAGACACTAAATTTATAACTTCAACTTCTTCTCCTATGTCAGGCCATATTGGTGAGCCTAATTGCATTTGAGGTTGGGCAAGTGGATACAAGACTAATGTCTTGGTATGTTGACCATTAGAGATGGTCATATCCCTTGAGTGACATCTGATGTAAGCATCAAAAACTTCTTACCAAGGCCTACCAAGTATAATTGGATAACCCCATAGTGTAGCTTTGGGTGATAGGATCATGAAATCAACAAGGTAAGACCAAGATTCTAGGTAAACAACTATGTCCTTCACCATCCCATCAGGCTTCACAGTGGAACTATTTGTGAGCTACATGATAGTGGGTATAGTTTTGAGGTTGGTGATACCAATTTGTTGCATTATATCCCTAGTCATGACATTTATAGCGGCTCCAAGATCTATCAAAGGATTTTTAATAACTATCCCATTGATAATGACCTCGATAATAGGGCTACCAGGGTCAGAATATTTTGGAATGGTAAGCTTTCCTAGCATAATGTCAGCCAATTTTCCCAAAACATGGACAGTTTGGGGATCCTTTTTCTTGCGACCAAGCTTCTTGAAACAAGCTTCTTTAATGACTTTTCCATATGTAGGGACATCTTTGATTGTCTGAAAAAGGAGAATTTGAACACTGATGTTCTTTAGTTGATCTAGGCTATTGAAGGTTGCTTCTTCAGTAGGCTTTGACTTACTATGTTGCAGTCTTTGTGGAAAAGGAGGTCTAGTATGCTGGTTATTCTCAGGTGTGTCCTGAGGAACTAGTGGATTAGGAGTGTGTTTGGCTTGGATAGGCTCCTCAAGGGGTACTTAAATGATAATTAGACACTTAGGAGCAGGAATAGTACTTCTAGACTATAGGTGAATATCATCAAGTGTGATGGCATAGGTAGGATATTGCATGAGATACTGCATTTTGTCAGTACCGTAAACACTTTGTTGAGGTGTAGGAGGTCTATTGTTTGGGTTTGGTTGTGGTTGTGTAGATAGTTGAGTAGGTTTGGGAAGTTGATTATTGGTTGTTGGTGGTGGAAAAAGTGCTTGCTATTGTGGAGGCTAAGAAGGTGGTGACATAAATCCTTGTGGCTAATTTGGCCATTGTTGACCTCCTCGCCATTGCGGTTTCTGTTGCCAATTACCCTATGGTGGATTCCATGCCCCTTGGGGTTGTTGCTGATTCCCTTGAGGGTTTTTCCACTGTGGACTAGGGTAGTTCTACCATTGATTCTGGAAATTTTTCTAGGGAGGAGTTTGATAATTCATGGGAGGCTGCCATTAATTATTATAAAATGGATTAATGAATGTAAGTGGGTCTTGAGGCATACCTTTTCTTTGCACCCATGGTCAGCGCTGAGCGACGAAGAACAACCACTTGTCTGCTAGTTCAATTGGTTTGTAATTAGTTGGCATTTGTGTAGTCTCCACATTAGCAACCATTTTGCACCAACAGTCTCTCTTCTTCTGTCTACAATGGGGACAGAATTCAGCCAGCATGGCCTTTGCTTCCTCATGTTTCTTCTTATCCTGCATGGTATCCATCTGTGTGGCCATGTTGTTAATGATGTCTTGCTTGAAGTCAGATAAGAGATGTGTTATCTCCATCCTAGAAGCACCCACACCATTTGACTTTCCCAAGGTGGACCTATATCCTCTTCCTTTTTTACCAACAACTCTAGAGTACTTAAGAAATATACTTTTAATATCATCCCATGTAGCCTGGGTGATATCACCTCCAGTCATCAGGTCCAGTGCATCTGTCCTGAATGCCACACAGAAAGAGAAGCTTATGGGACTCCTCATTAAACTAGTGTTGTGTGCTCTTTTGTAAGTTGAACATGAACCTTGAGATATAATCTTCAAGACTTTCATCTTCTCTCTGTGTCATCTTAAAAATGTCATCTACTCGCATGTCATTTCCTCTGCAATATTCTTTATACTTCATAAAGAAAGCACTCTTCATTTCATCCCAACTGTGAACAACATCCTGACCTAAGCCCATGAACCATATAAGTGCAGACTCTTTAAGAGTTGCAGGAAATCGTTTAAGCTTGTGGGCATCAATGGTGTAGTCATAGCTCCTACAAAAGATATCAAACTCAAAAAGGAAGGTATCTGGGTCTTCTGTCACAAGATCATATAATTTTGGAAGAGCAGAAGAGGGTATGTTCTTGAGATTGTTTTTATCACACTAGTATGAGATAGGAAAAGGAAATGTAGCAGGATTTTCCATCCTCGATGGATTTATAGGATAAGGTCGCAGTGGATACCGAGGATGGTAGATGACCAGTTGTAAAGGGTTCTCTTCTTCAACAAGATTTTTAGGATAATGAGATCTTAAATTGGTGAAGGCTTAAACAAATAAATTGATTTCAGGTTGCTCTTCAAAGGAACCAACTATTTCTCCCTCAAAAGATGAGGATGATGATGTGGTTTTAGGAAGTTCAATAGTAGCGTGAACAAATGAGACTTCTTGTTCTAATGGATTATTGGATTGATTTGGCAAGTACCTTCCTCAAGCGTGTCTTCTTTTGTTATGCATGCAACTAGTGTGAAGTAATGTAGATTGCAGTGTTTTTCAAGATAAAAATTATTCTACTCAAAGTAGGAAATGAAAGCATAAATGAAAGAAAATCCTAGGAATGGCTTAGTGAGAACTAGGTTCGGCGCCATCCCTGACAACGACACCAAAAATGATTGCTTTTTATAAAGGCTCATAAACTAGGCATAATTCCAAACTCAGGGATTGGACATCCAATCGAGTAGTTTATCCTCCTTATAAAAATTCATTTAATATGTCAACCCAGGGATATGTTATTTGAAATAGGCCAGCAAGATATATGCACCAAGTACTACTCAGAGATACATTCTATAGTTGTTGTAGGAAAGAATTGCTGAAAGGAAATTATCTTATGATTGCAAGAAACAATACTAGAGTGGAACTTAAACTATAGTTGTAGAAAAACAAGTACTTGAATGGAAATTTTAGAAATGAAGATGCTAACAAAACATGAAGTCTCTTGCAAACTATGCTATAATGCTTCAGCTGCTCTGCCGCTTTGGCTGCAAGAAGTGTTAGCTAGTCTATGGCTTTGGCTGCAGGAACAGTTTAACACTTAATACTGAAATAACAAAAATGCAAGAAAATGAGTTTAACTAAAATGAATCTAACTAACTATGGATTTCTCACTAAGTGGGCCCCCTTGGATGAGTATTCCAAAAACAATTACGTAAAGTTAAATCTCAACACTTCATTTCTCATTGATTGAATAACTGAGTACAAAGATATATAAACCAAAAAAAACATAAAAATATATTGCCAATAAACTGATAATGCCCTCCTTCTCACATAGGAGCGAGGATTTATTTAAAAGGAAAACTTCTAATAATTGACTAATCACATGACAAAAATAGGTGGAACTTTTATTACAACACTACTAACATAAAGTAAGAAAGCTATAAAGATGGTAACAGATTAGATCTAGAAAAGAGGAAAGAGTTGCCGTGACAACAAATCTAACTTCCCACTCTCTCCTATATTTCCTCAAAGATTTCATCATGTTTCCTTGGTCTTTGCTTGGTGACTGCCACCTTGATCATGATCCAGAAACCTTTTGCTAGTGTTATGTTAATGTTTCTTCGTTGGAGCTTGCTGAAAGACCGGGTCGAGCATCTAGTGTATGAGTGCGCTTCACCCGGTCAAGACAATGGTTGCTATATTGATGTGTTGCACTTCAGAGGTTAGGATAAAGACATTCACGGTAATAAACACCAAAACATGCATGCATTATTTATGTTCAAACAACTATTTTACTTATAAAAAACATAATCATAACTTCAAAGCAAGTAATATAGTATATTCATCCAAGTGTAGCATATTAAGTATGTTTAAACCATGGTAGCAGTCTAGTGGCAACATTCCATATACTAACATAACTGAGTATAAAAGTCTTTGAGCAGATATAACATAACAAGGAAAAAGACCTAGAAAAGACTATCCTAGGGTGTCTAAAGTATGGCATTAATACGCCTCATCATGTGCCTTACTTTATTTCTTTATGTTCCTTATCTTTTCAAAGTAAAGTGCTTTGTTAAATTTAGATTGATTGATTGCACTTGGACATTATCTATGTTGTAAGACACATCAAATGTCAACGCTCTAAAATGTTTTCATATGCACCTTCATTTCCACATGGACTTTCTTAATCATGTTTGATCAAGGTTTCAAAAAATGGTTAAGTTTGGAAGGAAATTGATAGAACTACAAAATTTGGAACATTTTTAGGTTGACCATTCTTTAGTGAAATTCTCATTATCCTTCATATTCCCTTTGTTGTCAATTACTTTGAAATTTTAGGGATCCCTTCATCAAATTAGACATCAAATCTAGTAGATATGATCATCTCGAACATACCCAAGTCTTGATTTTCACCTCCCCTATACCTTGAGTGAAATTGGTTTAATTGTCAGGAATTTTCTAGATTTTTAAAGAAACCAAGCAAGGAACATAAATACATAAATAGTTCCAAACAATGATTATCCATGCCTTATTATTTTTCAAGTTCCCTTTATGTTTCATTATGGAGTAAAATTTGTACTTGTACAATTTCATTATAGAGTGATTCTTGCTAAACCAAGAGAGTAAGAAACACTATCGTGCCTTATTTATTAGATGATTTTTTTTGCAGTGTATAAGTTTATCATCAATATACTTTAACTAAAAATTATATGCAAAATTATATGCAATTTAGAATTCACCAACCTTTAGTTGTTGTTGGTCATGTAGAATTTCTATGCTCACAACTTAGCCTTAACCTCCTTTGATGATTTTAAGTTCTTAATATTCCCCTCCCTAATCTCCTAAAGTTATTTGTCTTCATTCCCCCTTCTTAACCTCTTGAAATTGATTGAAAGACCAAATGTTATTAGGTTGTTAGTGTAATGATTCATTTTTTCTCACTTCTCTCCATTGGATGAAGACAATTCCCTTATATAAGAGGTATTTGAGATTGCAAAATTAATTTTCACAAACATAGAAAGTGATGTATTTTGCGCAAGAGCACTTCATAGTTAATTCAAGGTTCTTTGTTGTTGTGACTTCAATTGTTGAATCCTTAAGATGCTTGATATTTGGTCGATATCCTTACCTGTGCCTATTATAAGTGATAAAAGATAGGTTAGATATAGGGACCTAGGGTACTCCAAATATCAATCATGTTTGCAAACTAATAAAATAGAAGCAACAACATAGAGAAGGAGAGAAGGAATGCATATATCTTTCATTAACTCATAAAAAATTACACATATTGAACTGTAAGGCCTTCCTTGTTATGACCAATACAAGAAAATTCAATTATAGAGCAATCCTCATATATGCGAGTATCCAAAACTCACAATTCTATCTCTTCCAAAAACTCCTCCCAATCCTAGAACATCTCTACTTATTTATACAAGAGGCCACCGAACAGGTCGGTTCCAAAGATCCTTAGATCCAACATTGGAGAAAGCAACGACCTAGATTTAGATCCACACATTTTCCAATGAGTGATCCCAACATTAATACCATGACCATAATTAATTGCACATGTCAGCCAACATCAAACAATTAAATTCCACTAGTCGATGAACTTAGGAACTGAGCAACACTGAACACTACCAAACCAACTTGGTAAAGAACACTACCGAACCAACTTGGTAAAGGAAATAATAAAACAGTAACCAAGCTCACTAGTGACCAACAAGAACACTTCACCAAGAACCCAAATTTAGTTACCGAGCAAACCAAATCAGCTATCGAGTAGCCAAACAAACTCTAACATATTTTTGGTTGATCCAGGATTTCCATAAACCCAACATGCTCCTGCATCAGACACCGAGGGTTGAAAAGAAATGATTCTTCGAATCATGTGTCAAGTACAACCTGAGCTGAATCCAACTCAGAATGAGAAATCCATGTATTGTCTTCAATTGGTATGTTCTTCCACTTTACCAAATAGTCCATGTAATCCTTTTCTCTAGTGCTTCTACCAAATCTTTGCTCCAAAATCTGATCAACTTCTTCTATCTACTTCTTAGGATAATCACTTGGTACTGCCACTTCTTCATCAGGTTCATGATACTCATACAAATCTAAAATATTGAATATAGGTGATATATCCATGTCATCAGATAACTCAATTTCATAAGCATTTTCACTGTCAAATTTTTTTAATACCTTGCAGAGACCAAATTTCTTCATCTTCATCTTACCATATGTTCCAACAAGAAATCTTTCTTTCTTCAAATGAACTAGTACTTCATCACCAACATAAAAAATCTTGTCTTCTAGACTTATCTACACTACCTTTATATTTCTGATTATTCTACTCCAACTTATGTTTCACTTCCTCATGCAATGACTTCATAAACTCAGGAAATTCTTCCCCTTCAACACTCCTCTTTTCTTCACCAGTAATATCTCTCAGGTTTGATATACCTCTTGGCTATGTACCATTAACAATCTCAAAAGGTGACTTACTAGTACTCCTATTTACTGAACTATTGTTTGCAAACTTTTATTGTGTCAACATTAAATCCTAATTATCTGGTTTGTCTCCAACTAAGCATCTCAATAGGTTACCCAAACTTCTATTTACAACCTCTGTTTGTCCATCAGTCTGTAGATGAAATGTAGAACTAAATTTCAACTCGTTGTTCAACTTCTTCCATAGGGTCTTCCAAAAATAACCAACAAACTTATTGTCTCGGTCAGAGATGATACTCCTTGGTAATCCATGCAATTTAATAATTTCTCTAAAGAAAATATCTTCTATATGTACTACATTTCATGGTTTTCTACATGGTATAAAATGTGCCATCTTGGAAAATCTATCCACAACAACAAAAATGGAATCATTACATCTTGTTGTCCTCGATAAACCAAGAACAAAATCCATGCTAATATCTCTCCAAGGTTTCTCAGGAATATAAATCAGTGTGTGCAATCTAGTATTCTAACTTATTCATTTTGTAATTTGACAAACTCTACAACTCATTACAAATTTCTAAACATCCTTATACAACTGAGGCCAAAAATACCTTTCCTTCAAGAAACTCAATGTCTTATGAATTCCAAAATGTCCAGCCAAACCAATACTATGTTTTTCCTTTATCAAATTAGTTCTCATTGATCCTCTCAATATATATATCTGAATACCTTTGAACAACATACCTTCCTGAATGAAATAGTCTTCAAACTTACTCGGTTGATTTGAAATAGGTGCTCTGCACACTCTCCATGGCTCAGAAAAATTAGGGTCACTTTCATACAAAGTCTTCATATCAGCAAAACCAAGAACCTCAATTCTCATTTCAGTCACCAAAGATCTTCTACTTAATGCATCAGCAACTCAGTTATACACTCCAATCATGTGTTTTATCACAAATGTGAAATTCTGCAAATACTCAACCCATTGCATATGTCTTTGATTCAACTTATTCTGACTACCCAAATATTGTAAAGCCTTATGATAAATATACAACACAAATTCTTTTGGCATCAAATAATGTTTCCATTTCTTTAGGGCTTGAACAATAACATAGAATTCTTGATCATATATGAAATATTTCCTTTTTGTATCATTCAACTTCTCACTAAAGAAAGCAACATGTTTACCTTCTTGACTCAACACAACTCCTATTGCACTTCCACTTGCATCACATTCTACTTGGAATACCTTATTGAAATTATGTAAAAATAACATAGGCAATTCAATAACCTTATGTTTGAAAGTCTCAAAACTCTTATTAGCTCCATGTGTCCACTTGAATTCTCTTTTATCTTCTCACATTGATTCGATCATAGCATTACAAATTGAACTAAAATTTCTGATGAACTTTTGGTAAAAACTTGCCAAACTATGAAATGATCTTACCTCACTAACATTTTTAGGTGTAGGCCAATCAAGAATAGCTTCAACCTTCTCAGGATCCATCTTCAAACCATCAACTGAAATCATAAATCCCAAATACACAATCTCCTCTTTCATGAAGGAACACTTTTTCAAATTAATTAACAAATTTTCTTCTTTCAATCTGTGTAATACCTGTCTAATGTTAAACAAATGTCCTTCTCTGATTTTACTGAATATCATAATGTCATCCATGTATACAATTACAAATTTACCTAAGAGCTTCTTTAGAACCTTATACATTAACATCATAAAAGTACTTGGTGCATTAGTCAAACCAAAGGGCATAAACAACCACTCATACAAACCTTCTTTGGTCTTGAAAGCAGTCTTCCATTCATCACCTTCTCTGTTTCTGATATGATGATATCCACTCTTCAAATCAATCTTGGTAAAGTATTTCGCTCTACTCAAACAATCCATTATGTCATCTATTCTCAGTATAGGAAATTGATACTTAACTGTTATCTTGTTGATTGCTCTGGAATTAGTACACATTCGTCATTCTCCATTCTTCTTAGGTTCCAACATAATTGGTACTGCACATGGACTCAAAATTTCTTTGATCAAACCTTTCTGCAACAACTCTTGAATTTTTCGGTTGAGTTCCTCATTTTTGGTTGGCGTCATCTAGTGTGGTGCTTTATTCGGTAAACTAGCTCCAGGAATCAAATCCATACATTGACTTATACTTCTCTTTGGTGGAAAATCATCAGGTACATTATTTGAAATGATCTCTTTGTACTCTGTAAGTAAATCCTCAACCTCTACCGACACCTTATCTTCTATTTTCTCACTCGATTTGTTAGGAATCACAACATAACCAACATCAGTTTTATTCATCTCCTTAACAAACTATCTACCTTCCATCAAACAAACTTTTACAAATATACATATCTCACTAATAGATTCTTCAATCAAAGGTAACAAGATTTGTCTCTTGCCATCAGCCCAAATAGAATACTTATGCAGTCTCCCATCATATATAACATGTCTATCATATTGCCAAGGTCTACCCAACAAAATATTACAACAATCCATAGGCATAATATCACACAACACCTTATCATAATACTTTCCAATTTTCAGATTCACCAAACATTATTCACTTACCATTAGTGTATGCTCATCCTTGATCCATGAAATATGATAGGGCTTCCGGTACTTTAATCTTTCCAACTACAACTTTGTAACCATTTCTTCTGATGTTAGGTTCTCCGAGCTTCCACTGTCAATGATTACCTTCCAAAATTTATTTGCAACTCTGCATCTGGTCTTGAATAAACTTTTTCTTACTTAATCTTCCTTAGTCTTTTCACTCCATAATGCTCTTCTGAACATCAGGTCTACTTCCTTCTCAGGTTCATTGGGTGAACCTTCATGTACCAAAGAATTTCTATTGCTATTGACCTTCTTACTTGCATGTGTACACTCAAAAGATCTATGTCCTTCTTCACCATAGTTGTAACAAGTTCCTCAGAATCCCCCTCTGCCATAGCCACCTTGTGAGTAGTTACTTCTTCCTTGGAATGAACTTTCACCTTTCCACTCGGTCTTACCTTTGTCATGATTTGTTTTGTCTTGATCTGATCTACTACTTTCACCATAGGATCTACCTCTTCCTCTAGGGAATCTACCACCTCTTCCTCTTTGTCTTTGTTCATGCCTTTTGTTTAATTTCTCCTCAACTTTCAGGGAAAACTGATAAGCTTCTTTAATACTTTCCATTTTCACCAAACTGATTTCTTCTTGGATAGAAGTCCTTAACCCATTCAAATATCTTGTAATTCTTTCCACCTCATCTTCAGTATGTCTAGATCTAATGTCTAGCCTATAAAATTCCTCAGTGTAATCTTTCAATGAGCTATCTTTTTGCTTCAAACCTTGCATTCTCCTAGCTAGGTTAATATGATAATCACAAGGTAGAAACTTACCTTTCAATTTTTTCACCATCTTATTCCATACCTTAATTTTGTCCTTTCCTTTCTTCTTTCGATCCAATTGCAGATGCTCCCACCACAAGGATGCATGACCTTTCAATTTTGTACTTGCAATTTTCACTTTCTTCTCCTTTGTTTTGATTACGTAAAAGCAGGTTTTGAAAGGACCCAAAACCTTTTACATCAAGATTACAAGATAGGCATTAAAGTTCCATCAAAAACTATGGAATAGCACCAAAAAGAGACACACAAACAAGTCCTTAAACAAAAAGACAAAGAAATAAACAAAGGATGACAAAAAGATAGTAGGACAGCAACCAGCTGGCTAAATACATTTCATAAGATCTGTTGCCTATTCAGCCAGCAACTGCATGTTAGCAGAGGATGCTTTGAGTTCCTCAATGTCATTGTTCTTATTATCCTCCAGCTTCTTGAACCTTGATCTAGTTCTCTTGTTGGGACCATGATCCTCCTTGACCTCGATGATCGCCTGCTCCCATTTCCCCTGGTCCATTTTGTCCACCAGAATCTTAACATGCTTTGTTGAAGCCTTAAGAATAGCAAAACTCTACTCTACAATATTACCAACCATTTTCTCCAGCTTGTTGACTCTATTTTCCATAATTTCAATTCTTTTTTTCATCCCCTCTCCATTTTCAATTTTCTCTTACATAGCAATGATTCTGTCATTAAAGGTAGAGAGCCCCTCAGCCCTACCGACTATCTCCTTCAGCTCATCAATACATTGACCATGTGCTTCTCCCCCAGATTCATCTTTCCAAGAATCCCAGTCTCTTTTTGAAGCTGACGAATCTGGGATTTCATAGCTATGATGTCGCTTTTCATGTTACTATGGTTAATAAGGAAAGCAAGACACCCCAGATTCTCAAAATCCTTATTCTCTCCCACCGTCTCCTCCTTGGAGCTCTCCACCTTATCCTTCTCAGTGTTGGCCGCGTCCTTCTCTTGACCATCCTTCTCAATATTGGTCACATCCTGGGCAACATCTTGTAGAATATTTTCATCGACCAGTACATTTTGGTCCAACCCAACACTCTCCTCCACAACAGGGTCATTCTCCACCCGCTCTTCCTGTTTATCTTGGCTATTCTCCTGAGAAGAAGAGCCCTCATCAGAGGAAATGAAAACCCTCTTAGCTCTTTTCTTATTCCCTTTTTTTGCTTTGGTACGCTTCCCAATGGGCTCCATTTTGTTTTTACCCTTCTTCTTGATACTGTCCTCCCTACTCTCGTCTTCCTCCATTTCCATATCAGTGACCAAGTCCTCCACCTTGATTTTCTTCTTATTTCTTTTGGGAACAGACTCCTGATACTCCTCAGAGTCGCCCTCATCATCTTCAGTTTCCTCCATGAAGGGTTCCTCCAATTCTTTACCATCTATATCATAGTCTTCAAGGGCCTTCCTATTCAGCCGAGGCCTCTCAACCTTCTTAGATTTCAGAACCTCATAAATGAGGACCATCAACCCATCATGACAGGCGTGGTCACCATCCAGATCCCTTTGCGAGTTGAGAATTGTAGCATTTAAAGAGCTCAAAAGATAAAAAGGGAAATTGATTTTAACCCCATGCCTAAAATGATTCAGTAAAATCAAATGATGGTTGTAAATTTTGGTATATCTACCATCCAAAGTAATGTAGCTAATAATCACAAAGAGAACTAGTCTCCACGGCCTAGAAATACTTTTAGGATTAAAGTAGGAATTATCCACCTTTACCATACGCTTCCTCTCTTTCTCTATTGGTGCAAAAGCCTCCAGAGCTTTATCCGAGATTTTCCTGTCCCTGTAGAAGTTAATTCCTTCTATCTTTAGACCCGTGACCTCTGCAATGATATCCTTAGTCACCTCCATGCTCTATGTTCCCACCATGACTTTCCCTTTGTTCCAGGTCTTAATGAAGTGCCTGGTAACGATTTCCCACCATGCAACTTCTCCATATAAACTGCCAGAGCCCCATCTTTGACAATGTTCCACACCTCCTGGTTTTGGTTCCATTCATTACAGTTCCCTGGTTCACACCTTTTCTTTCTACCTCCCATAGCTCTGCAACAGTCAGGAAACCCCTTCTCAAAATTTCTCCTCTGTTATGTTTTCATATTCAAAGTATTTTTCCATCTCGGTGATCCAATCCATCAATTCATCTGAATCTAGTTTCCCACTATACTCAGGAGGGTTGAACTGTGGTGTGGATTTCAAACTGGTTAATGCCTTCAAGAATCTTTCCTCTCCTTGATCCATTATAGGTGCAGGTGCGAACTCTTCTTGCATTTCTTCAATTTCATCATCACTAACATCACCAAGATGTCTTCCTCAGCGTTGGGTTGTCTCAACAACTTCTAATTTAGCATCAATCTGTCTTAGCATATCAACTAAGCCTGGATCTGCATCTTGCCTTCCTCAAACCATCTTGAAACCCTCTTCAATTGTAGGTTAGATCACAATCTACCACCCTACAACAATATCACCAACTAGGGCTTACAAGAAGGAACCTCCGGATCTAACCTTCACTCTAATACCACCTGACACAAGACATGAAAGATACAGGGACCTAGGGCACTCCAAATATCAATCATGCTTTCAAAGTAACAACACAAAAGCAACAACACAAAGAAGGAGAGAAGAAATGCATATATCTTTCATTAACTCATCAAAACTTATACATGTCGGGTTCTAAGGCCTTCCCGGTTACGACCAATACAACGAAATTCAATTACAGAGCAGTCCTCATACATGCGAGGATCCAAAACTCACAATTCTATCTCTTTTAGAAACTCCTCCTAATCCTAGAACATATCTAATTATTTATACAAGAGGCCACCGAACAGGTCGGCTCCAAAGATCCTTAGATCCAACATTGGAGAAAGCACCGACCCATATTTAGGTCCACACGTTTCTCAATGAGCGATCCCAACATTAATACCGCGACCAAAATTAACTGCACATGTCAGCCAACATTGAACAATTAAATTTCACTAGTCGGTGAACTCGGGAACCGAGCAACACCGAACACTACCAAACCAACTCGGTAAAGGAAACAATGAAACAATAACCGAGCTTGCTAGTGACTGACATGAACACTTCATCGAGAACCCAAATTTAGTTACCGAGCAAACCAAATCATCTGGCAAGTAGCCAAACAAACTGTAACATATTTTTGGTTGATCCAAGATTGCCATAAACCCAAGATGCTCCTGCATCAATAAGTGTTCAAGGAGCTTGCCCTATCAATTCTAATCTTATGTGAGTGCCTACTTTAGGAAAAATGGGATTGGTCAATAATAAATAAAAAACTACTACTCAACATAAAGGACAATACCTACCATGTGTATAAATTGACTAAACCAACAAAATAACTTGCACTCAAACAATCTGAAACACTTCACTCATCATGTATGATTATCAACAATATTCACCATGTATAGAGAGTGACTAAAATAACAATTTAGCTTGCACTAAAACAATCCTAAACACTTCACTAATCATTTACTATTATCCTGAGCTATGAAATGACTTAAAATTTGAGTTAGTTTTATCAATAGTGAATCAACCAAACATATTATAACATGAGCATGACATGAAATACAATAATCTAAACATAAGTGGTAGGAAATTAAGAAAGTGACGCACTTATATATCTTCAGGAAATTAAGAAAGTGACGCACTTATATATCTTCAGGTACAATCCATTTAGAGGTTCCTTTCTATAGTATAATATCTTATTCCATTATTATTTAAATAAGAAGGAATAAATTATGGTCAAGTTTGAATTTCACGTGATTAAATACAAATAAAAGTAACTATGAAATCCATACTTCATCAATCTAGTGAGTGATCTTCAATTACATCTCAAGATTTTGGGTTTTCCCTTTCAAATAATATACGTCGACCGAGTCTCACAAATATATGATTTTCAGTGTAAGTAATATTTTTCCCTATAATGAAAGGAAAATGTATAAATTTCAATAATGAAATTACACACTATTTTATTGAAAAGGAAAAGTACATAATTAAACAGTACAGTGGAATGAAAAATTCCTTGAGCACTTACTACCTTCATTGCAGCAATGGAGCTCTTGGATTGTAGTTTATTTCTAGATCACATACAATCTCCTTTCACAGATCTAGCCCTGTTGGATAATCCTCCATCTTTAGAGCCAGAGACCTTAAAATTAGATCTTTCTTTCTTTTGGAGGCTGCTAAATATCCAGTTAAATCACTTATCTTCCTTGTAACCCAACGTTACTTGAAGGGCTCTGCTAAATATAAATGTGGAAGCAATGTGGCTAAACTCTCCAAACTATGATTCAACAAGAATGGTTGTGATAATTGATTTGAAGAGGAAGAAATGCAATTCTATATAATTCTATAACATGATTTGGATTTTACATCTTCCACAATGTTTGCTGCACTTTTCCCCTGTTTAGAAATGAGATGAAAATCAAGATTGTAGAGCACAGGCACTAAGGCCAGGGAGCATAGCATCACTGGAAAGGGCCCAAGAATCCACATAAGCAGAGGGCATGCAATGTAGAGTATCCTTGTTGCAATTATGTTGTAAGCACAGCCCTTTTCCAGCAGCTGGCTGACATACTCTGCTGAAATCAAACAGGGTTCATGCAGAGGAACATTTATCAGGAAACCCACCTGGTTGAGGAAGCGGATGGAGAGTGAACTGCAGAAGAAACTTAAGAGCAAGAACAACAATGGAGTGGCATATTTGACTGCCACTAACAGCTCGTTGTGATGAGCACCAAAGAGTAAGGTGTTCTCTGCAGGCGGCTGCTGCTTATTCAAGCTGTATGTGCTGCTCATCACTGCAGCCAATCCCGTTGACAACAAAGCAGAAATTGTGCCCACCAGTGTGGATTGCATTATCATGTTTCGCATTGTTTGAACTGCCAGAATGTTCTTCTTATCTGTGTCCTGCATTAATGGTCATATCATGTTCAGGAAAAGGTTCAAACTGGTTTATGAGATTATATAAGAAATAATAAAGTTATGTATTGTTGTCTAAGTTGTTGGGTCTGGTAATGATCCTGGTTTGAATTCAATAATCAGGTTTTGGAAGATTTGGAAAAAAAAATTATACACAATTTTGTCCAGAAGTATATCACTAAACTTCAAAAATCAGATTTTAGAAAATTGAATTCGTTTTTGGGTTCATTAGTTATTAGTTGACTTATCTGCTCTAATAAATTTTGATATTAATAAGAAAAATAAATATGAAAAACCCTTATACATTAAATTGTCATAGATATTGCAGTATAAACAACCCTTATACATTAAATTGTCATAGATATTGCAGCAAATATTGTTTATATAATATTAATATAATGTGAGAGTAGATGCAACTAGCAAAAACATAACATTCAATACATCATAAACCTTCACAATGATAATGATACAACTGATATTTTAGTTCAATTATAATAATATTGATTACAAAAATAATGTAAGCTTTTAGTATTCGGGTAAAATAGATCTTAGGGTATGCAAGTTTTATAAGAAATTCAAATCCTTAAAAAGATCCTTTTAAATCTGCCCATCATATTTACCACTTCAAAAATTACAACAATAAAAAAATATAATAATACTTGATATATATAAATATAACAGAATTTTTTTTTAAAAATCCAATAAAATTCACGAAATTTATAAGCTATTATAATAGATAGTAGAAACTTAAAATCTTTAAGTAAACTTATAATTTACTAATTATCTTGATTATTTATTAAGATTCAATTTCAGTAGGAACAAACTTTTTAGAAATCAAATTAAAGCCTATTTATTCACATATCATTTAATTTATACATAAAAACTAGAATATATTATCAATAGAATTGTACTTTGTCAATTGTGAATTGATCGACTCACCAAGGTTCAAATCTCGTAAAGACATCTGATAAGAGATGAGGCGGAGATCGTGCCCCGGGTGAATTTGGCAGAATAGAAAAGAATTGTACTTAAATGACAATATCACAAGATTATGAATATATTCGAATTGCAAAAGCCATATGTTCCATTAAAATTTCAGTGGTGATTCTTGAATCTCAATTGTAACTTATTAGTTGAATAAAATTGAATAAATAGTTTTTAATAATATATGGAGACCTCCACTGGTATCAGACCAATCTAAATAATCCCTCCTACCAATCCAATTTTTTTTAAAAATTAATTCCTGTACCCAAAATACCGATTGAAATTAAATCTCACCTCTATCATAGTTTCAACCCAGAGTCGCCTTCCAACGCTGTTAACTCCTGTAATTGTCCGCAAAGGCGTTTTCTTGATTTTGTAGCACAAAAAAACGTGATACACCACCAGCAGAAAAAGGGCAGGAGGCACCAGTGCAAGATCTAAGTATATTTTCTTCCATGCCATACCTCTTCCCTCTCCAACAGGCAACAATTACAACCGAAAAAGCTTCACCAATAAATTACAGAGCTCGCGATTCCATTATATACCAGAATTTCAACCGAGCAAAAAAATATACCAGAATTCCAATCCTGCCGAGATGTGAAATACGCAAGTGGCGACACGTTGGAATTCGTGGCGCACTGCGGAAATTGACAGAGAATTAAGGAATAATTGATTGATTGAGTGGGAATCAACAGGAAAAGGGCACTAACTTTGTGCTCTACTAAACCTAATACGGCACATGTAGGTCACAAAAAAACAAAGCAACAATAAATCAATTTCCAATCTTGCTTGCCACGATGGGGGCTCCTCTGTAAATTGCTTTTCCACAACAAATTTTTGCCCTGTTAGATAGTTGATGATTGTACGTAAGGTCAGTGGGCATCACACTGAAAGTAAAGCACGTCTTGGCAGTGGTCGACGTGGATGACGATGTTTGGTAAATGTTATGTAAGAAGATCTGTCTGAGTCACGATCCACACATTTCATGTAAAATACAGTGGATAAATGTGAGTTTGAAGGCACACAGATGCTGAATCAGATCTCACTACCTACTCAACTAAAATATTGCCCAATCTAATGGAGAAAAAGGTGTACATGTTTTGTGAATTGACAGGGTATGATCATACATCTGACCATGAGAATTGAACGAATTTGTTTTTAATATTTCAGGAGATCAAGAGGTTCCAATAGATTAATGTTAACCTATCTTTTAAGTGATTACATTTGAGATGAGATGAAATAAAAAGATATGTGACTCAAAAATTCATAACTGTTATGTAGACAAAGCAGTTTGGGCACTTAAAAAGCTTACTTTTAACTAGGGTAAAGAACATGGTGAAAATATATATTTAGGAGCTACTATTAAAGGGAAAGCAAGGTTGTTAGTAGTACAATTGAAGACGAGATCATATTATCTTAAGTGTGAAACTGGTAGGTGGAAGATACCCAAGGAAATATGGGAAGAAATAATACGCATATTCTGCAAAAAGCGAGTGGTTGAAATAGAATGACACTTCATTTTGGAATGGACAATGTATGAGGATCTATCTGAATTTAGTATGAAAAAATATTGAAGGCTGACACTAAGTGTTAGCTATTTAAGGAAGAAAGGATTATCCAAACGAGCTTCCTTGTCAAAATTAACAGTAGGAACTCTGATTTGGAAAAGAACACGAAGATTAATTAAGAGAGGCTTCGTTTTCTATCATATAGACTATTTCGTCTCATTGACGTCATTAAAATCTTTCATTTCATTTCATATTAATGTCAGTTCTTCTATTATGTATTTTGATTAAGAAACCTTCTATTTTATGAAGAGACAAATCCATCCCCAATTTTCTTTCAATGTTGGCTTTTCTATTATGTATCATGATGAAGAAACCATCCATTTAGTGAAGAGGCAAACCCATCTTCAAGGTTCTTCCAATGCCGGCTCTTTTGTTATGTATCTTGATTAAGAAACCTCCCATTTTGTGAAGAGACAAACCCATCTTTAAATTTCTTTCAATGTCAACTCTTCTACTATATGTCTTGATTAAGAAACCTCACATTTTTATGAAGCCTTCTCTCTTGAAAAATCTCATTGAGATTGTTCACTTGTAAAATATTTTCAAACTAAATATGAGGAATATTTGAAAGAGGAAATGTGATAGTTTGGATGAATTTACTACAATTTTCATAAATAAGATGATGGTAATGCTCTCTTGCATTTGTTTATGCAATTGTCATGGTAGATGATAACTATGGTAACTAACAAGACCCACTGGTTCATTCTTGAAAAGCTATTCTCTTATGTTTATATAATTGTTGGAGATGAGTGTGCACCTACCATTTGCTTATGTTAGTGTGTTGACATTAATTTGAAGGATGTTAAGAATAAAATTTTAGTTGTTTTGTATGTTTGACTTTCCACATGTCCATTTGATATTAATTAATTGATTGAAATTCAAATTATAACATGTTTGTGAACTTCAACTAATTAAAACTACTTCTAGTATTCAATAAACATTGTCAACTCTAAGAGGTATCAAATAAGTCTTAGTTTATATATATATATATATATATAAAATAATATTTCTATTTTGTTTATTTTGTTGTTTATATCCTAATATTATTTAAATTAACAATTTTATTAGTGATAAGACTCTTTTTGTAGGAACTTCTTCTACTATTATACTTCAAATGCCTGAATTTTATAAAGATGAAAAAGATTACAAATTTTTTTTATTTGGATATTTTATATGAAAAATATAATTTGGAAATGTGCTTTGTCATTAAGGCCGAAATGTTTGGAAATCTCATGAAATTAAGATTTACATAGTTCAAAATTTTTCTTATGAATATTTTCTCAATCTATTTTTTTATCTAACCATCAAATGTTAATCATATGTGCCTCATGGTTTTGCAAAAGTTCTTGACCTTTTTCCATGGAAAACTATGTTGGATTACTGAGAGGGGGATGAATTAGTAATCGACGATTCTTTAAACCTTAAAAACTTTAACTTTGATTCAACTTGGTAAGATAAACTTCAGCAACAACCGATAATAGCAGTAAATTAACTTTTTCAATCACCAACTTTAAGTAATCAACAAATAACACGCACAATAAATATTCAACACATTTGACACTAGTATTTAACTTGGAAACCCAATTTGGGAAAAACCACTGTGAGAATTATCACCCACCAATCAAAATACTCTATTGAAGTATGCTCAATTAAGAGCCAATCCTGTTAAAGATTACTATGGACATTGTTAAATGTGACCCTGTTAGGGGATTTGCCTCAGATCTGTTAGGATCTTCACCCTACTAGGAGTGACTTGGTTAAAGGGCTTTGAACACTCTTCTAGAATGTCACCTCTCTCAAGGATTTAAAATAAGACTGTTAAGTCCACTCAGTTAAGAGATTTTCTTGCTACAAATGATAATAAGCAACATTATAAAATTTGATCTATAAATCTGCAACTACCTCTTGCTTAGTCAAATCCCTTATGCGCTCTTTGTCTTCACTTCATTCCTTCACTATTCACTGGCCTTAATACTTCATCAATCTCTACTATAGACTCAAATTTCCACCTTTTTTCTTCTTCCCTGCATCACTCAGCAACACATCAACACTTCAACTAGCCAACTTGTTTTTCCTTCAATTTCATCCTTTATATAGACTCTATTTTGCCTCTTAATCTGCTTGATTAGGTTTTCCTATGTTTATTCTAAATGGTCAGATCATCCTCTTGAACTGATTCAATGAACTTGACACTCGGTAAAACTTGTTATCATCACCTCGGAACTTGAACTTTTCTTGGAACTTGTACCTTTACTTTTTTTTGCTTAAATCTTTACCCTAGATCATCACCTTGAATTTTCCTGATTGTAGATCTCTTTAACTAACTCTTCTTCATCGTTGGAATCTTCTAGATCATTGTGGCTCTTCATTAAATGTCATTTTGATCCTTGTATTTAATTTCTATTTCGTGCTCGGTGCCCTTCCTTTTCCTTCAACTGAAATTTTATTTGATTCGCTTGGTAACTAACTCCTTGTACTCAATGTCTTGACTTCCGTTCTCTTTACCGAAAATTACTTTCCTTTTACCGAATGACTTCTTCCTACTCGGTAACTAAACTATTTTTTTTGCCTTGTCAACTTTCTAACCTTGAGCTCACTTGTCCAATCTCCTTTACCAACTTGATATCATCAAATTTAAAGTAGAAAACAACTAAACCATTATTACCTTATCATTGTTTGATCTGTATTAGCTTCCCAATTAAGTTCTTCAACTTCACTAACTCCTTCACAACTTTTCACTTCCTCTCTTTCCTTAACTCACTCAACTTATATCATACTCCTAATGATATGACAAATCAATATAAACCAAAAATCAATTGCTTGATATCAATGACAAAATAACAACTGATCTAATCCTTCTACAATCTTGTATACCTCTGATCCCAGTCTTCGTCATCATCACCATTAGTTGAGGTCAACAAACTAGAGACTTTTTTTATCATTGATATGGCTAAATTCAATATCCCCAAATTGATTTAATACCTTAATTTGTGTATTTTTCTTTTAAATGTCCTTGACCATCACATTAAAGCCTTCAAAAATTTTGCATGTCAAGCATAATATATATTTTTTGACCTTGAAAACACATGGGTTGAAATCATAGCAAATTGCAAATATGTCCCAAACTTGTTGTAAGTCACAACTAGATCAAGTTATTGTAACAATACATAGCACAGTTACATTCTTTTAATGCAATATCGATCGAGTATGTGTGTAAGCACATCTAATCATGTTAATAATGTCTAAGAGACAATCATCAATTGATCCATGCTTCAAACCATATTGTTCATGAGACATTAGTATGTCAAAGATTTGCAAAGGGATTTTAATATCAATTCTAAAGAAGTACACAAAACTAAAGTATTTGAGCTTAGATATTTGAAGACATGCTTATATATCTTTCCAAATAAATTTAAGTTTGATAAAGGATTATTTGGCTTTTTTTCTTTTCTAAAAATGAATTAGCATTAGATACACTACTTTGAGCCCTAACAATTTGATGATGGAAGTAAATTCCATCTCCTTGGTGTCTCATATGGAAGTTCATCTACAATTATTTCCTAATTATGATTACTTGATTTCTTGAATGCTCATGTAGGATAATAATGAATAGTTGGGATATATCTTCCTTGGTCATATGATTCAAATAAAATTTAAAATTCCCATCTTTAATTATGCTCAATTCATCCCCTTGAGATCCTTGTAAGTCCTAAAGGACATCTTCAATGACCAAAGGCCCTTCTTCAAATCCTTAGAAAGTATACAAATTTTCAGATTTAGTTGTACAACCATAAGGATATAGAAAGGAACATCCTAATGTGTTGATTTCATTGTGTAAGGTTGGCAAAAAGTTGGAAACATATGTTGTTATCCCAATTGATCATCATAAGAATTTAGATGCTTCTACCAACTATTTTGTGCGTAAAACTCATTTACAAAAAAAAAAACATAGCTTAAATATATATTCTTTGATGTACACCATTGATGAAAAAAATGACCAAGGAGTCATTCATCATCATTACCAACCTAGAGTCAACTCATAAGTCACATTGTCTAGGGGATCATGATTCAATGGTTTCAAAAGTCACTAAGTTAGTTTTAATGTTGAAGGCAAGCTTAGGGTGATTTGAAGCATCGCAAGAAGTTTAGAAAATGGGGGAATAGTTGATGAAAAGAAGCGAATTTGATTAGTGATAAAGTCATTGGTATACAATAAGAGGTAATTTGATTTTTCTCTAAAAGGATTATATAACATTGTTCTTATTCTTAAGGTTTGGAATGTCTTTTCACCCTAAAAAGGTATGTGAGTGCTATATGAACATTTGAAATACCATATGGAAAGGTAGGCTCTCTTTAGTAAATTCATATAATGTTTATAATAAAAATATAAGTTGACTATAGAATAAGGATTATGAATTTGTCAACATCATTGTTGTGATTCATCACTCTAACTTTCTCTATTTTGACTCTTGGGTTGACATATGATTCTTGCTATACATTTTATTGCGTGTTTTAACAATCTTGGATTGCAAAGAGGTTTGAGAACTTTAAAGATTTTGAATTGAGCAACAAAATAGACCAAACACATGCACTTTTGAATAACATAAGAATGTGGAATATTAAAATTTTGTTATGCAACTACAAGTCACACTTGTTTCAAGGTTGAACAATTATAGAATTGATCTTTATTTTTAAATTGCAAGCCTCTATGCCAATTTTTCTATATTTTAAAGATGTCTTTATTTTATATTATGAGTGTGCATTTACATACATAGAGCTCCCAAAAAAATCATTGCAATCCCCCAATAATTAGGATGACCCACCAAATTTGACATGTTGTTACAAATTCAAAATATCCACTTAATGTGGATCAATACCCAGGTGAAATCTTTTGGGCATACATATCACTTGGTATGAATGATATTTCATACCAAGTGATATGTTTTCCTTTATTACTGTTTTATATTTATATTTTGATTAGACCAACTAGTATAGTGCAAATTTTTGAATACCAACATGTTTTGATTATTTAAGAATCCACATGTCAACATGTCCTTGACACATGTCCCTATAACATGAATCCATGGTACAAAAAAAAGAAATTTAAGAATTCAAAATGAGGCATGGGAAAGTATTCCTCTATTTGACTTAAACATGAAATTTATACTTGGGGAAGGCTTGTGTAGTCTAATTTTTATAAGATCAAACATGAATGGATATCCAAGTTGGACATGAACAATAAATATTTTTTCTACTAAAAATATAACTAGACCATGTTATCACATAGTTCAAATAGTTCAATAAGGTGTAGGATGTGTGTTTAGACCCTCTATGAATATATGCAACAATAAGGATATAACCAAATTTAACTTTTTGTTACCATAACAACACCTTTAGAGATCTTGAAACATGGAAAAACAAAACACTTAGAACATGGAAATAACTCTTATTTTGGTTGATATAGGATTGCTTGTTTTCTTGGGATGCTATTACATCAGACAATCTAGGTATGATGAAAAAGAGGCCCTATTCATGGTTCTATTAATAAATATAAGTATGTAGCCATCATGGCTAATTTTTGTTGGTTAAAACCATGCAACTTCTTCTATGGATTTGTTATTCCTTTGACCAAATACTCAACATATTTTTCATCTCTAATCTTGTTCATTACCCTAGACTTGTTTTTAATATAAAATATTCTTAATCTCTTCTAGACTTGTCTTTATGGAATCACTCTTTTCCATTTTGGTGAATTTTCTCAAATGCACCTTCTTTTTCATCAACTTTAGTCTTTGCATTTGGATGCTAAGTATACATATCTATTATACATGAAAATATACTAGTGACTTTATAGTTTTAACATGTTCTTATAAGGCCCAAAATGCCTACTTAGCACTTTTCCCCTTTAGTTTTGCACTTGCTTTAACTCTTGCCTTCAATAAGCATGCTTATGACTATTTTGACCCCATTGGAGGGTGAATAATTCCTAAATCATCATTGCTTACCCAGATTTGTTCTCTCTTATACTCAAATCCCCATTTCTCATATGATGTTAAACATTATGTCATCTAAGATAATAGGCATCCCCCTCTCTTAAATAGGACCCGACACACTCACATCTTACACATTCAAACTTCCATCTTCCCACCCAAGCAATTGTCTTTTCACGAGCCTTATTTTATAATTCACGTCTTATGATCAAACTAGGTCCATAAATGGTTATAAAAGTGGGATAAGCTAAAATGGAAACATGTAACAATCATCGCATTAGGTATCTACTATTGCACACATCACCGACCTTCATTACTTGACAACCTACAACTTTGCCTAGGCTCACACCCACTTAAAAACTTCCTCCATAATACATTATTGAACCTATACAAGAATTTGATTGAGGCAAGTCCCTAGATGTACCGTAGATACTAGATTTTTTATCTTTAAGGCATATGAATAGAAACAAAAGATTATTTTAAATACAACTCATTAAATGAAAAAAATACATAAAGCACAATTATAAAAACTGTAATGCATTAAAAAAATCTATCACACTTATTGATGCAAACTAAATACTACACACTAGAAATGAAGAACTATACAATAATCGTAATGATCTATTAAAATCTCTTCTCTCTTAACCTATCACACATAAATATACAAAAACATAATTCATTAAATAAAACAAAAAAACCAAAACATTAAAAACATAAAATTACAACAATCCAAATCTTAAAATATATAATATTTCTGAATTCTCACTGATTAATATTTTTATTATTATAAAGAATTATAAAATCAAAATTCAAAATATTTCTATATAAAATAATAAAAATTACATAACAAGAGACACCAATACATTCAATACAATCCCCCACAAACTTGAGACAGAACATACATTCTGACCTCTTCTTTGAGCATTCTATTTCTGGTGTTTCTCTGTATTTTAGAGTGATATGTCTGAAAACTACCTTGCCATTTTAAATCAGATTTTAGTATAAAAGAAGAACATACTAACGAATCAAATGCAAAATTCATAATCGGAGTTGTTTTTAAATTTTTAGTTGCAGTTCTGTACGTCACTAGTTGCCGCTTCCCCTCGCGGAGAGGTATGATTGCCCAAAAGCATCTCGAATCAAATTCCAAAAGACAGGCATCTAGTAAAGAGGGAAAATAATTGCAAAAAGAAATGCCTATATCAAGAAGCCACATTTCTTTAGATCTTGTGAACGCTCGTAAGATCTTAATACTAATTCTTGCTTATCTTTCAGAGTCATGGAAACTGTTGCTGCAGCCAAATCGGTCTCCATGGCTTCCAAGGCCTTTTCCAATGTATTTCTCTACAGATTTCTCTTGCTTAAGACATTATATTGAATTGAACAAAGCGTATATTTGGAATTGGAAATTTTGTTTTTCTCAATCGAACTAAGTGCTTACAATGAATTTGAATGTCTTATGACTTGTGGAGCTATTTTGTTGGTCTGACTTGCAGGATGGAGGGGGCAGGTGGAAGGGAAGAAGCATAAGTAAATGTATCAGAGCTTCTGTAGCTTCGTCTCCGAGGAAGTTAGAATTGGCGAGGCACGCAGAAGACAAAGCGGGTGAAGTTGTTCGCGTGGGGGTTCTCGGGGCCAGCGGCTACACTGGTTCAGAGGTAGCTCAATTTCTTCATCGTTATATGTGATTTTGTTCCCTTTTTACTTTTATGCTCGTTGGGTTCAGGGTTTTTGTTGTTCATTTATGCCTAAATTTTTGCACTTTTAAAATAAATAGATTCCGCAATTGATAAATTTCCGGAAAATGTATATTTTATAAATTAAGAGAGTAGTCTCGAGGCTTACGATGCATTCCTATGAAATAAGTTGAATAAGCGGCCATTAATCCTGTGCGAGTGTTGTGGTTTAATGATTGTTGGTAGCTTCAACTGTGGTCTAAGTGAACCAGGTAGATAACTCAGGATTAATGGAGTATACGGGGATCCATATTCAAATAAAGAGTAGTCCGGAGGGTCACCTTAGACTCGCTTAAAATGAGTTCAATGACCGGACAGTAACCCATTAGGAGAGTTGTGAGGTTGTAGTATAATGATTATAGGTAGGTCCACTTGTGATCAAATAACGCAGGTTTCATGGCGTATCTGAGGATCCATATTTAAATCTTAAGGATACAGTAAAAGCTTCCTGCACGCAATAACTAAAATAATCCATTTTAGTGAAAGTGGACTGGTAGTGGGGGAAGGAAGTGAGAATAGTCAAGGCATCTGAACTGAACATCATTTGGGAGTACTTTGCATCTTGATCGCCCTTTCAAGATGCTGGCCAAAATGCCGAGGAGTAATTTAACAAGCAAGGTCCATCATACAGGAGGGAGAATACAACTTTTGCGGTCTTGGATGGAAGGGCAGCCTTATGAGTGTCGATTTCACATGCCGTACATGTAGCTGTTAACTGTTAATTTTTAAAGGGGTTAGGCCTCATAATGAGTTGGCATTTTAAGAGACAGTAGAAATAATTAGATGTACAATGTGGTCATCTCTATCTTCTCTGCATCTTCCTCAAGGACATCCAGATAAGTATTTTCACCCCCTGGAGTTTGAGAAAGGAAAGGCTACGGATTAGCAATAACTTCAAACCTAGTTACATATTTGTTCCAAGATCAGGTTAGAGAGTAGATGGATCATACTATTGGCATTTTTTTTTGCCAATGGTATTTCGTTTCATGTTACTTGATTTGTTTTATTTCAAGCAGGTTTTGGCAGAGGCATGTGAAGTAGGTCCATCATATGTGCCTTGTGGTCAAACAAAATCAAGATCAAGATTAATTTACCAATTGGGAAAAAACTATGCCAAGGTTGATTTACCATTGGAGGAGATGAAGGTCGCATGTATGATAAATAGGTGTAACATCATGGGTAGATGAAAAAACATTAGGCACTGCTCACTCATCAATGTGATAGCTACATTTAAGGAAGGTCCCCACTTTCTTATGATAGTTAATTATTTTGAAAAATGCAAGGACACAAAATCCCATTTTTAGATTTTCAGAATGTCTCTACTCTAGTGAAAGTGGTGATAGATGCAACATATGAATGCAGGGCACTGGGGAAATTAGTTGAGGCTGACCCACAAATGATCCATTACACCTTGTGTTGTGGGGATGCAGCGAACAATGCTCTAAGGATTTCAACAAAATTAATTAGGTTGAATAGTTTGTGGCAGATTTTAGGGAAGGTGTAGAGATTAATACACAACCATTGTATGGCATTGCTGTCTTTTGATTTTGTTTGAGTAAGGAATTCCGCAATCTAGTGGAGACTATGTTTGCATCTTACTTCATTTAATTGAAGAGGTCGTTTTGAGTTGTAGGATTTCTTGTAATTAACGATTGAAACAAGGGTGTGGACTGGATGATTGTAGAATCCCTTGCATCTTACTTCATTTTAATTCTACTTTTGCCTTTGGAAGATTGAGCTACAAATGCTAGACTCTTAGAACTAAGAAGAACGTTTTATTGTATAAGTTTATCTTCTTCCCTAGTAAGACACTCGCAAAAAAACCCAAAAGTTGTACATCTTAAATTTAGATCCCAGGGCATTCATAGTTGAGCAAAAGTTAGAAGAGAAGACTAGAAAATGACCCATTAATTTAGACAAAATAAAAAATCTTCATTTGTTCATCTATTTTATTCTTTTTGCAAGCCTTCAATTGTGTCAATAACTCTAGCTTTAAAAGGAAATCCTCAACGGAGGGATGCTTATGAAGTACAAGGGAAGATAATTCTGCTTCTAATTACAATGCTTTAAATTCATTGATCTTGCCAAATAGATCATTGAATTTATCCTTACCTACTTTGGTGTTGTACACTTCTCAATATGAAACAAGCTATTTGAAACTTGCTGTCCGATCAAGCCCATGACTTTGTCAAATTTGATTCTGTATACAAATTTTTCAAAGTCCTCAGTAGATTTTGGTGGTTTGTCAATCAACATTTACCATAGACCCTTAGATTGTAGTGGTTGTTTCATCTTTAATTTCCATGTGTGACAACTATGTGGAGTTGGGAGCTCAATCTGCCTAGATTTTTTCATTAGGACAACAAACACAGAGACTAAAAATGACAATGAGCACTTAAATTGTGCCTTGGAATCCCCCTCATTTAAAAAAAAAAAACCCCTAGCAAAAATAATTTGGCACTTTATATGTAGTACAGGTACAATTGATTTTAATGCTTTTAGAAGCTACAATGTTGAAAGTACAATTTGTGATAGAATGAGATAAATCAGACTACACAAATGAAAAGTAAATGAAAGTTATACACATGAAAAAGTTGCACTAAAATTGTTGTTGTATGAGCTCAAAAGAAGCCCTCGAAGTTCTCAAAACGAGAACTACTTAGCAACAGTTTTGAGAATCTGCAATTTGTGGCAAATCTTAAGATCAAAATCTAAAACCATGTTCACCACTATGAAGCTCTTGAAATTTTTTCCTAGACTGAAAAAAATGCTCAAAAAATGGAGTTAAAATGAACAAGGACGAGGCATTTGAAGAACAAATACCAAAATCAAAACTCCATTGTAGAGGGGGCAAGTTGGGGAAATAGGGTGCTGATGTCACCAACACTAGATGACAAAATATTCGTGGTTTTAAAATTGCTGTTAGATTGTCACAAAATTAACTTATGATTGGAAAATTGCCCGTACAAAGTCAGAAAATTGTTTATTTGGGGTGGGATGATTTGGAGTTGTTAATTTCATTGTAATGATGCCAGATTGGTAGGTACACTGAGGCTATTGCTACTGGTGGATCCTAGATGGTAGAGCCTATGGAAGTTATTGGTGGCAAGACTATATATGCAAAGTCTTGTGCCACTTGGTGCTCTGCAGTTAGATCTACAAGTGTTGGGTACCTTGAGGTACTTGTAGCATCAGGTGTTGTGGATAAGGTACTTTCATAACCTAAAAGACTTGGCAATTTTTAAAAAAACCTTAATATCTGCAATATACCTTGTCTGATGTTGCATTGACAGTCACAGAGAATATGCTTGTAATATCCCCTTTCTGAAATAGGATTTAATAATAAAATTATAATATAAAAAATAAATAAATGAATGAATATTAATAAAATATAATATAGCATAATTACAAGTTAATTAAGATTAATTAAAAGACGAGGCATGCGATGAAGAGTTGTGACTCCCTCAACTTAAGATATAAAAGGGAGGAGAGTTCATTTAAAAGGGACATGAAGGGAATGAAATATTGTTTTTGGATGTAACACCAGAGATATAAGCAGATATAAGTAGCAAGCATCAATGACAAATTAATGAACAGAGATAAAGGTTAAGACAGTGGTGCTATATTATGAAAGCCACTGAATTATTCATTAAGAATAGCAATCACAATCATTGTTAAAGAAGCGATCAAGGTTAAAGGTTTCTTTGTTAGCGAAAGACACATCATTATGAAAGGTTGCCTCTCATCACAATGGTTGTGCTCATTCATGAAGTCGCCTTCTTTGGGAAGATATATTAAGAAGTTGTGAAGTGCATTTGAAAGGAGCATGGGGAATAAGAGTTTATATCAAAGGTTGAAGGCATAAATGTAAGAAGAGTTTATAGCAGAATTCTAAGAAGACTATATGCAGATATAAAAGAATGTGCAGATGCAAATTGAGAAGGAAAATATATGCAGTTTAAAGGAGAAGTATTAAGAAAAGACATAGTTTGAAGCTGTGAGTCGAGAAAGATTTAATGGATGACGGAAGGAATAAGAAAGGAGCATGTGAATCAAGGAAGGATTGATAAATGAATGAGAAGTAAATAAGGAAGAGACTATTTCAAAAGGGCAGAAACAATGAAGGGTTGTTCTCTTCCAAAGGGTGCTAATTGTGAAAGGTTGAGACTCTTTCAAAGGGCACAAATTATGAAGGGTTGTACTCTTCCAAAGGATGCTAATTGGGAAAGGTTGTGATTCTTTCAAAGGGCAGAAACTATGAAGAGATGTGACATCTCCCTTACATTGGAAGATATTAAGGGAAGAAGGTTTTGTTTGAGGAGGAGATTCAAGGGATATCAATTGGGAAATAAATTTATCACTCTCAAAGGGCAGCAAGGAGGGTGGTGACTCAAGTCTTATGAAAGGTGGTGACTCTTTCACCAAGAAGTATAAAAGAAATTATCCCAATCATTCAAGGATCACTTATGAATCATCACTCATGAATCCACAAAAGCAATCATCATTTGTCAGATCAAACAAACAATCAATTAGCAAGCCACTCTATCAAATCAGCATACATTCAATTCACCTATATATCAAACCAGCACTCATTGCATCATCACTCATCAATCATCTAATCAACAATCACTTAATCATCACTCATCTAATCATTAGATTGAATCAAGCATTAATCAAAATACTTCATCAGGAATAACAAAATCGGATATGACACAAGTAGCAATCAGATCACAAACAAAAAGGGATTGTTCCAATAGTAGTGAGCAGCAATCAAAGAGGAAATCATTATCAGTTCCAGCATTCAAGTTACAGCAGAACTCTAAACATCTCAGACCTTGTCGTCAAACTCATACTCATTGGTATATCTATTATGTTAACATACTTGTCCATCATGATTATTCGATAAACGATGTTGTTTATATATATAATGAATAATGCTCAAGTCTATATAAGATATGTTGATTGTCATATACCAATATCTATGCTTATGACTATGTTGCCTATGAGGACAAATATGTGAGAAATGTTTGATTGTTTTGAAATCCATCTTGAAAGGAAGGGCCTGAGGTGTAAGCAAAAGGGGTCTAAGAGGGCTAAATAAGTAGGCTGTCCTATAGTTAACCATAATGCCTCCTAGGACCAGAGGGCCCTTGTAATATCCCCCTTCTGTAATAATTATTTAATAAATGAATTGATTAACTGATTAAAAGAACATATTATTTAATATATATTGATTAAGCACCAATGTTATTATTAAATAAATAGTTATTAATAAGTAAATAATGAATATATGAAACATATATAAATCATTGAACAGATAATTATTAATTAATAAAATAATTATTAACTAATAACAGCTATTATTAATTAATAAAATAATTATTAACTAATAACAGCTATTATTAATTAATAAATAATATAGCTCACGAAACAAAGATCAAACCATGCCGATAATTCATCTTACGCAAGTCTAAACTCAAACCCACTTTGGCAGATTACATGGAAGATAATATGACAAATAAACTCTAATTTGTTAAGCCGTTGGTTCACCCGGGAGATGCGATCAAGAGGCACATCCCGTGTCTGGTAGGGATATAAAATAGCAGCAAGCAGATGAAGAAAGACAGCATGAAAAACATAGACAGGAAGAATAAATAAAACAAAATCTAAGTCTGCAAATTTAGAGTCCAAGTCATCAATCCTCATCCATTCGGACTTATTGATTCAGACGGCAATAAAGACATATAGAATCTACCATGTTGGAAACATCTGAGTCAGCATTCTTCATTGACTTAAAGGCATTCAACCTTAATCACAAATACATTCATTCTAGAAAAGACGGAACATAGATAGGAGAATGGTTACGAGAGATGTCAATAGAAACGACAGTCTTTACCCAAACATACTGCCACGTCAATACTCTGTGTGGAGACTGCAATATTAATAACCACTCATTCGTTTGACGGATCATCCTCTCTTGCTAGGGACCGGGATATGGTGTTAATAAAATTATAGGAAAATAATCTCATATACCGTTTAAGTCAGTAGCTAATAAACGGCTTAACACTATAGATTAAGAAGGCAGCAATAAACAAGAACACCACTTCAACGACACCATACAACTAGCAGTTTATTAATATATTTATATATAGACTCAGCTGTGTCTGAACTGCACAACACACACACAGAGAGATATATATATATACTCCGATTTATCACCTGCTGGACTGGAAGGAAGGAATAAAAGGATGTCTTCAAGGAGAGCTTGTAAATCTCGCCAATAGCTTTTGTCCCAAAATAGGGTGGGGGTCAGTGTCCCAATAGTTTGGGCTTGGACCTGTAAACCTTGAGGGAGCCTATTGGGAATGGTCTCTAAGCGGCTTGGTCACATCCTAAAGTCTTCCTATCCAATTCGACTGGGTAATAAGTTAGACATGGGACCATCAATATAGTCATAAGAGGAAATATAAATTCTATTTAAGTTATCATTTCAATTAATTAAGTTGAAATACTAAAAAGATCTATATGAATTACAAGCATGATAAGTAGACAGAGAGATCCAAGGTTACAAACTAACAAGGGACATTACAACCCTTACATAGAAGAGCTGAGGAACCTCTGTCCAATTCCACAAGATGGTACGTGTTTTCCGGGAGATGAGGCAGGATGGGGAAAGTAGGTGCAAGTCGCCAAGTTAGAGGGCTGTAGTAGACATCCCTCTTGGACTTGGTGTAGAAATGGCTTTGGGTGGACCCATCATGTCTCTTCCTCCAAACCCTGATATGTTTGATAATCTAAGAATAAAATGTGGTTTGCCTAACTCTAATTGAAAGATTATGATTGCATATATTCAACTTGCCTAACTCTAATTGAAAGATGTATATGTATATTTGTATATATTGTTTATGATTGCAGGGTTCAAGTTTGGGGGCGGATTATTACAGAGATATTTAATTGGTAAGAGGTGGACCTAACCCTAATTTGTTGCAATTGCAATTTTAGGGCAAATTCCAGGGCAAATTAGGAAGGGGATATTATAATGCTAGAGAGATGCATTTGCACGGTGATGAGAATTTTTGAGTTATTTTGATTTCCAAGATTGGTAATCCTGGTTTTGGTGTGTTTTTGTTGAATTTTTTGGATAGTTTGGTAGAGTTTAGTTGATCTGCAAATTTCGAGTATCCTGTATGTATGTCATACTAGCCATACGTATCTTTTTGAGATACCATGAAAGATGAGGAGATTTATGTTTGCCCCGTAGGGTAAACGAGTTTGATGCATAAAAGAACAATAACTGTAATAGAGACAATGTACCAGAGAACTCACAATGCTTCCATACTAATTTATTCAGTGCTATACAATGTATGCCAACAACCTGTAGTATGCAATAGTGTCTACTACCATAACATAACATCTCATCTGAAGGAAATACATGACATATATAGAGCCTGAGGGGGTGCGAGGCGAACCGTCGCAACCATTCCAACTACCTGTCCCTCGGTTACGCTAACTAGCAATAACGACACATTAACAACATGTTTTACCGACAACATCATCCCCCCCAAAAAGAAAGTTGTCTCCCGACAACGCACAACAAAATGGGGATAATGACAAGACCCAACTATACAAAAATCAAGATTGAGTAGGGGGCTGAGAAAGCGTCCTTGAAGAAGATGGTGGCATTGATGGTGGTGTAGGTGAAGCCAGGCTAGCTCGCAACTTGTACACCTACTGTGTCCTCAGCCTCAGGTCTCGCTTTGCCACCATCCTCCGCTCCATAGCAGTCTTTACCATTAGCGCTGCCTCCAAGACCTCCTTATCCTTCTTGTCCGCTACCTCCATCGCACTTGCCAAATGAATCTCCAACATGACCCTCTCAGCTCTCTCTTTTGTCAACTGCTGCTCTAGAGTTGACTTCTCTGCCCTGGCTGCCTCTAACTGAATCACTAAATCACCTCTTTCCACTGCCCAAGATGCCTATTGACTAACCAACTCCTCCGTATAGTAGGCGAGGTCTCCCTCAACTATTTGGAGCCATGTGGCCAACTCTTCCCGAGATGACACTGTAGCCACTTGTGCGGCCTCATGGCCTGTAGAGATGTGTTTTGTATGCCTGCGAGTGTAATAGCCTTCCCGAAAGGCTTTCTCAATCTCCCGGATGAGAACCCCAACTCTACTCTCTCCCACCCGCTCACAGAGGGCCCAATCATTCAGCATCTCCAATGGATTTGTAGCTAGCCATCCATGAGACTCGTAACAAGCAGCAAAGGCTTTAGGGAAACCTACTCGCACAGAGGCCAACAAGCGCTCCAAGTCCTGGACAACTCCATCCTGGGCATGTGATTGAGTGAAGGCCACCACCCGCTGTGCCCCTGTAGCCACATCTGCAAAATACTCCTCTAAATCACCACCAACAGGCTCCCGTGGAGGCTCCGGTAGCTCCTCATGCTGAGGCAAAGCCATTTGTCGGACTGGGGAATCCTCTGTCTCCAACTCGCTATCTGGACCGATGAGTTCTCTCCCTCCAAGTCAACTACCTCCTGACTTAAGGGTAACTCCCATTGTAGTGAGAGGATGGCTGCCTCGACTGGTGCCAAAGGTGTCATCTTGAAGTTACTCAGCCAAGTGCTCATAGCCTCATTTGAAGGGGCACCACTTATCACTTCCAGTACCTCCATAGATTGCTCATCCAACAATTCTGCATCCACTGTTACTACTGCATCCGTACCGACCACCTTGAGGGTCACATGTGCCCCCTTGCCTCTGTAGGCCGCTCCCCTCCGGGCTACTCATCACTCCGTAGCGTCCCAACTGCTGACCCCTCGACACCTACTGCCAACTCCACAGGCTTGTTGGTGGATGGTGGAACGACCCCCGATGGACCCCCACTGGGTGGTACCATGCTGATAGGATCTCTCGTATGACCAAAGCCGGGTACAAGAATTGTTGCAACCGTTGTACCAAAAGATGGGGCTAGTACCAAGGATGTTGCATCTGAGAGAAGTGGTGGAGTAAACAGGACTCGGGGAATAGCACCACCTGAGGGAGTAGGCATGTCTCTACCTCCTACAACTGCCGAATCTGCTGGCTCTCTCTCAGCCGTCTCACTTCCCTCACTAGCCCCTGAAGTCTCACTTCCCTCACTAGCCCCTGAAGTCTCACTTGTCTCCTCTCCCGACTCCGACACTACCTGGCGTTTCCTCTTCGGTCTCGTCGACTTAACCCCCTGTGTCCAAGTGCCGCTACTAAAAAAATAGATGGCTCCCTAGGTGCCAGGTTGCCCTGCGGCTGTGCCTCCAACTTGTCATGTGGTATCTGTGCACGAGTGGCATCCAAAAAAAATCCAATCGTGTAATGAGGCATGTAAAATGTTTTATGCTGAAGTATTATGAACTCGTACATCCTCTCTACCAATAAAGATGCGTAGTTGTAGACAATGCCATTTTTTATACCATTCATCAAAATAATTTGTGGGAGGGCAATATTAGAAGCGCGACTCGAACTTGTAAGCCGACTCTTGACCACATCCATAAGACATCGTCATTTACCTAGTGCTACGAATGCTTTCTTGATGCCGCGGCTCTTAGAAGCAGTACTTGCTATGGAGTCCATCTCTGTTGGTGTCAAATCTTTCGAAATCATCTTTATCCATTTTTCTTTTTCAATCTTCTTTCCTTTCTTGTCGGGTATACCAAAAACTCTCGTGAAATCTGCCGCTGCAAAGGTAATGGTGAGGTCATGGTCAAGATACTGGAAATTGCTACTGCAGCTAAACCTGTCAAATGTATTGATCATCATTCAAAGCGCCCCTTCATAATCCCGGATACAAAAAATAGGCATCTGTATCGCCCAATGTACTTCAGCCCATCGGATTTGTCCCTTCAGAAAAATCATTCTTTGGCGTCTCCTGCCACCACTTTTTGCATTCCAAACCATTTAATCCCTCAAATTGAACATTTTGCGGTGTAATGATATCCCTTTGGGCAGCCATTTGAACTTTAGGCCTCAATTTCTTCTTTGTGCTGGTCCTTGCATCCACTCTTCCTGCAATTTTTACACATGAAGGTAAAACCCTTGCATATTTGTTCATACCTGAAGAACTACTGGATGCCGCCTATAACTGTTTCTTCTAGTCTTTCTTCCTTGCTGCTGCATTCATCAAAATGGTTTCCTTTCTCTTTTTGTGAATCAATTAATATAATCAACAAATGCAATATCAATGTACGACTTCCTTAACCCTATTAATTATTTTCCTTCAACCCACACGTGCTATTTCCTCTCTCCTTTTTATTTCCAGAATTCGTTGTCCAATACCATTGTTGTCTTATGACGTCTTACGCACCGTAGGCCTTCTCCAATTTGTTGTATGGCAATGACTCCTTCCCCACCCGCAAGCCTTTGTTTTATTTCCTTCAACATCACCAGCGTAGCCCTTTTATGGTCTCCCCATACACATCTCGATGGGTCTTCTCTTGGTCGGCCTACGGTTTTTTATTGCCGCACGGCGGCCCCACTGTTCAGTGGTTCCACCGTACAGACTGTTGTCCAATTTTTTTTATTCAATTTTTTTTTATAAAACTATTTAAAATTACTTGACCTCTCGACAGGCTTTTCTGGCTGAACTGGGTCTTTCCGCCGACGTTCATGATACAATTTTAATTTGGACCCATTCACCATATCCGAAACCTCTTGCCCATCGCGTGTCCACAATTTAATTGCCCCATTTTCACGGACTTCACATACTTTGTAAGGAACTAGCCAACACACTTTGAACTTCCCAGGTTTGATCTCATTCCGACCATTATACTTCAAGATTAATTGTCTTGGGGCGAATAGCATTCGTCGTAAATGCTTATCATGCTAGACCTTCCGATGCTGCTGAGCGGCCTTCGTTGCCCACTGTGCCATCATTCGTCGCTTATCCAGCTTGTTCATGGCGTTTAGCCTTTCCCGCAGACTCTCCATGTCACCCAATCGGTTCTCGATCACAATTTGGAGGCTTGGTACCATTAACTCCATTGGTACAATGGCTTCTTGTCCATACATTAATTGAAAGGGGGTCTAACCTTTGGTCACTTTGTAGGTTGTACGATAGGCCTATAGTACCGATGACAACTTCTCCTCCCAATCTTCCTGCTTTACTCTGCACGATTTGTAGATCACCGACACCAATATTTTTTTTTTGTGGCTTCCTCTTGGCCGTTCACTCGAGGGTAATATGGACTTGACAAAGAATGGAAGATTTTGAACTCCGTGGTGAGCAACCGGATGACATGATTCACGAAGTGGCCCCCTTGGTCGCTTGTTAGCTATATTTGTTGATGTTTTGTAGCTTTAGTCGGATGAAACACTATGAGTCAAGATATGTATATATATATATTTAATATATATGAGATGTATATATATATATATATAATAAATATTATTATGTAAATATTAGAGAAATTAATGTAATACCCAAGATATATATAATATATATATATATTCATAATTGTCATTATATTAATTAAATAATAATGAATAGACATGTCCCATGAAGGGACATGTCTCTTCTTGGCTCATTCTCAATATAAATGCAAGAGATTGTTGCATTTGGAAGACACATACATTACAGACAGTGCTATTACATTTGCAGTGATCTGAAAATAACATGGTATCAGAGCAGGGTTGCAAATGTAAAGAAGGACAAATAAATAAAATTATCTATTCAAAGAGGATCGTGCCACAGCGAACGCTATCCAGACACCTATTTTCTATGTGATGGTTCTTGCACGGTGTGGATCGAGGAGATGCACGTTTGTGCTTGAGGAGATGCGGCCCGAAGCACTGGTAGTCATTCCAACACGTTGTTCAATGACATTAAAGGCAATTTAAGTGTAATCTGGTGTCTAGCACTTGGGTTCTTTAGTTAGATATAGAAGGAATGCATGATTTGGATGAGAACACTTCTCTCGATATCAGAATTTCTATGCGTTGGCTCTATGACTAACTTGGAATGGGTTTTGCTTTGGATGTATCTCAGATTAAGGTGTGGCACAAGTTGTCATCCCATAATGCATCCCTGTTGAAATCAGGAACTCTTGTATAGTTTCTTTTAGGCCTCTTAGGACAGTGTTGGATTCTTAGCATGGGATTATTAGAGGGGCATGAAGCCACCCCATTACTATGCGGGGGCTCCTCAAGGTTGTGTCTTCTGGACTACGAAGGAACTGAGTAGGAAAATAGGGAAGCATATGTATCGGATGGAGATGCGGCCAAAAGAAATATAATCACAGGGTATTGTTTATGAGGAGAATACACAACTGGATTCAGGAAAGGAAGGAGTCAATTCTCATTACCAAGCCGTTGAGTACAAGGCGGCCATGACAGAAACCTTGAGTGAGGCGGTTTGAGGGAGGTGTGAACAATCTCAGTCCTTGAAGAGCCGAGAATTAACACGGGGTTTGTAGAGATTTTCAATAAGCCAATCATGGCCACAAGTTAATAGAAAAGAAGTGAGACCACAAGTTAATAGAAAAGAAGTGAGAAGACTTTTGCATATTGCTGAATCAAGCAACCGAAAGCGATGGAAGGGAGTAAAAAGTTAGATTATTATAAAATATTCAAGCACTGGCATATAAGAGAGGAGGTGGTTTATTGCAGAGCGCCATTGCCTTGCCTTCGTGGATTTTGGTTAAGGAGAAACAATACTTCTCAATGCCTCCCCATGGGCTTTCCGATAAGCATCTATGTCAAATCATCATGTTGATCATAGTCGAAGCACATTGCGCCAGAATGAAGAAGGATATGGTGGTAAAGCCTAGCATCTGCACAGTGGCGACGATCAGGCTTGCACACCAAACAATGCATTGAGAATTTTATGTAGGGCCACGGGTCGAGGTCAAGAAGAACATTATAAAGTATACAATCTTGGCCTTTAGTGCCAATGGCAGTAGACAGTGAAACATAAGGGAATCCATAATCTCTCAAATGGTGCCACATTAAATTAATCTTATTCTACAAATTAGAGTTTCCATTGTATTGCAACTAATAAAGTAGAGACATTTGTGCATTAATTGGCCCATCAGGAACATATTCAATGGTTCTCCAATTCTAGTTACCAAATTGCCGATAAACATTGTCAGTCATGCCGACAGGAGGAGTAACTCCAGGGTAAAGAATATTTCTAGCATCAAGGGCCAGGGAAGGATAAATAGGAGCACTAGCATTGGTAAGGCTTTGGGTAAAGGTGTTCCATCGGTTACAAAATATATCATTGTTAACTATGCGGGCAAGCAATCGCATACTTACAGCATAACGAGTCTCAAAAATCAAGTAGGTTGGTAAGATTACGGGAAGGGAAGTGAGGGAAGAGAGCTTATCCATTCTAGGTTACAACTCTTCCGATGGCGTTGAGCCATCCATGTACAAAAATAGGGGCCTCAGTATCATTAAGATTATTAAGGGCCAAAGTGACAACAGAGTCCACAGTAGGCCGATCAACAATAAAGGAAGTCTTGTGGATTAATTCAAGATAGCCGAGTAGGCCCAAATTGCATTACACCAAATATGAACATGGATTGCACGTAGAATTTAAAACAAGAAGGGCTTGGCCCTCAAAGTGCAACCATGCCTCATGAGCAATGAACCATTTCGAGAGATACTACCTCTAAAGAATATTAAGTGAAAAGGAGAGAGATAAGTATTTTCTAATTATTGATAACTACCTTTATTTATTTTAGTTAATATCTTATTTGTATTTCTATACATACTATAAGAGCTATTTGCCTTAATCTTTTCCGAGGATGCTCTTCTAGGAAAAGAAGATTGATATCAGATTCAGAGGGAGTCTGACACTTTAGAGATAATTAACCTTGGACGAGAAGGTTAAATGTTGATGTTCGTACTCAAAGCTTCCGAGGGAGTCAATACAACATCTAGAGGATCTGCCTTATTTGATTTCCAAAGATCTTGGTCATATTGATTCAGAGGGAGCAAACCATATTGAGATGGTATCCCTATGTAATGTCCCCTCTTTCTCGAACCGGATTTAACATTAAATTATATAATGGAAAATGTAATTAACTATATAAATTATTTAATGTTTAATAGATAAACAAGCTATCAATAAAATATTGATTATCATTAATAAAATTTGTTAGTGTCTATAATTAATCGCACTATTATAATGACTAATAATAAAACATAATTTACAATATTATTAAATAATAAATATTATTATTTAATAATAAATTAATAAAAACATAATAAATATTATCATTTAATAATAATTTAATTATTAAATAAAACATAATATATAATATTATAATAAATATCATTAATTAATAATAATTAAATACATAGTATTATAATATTATCAAATAAATATCATTAAACATATACTATATAAACCATGTAAACAAAATACTAGTCGCACCTTATGAGATGTGACTGGTTGCAGCAAGCTGCGACCAGTCGCATCCCATAAGGGTGCGACTGGTGGGGAGGGGACGTGACTCCCCCTCCTCCCATACATATATGCATTCGGCCTCTTTAAAAGGGGAGAGAAGAGGATATGAGATAGGGGGGAAAAAAATATACAAGGGAAGCGATGAAATAAAAAGAAGGAAATAACAATAGTTGATAAAGGTAATAAAAATTATTACAGCCGACATTGAAAGGAAAACAGCAGAGATTCAAAAGGTATAATGTTTATATATATATATATATATATATATATATATATATATATATATATATATAATTTTGATATATTGATACATGTATTATCAAATATAATTATGTAAAATTATATAAAGGTAATTTGAGGCATGAAGTATTTTATTTTATATATATTATTTATATATATATATATATATATATATATATATATATATATATATATATATATATATATATATTATAATAAAAAAAGGGTATAAATGAATCTATATTTATCTAAATACATATATAAAAATATATATATGTATTTATATAAATAACTAGGATCATGTTGTAGTTATAATACGTATGGTTAAAACATATACAAATTATTTAAGAATATTCATATTATAATACATCTTTCTAAAATAGATTTAATTTATATTTATTGACATTATTTTAATGAAAGAATATGTTCAGAATGTGTAAAATTGAGATGTAATTATTTGGATGAATCATATACAGATGATTACATTGTTTTATGATTAATTAATGAAATTATTATTGATAATCTAGCCATCATAATGGGAAAGCCATTTGATGGAAGTCACGATATAAGATGTCGTAATGGGAAAGCCATTACGAAATTATAATGGGAAAGCCATTATAAAATTATGTGCAATACGTGATATGAGACATCATAATGGGTAAGCCATGAGATGATGGACGTCACGTCTCCACAATTGTTGGATAACCCAATCATATGCATATGCGTAGGCTTGGAGTACAACTAGTTGGTAAGCAACTAGCTGTTTCCAGGAGGACCTTAAGAATTAGTTGGTAAGCAACTAGTCTTAAGGGCCAACTTCCCCTTACTAACTTAGAGTAGAAATTGAGTATATTTTTATATATTATGTACTAACATCGGTTTTGCAGGATCTTATCGAAGTAGAAGAACAAGGGACATTACACCCTAGGTCATGATATTCCTAGATAGATGGTTGGACATTCAAGAAAAGAGCTTAATGCAGACTAAAGAACAAAGACACGACTTGTTCGCAGAAGGTTGATATTAGATTCAGGGGGAGTATGATAGTTCATCTGAAAACAAACTTGGACGAGGAGATGAGGAGGTTGTTACAAGACCTTAAAGGAAGCATCCGAGGACTATGATCATGAGATTGAGTCTCATGTGTGCTGGCTTAAATTCCCTTATGCTAGCTTCTACGTAACTTGGGGTTCACCTAGAGTGATAAACTATATAAGAGATATAGTGCATAAGTATCCTATTCAAGGTACATTATCACTACAGAACATATGGCTGATATTCTCACCAAGTTTCTTACTAAAGGGAAGGTTGTGTACCTTTGAGATAAACTTGGTATGTTTGAGAATGAAGCCGTAGATGAAAAGGAGTTTCAATACCTGTGATCTATTATCTTGTATCTTATTGCATTATTCTCTTTGAGAGAGAAGTCTAAGGTGAAAGCCCTTGTTTACACCCTTTTGGGATGAATCATGATGGATCCACCCTCTAAGATGTGTCAAGGTGGATTTCATATGTGTGACTCCTGGACTTATGGACCCTCCTGCGAACATTGTAGAAAGGTGATGACTTTTCGACAATGAACACTTGTATTTGATTGATGTTGTGAGGTGACGACTTTGAAACATCTCCATCATGATGGATATCATGTGACTTGATATCTGTGGATATGTCATGATGGTTAGGATCTCTTAGACATCATGGTAGATATCATAAGGCTGATATCATTAAATAAACCATAGATGATTTAGAGATCTTCATGGTGGATATTATGTGACGTAATATCTGTAGACATGCCATGAACAGTCTATATGGTAAGTATCACATATGTGATACTAGTGCACATACCATACTAGATATTTTGAGTACTTGGTGAATATCATGGACTTGATATTTGGGGACCATTACTCATGATAATCACTTTGAGCAATTGGTGAATATCTTGTGAGTTGATATTTGGGGACCATTGCTTTGAGTACTTGGTAAGTATCATGGACTTGATACTTGAAGGCCATTACTCGCTATATCAGTAAAATGATATATATAGAAAGTGATTATCTATACTCACATTGAGTACTTGGTGAATATCATGGACTTGATATTCGGAGACCATTACTCTGAGTACTTGGGGTGAGTATCATGGATTTGATACTTGGAGACCATTACTCGTGATAATCATTTTGAGCAATTGGTGAATATCTTGTGAGTTGATATTTGGGGACCATTGCTCTGAGTACTTGGTAAGTATCATGGACTTGATACTTGAAGGCCATTACTCGCTATATCAGTAAAATGATATAAATATAAAATGATTATTTATACTCACATATTACCTTGAGGTAATATTTTTATCATCCCTAGTTAAGAGGGAGTGTTAGTTATTGTAACAATTTTGTGTAGCTATGGTGAGGATCATAAGTGTTGACATTAGATTATTTTATCCTCCCTAGCTAAGAGGGAGTGTTGATGTTTTGTAGCTTTAGTCGGATAAAACACTATGAGTCAAGATATGTATATATATATATTTAATATATATGAGATGTATATATACTTATATATATATATATATATATATATATATATATATATATATAATAAATATTATTATGTAAATATTAGAGAAATTAATGTAATACCCAAGATATATATAATATATATATATATTCATAATTGTCATTATATTAATTAAATAATAATGAATAGACATGTCCCATGAAGGGACATGTCTCTTCTTGGCTCATTCTCAATATAAATGCAAGAGATTGTTGCATTTGGAAGACACATACATTACAGACAGTGCTATTACATTTGCAGTGATCTGAAAATAACAATATTGGAATCCTGTACCTTGTGATAATTTGTTCATAAATGAACCTGGCTGTACTCAATGCGGAGTTATCATGTAGGGCCCGTGCCTCCACCTACTCAGTCAGGTACTCTGTTGCCACCACAATATATTTGCACCGTCTTTCTTTGCTTGCCTTTAGTGGGCCGATGAAGTCAAGTCCCCATCTCTCAAATAGTTCCTGTGTGTGCAAAGGGTTAAGCGGCATGAAGTCTCTCACGAGCGGCTTCCCCGCCCGCTGGCAAGTATCAAAACTAATGACCCACTCCTGGGCGTCATTGTACAACGTGGGCTGCTAGAGACTTGCCAATAACACTTTTCTGGCCGTCGTGTCTGTTCCAATGTGTCCACCCGCTGGCCCTTCACGCGCTTCCCTCAGGAAGCTCGAAATTTCCTCCTCCAGAACGCATTGTCGTAAGACTTGATCCGGTCCCATTTTGTACAAGAGTCCATTTATTAATTGGAATGTTCTGCTTTAGAGGACAAGCTTCCTTCTCCCGCTTGACGACATTTCCTTAGGGAGCTGAGATGTTGAGAAGTAGTCCCCTATACTGGTGTACCATGCCGGTAATACTGCAATGTGGAATAAGTGAGAGTTCGGGAAGTCTTCATTGACACCCTTAGCTGGTTCTCCTGACTTAATTCGAGAGAACTGGTTTGCGATTACATGGCTCTTTCCCGACCATACGATGATGGCAAAGGTAAACTCCTGCAACAATAGCAACCATCTGCTTACTCTCCCCTGTATAATGGGTTTGTTGATCAGATACATCAATGCTTGGTGATCCACATAGAAGGTGAATGGCGTCGCCAATAGATAATGTCGAAATTTCTGAACGACATAGACCATTCCGCGAGCCTCCCTTTCGGTTGTGCTGTAATTCTATTGTACCTTAGACAACAATATGTTGGCGAAGTAGACCGGGTGGTCCAGCCCATGATCCCCTACCTGTGCCAGTGTGGCTCCAATTGCAAAGTTGGACGCATCCATGTGTACATGAAACTCCTTGTGCTAGTTCAGGTACGCTAGTATCGGCCACCTACTAGCCTCATCTTTAATTCCTGAAATGCTTCCTCCTACACCGTCCCCCAGTTGTACAACTCAAACTTTCGTGTCAGCTTATCCAGTGGGTGCGAGACTTGGGCAATTTTTTTGATAAACCTCCTATAGTACCCTATGTGATCCAAGAATGACTTCACCCCTATGATGTCCGTCAGTGCTTCCATTTCTACAATCACCCGTACCTTGTCAAGGTCCATCTTTAGTCCTGCCTTGCACACAATATGCCCTAGCAATTTCCCTGTGGCACCATGAACTTGCATTTCGTGGGGTTCAGTGCCAGTCTCGCTCTTCTGCATCTCTCCATGCACTCTGTGAGATCCACCAACTGTGTCCTGCATACTGTAGATGGACCAATCGTCCAAAAACGCCTTGAAATTTCTGACAGACATTTTATCAAATATATGAAGGATTATCCTCTGTAATGTCGCTGGCGCATTACAGAGTCCAAAGGGCATCTTATTATAGGCATAGACACCGTCCACCTCGAACATTGTCTTCAATTTATCCTCCTTAGCTATGGATATCTGATTGTACCCTGAAAATCCATCCATGAATGAATAGATTTCGTGTCTCGCCATCTCTTTGAGGATGCTGTCCATGAAGAGGATCGGAAAGGGGTCTTTTATGGTAACTGCATTGAGGCATCTGAAATCTACACATGCGAATTTGGTTCGCCTCCTTCAACAATATAACAATGGGAGAAACCCATTCACTTGTCCGTACTCTGAAAATAATACCTGCATCCAACATGCGTTCTATCTCCGCATTGACTCATGTGACATAGTTCTTATTCATCTGGTACAATCTCTTCCGTACCGATACGGCTCCAGGTACCAACGGGATGCGGTGCACACATAGCTCTGGGGGTACTTCCTTTAGATCTTTATATGTCCAAGCAAACACATCTTTATACTTCCAATCATTGCCTACGAGGATGTTTCTTGGATTTGCTTCATTGACAAGGTTTGTAAGTTTTAATGAAGGTCCCTCGTACTGAATTGGCTTCTCCGTGTCAAATTGGTGTACCGGTGTCTCGTTTACTTGGGCCTCCCCTTCGGTGTACTTTCCGTACACTGGTGGAAACAAGTATTTTTTCAGTTCTTCAATTTGCATCATATTGCACTGAACATCTCATAGTCTTCCATTTGCCAATATAAGAGCCCATTCAGTGAATCAGTTTTTGTTAGGAATGAATGCAAAGTATTTTGGTAGTCATTCTGTAGCAGTTGTTGTTGCATTCATGACTTGGATTGTCATTGATGTCAACACAGTGATATTCTGAATATTAGCAGGAAAGCAGGTACAGTTTTGTTTTGCGCACATGTTGTATTGCAGATTGGCTTTTGCGCAGTTGATGGTATGTTCTTTGGTGTGTTATTAACCTATGGTTAACAGCGCAAAAAAAAATTCATTCATTTGTGAGAGTTATGAGCATTTTGGTGAAAGTAGTGTTTAGACAGTGTTTCTGTGAAGCGATGTTCGAAAATCGGACGATCTCTTAGTCGGGATGGAATCTGATTTTGCGCAGTTAAAGGGATGTTGGAGACTCATTAATGATGACGTGGTTCACAGTGTTGATGTTTGTAGCATCGGTCAGATAAATAATATTGACTACATGATTATTATGAGAAATGATTTATTATATATATATGTATATATACATACATATCAATGTATATAATAATTGATATTACTATATACATTAATGTATATGTATATATAAAGTTAGGTTATAATTATTCTCATAATAATAGTTAAATTGAGAAAATAAATATTTATTAATATAATACTAAAGAGATATTATATATATAATATATAATATAGAATCATAAGTGTATTAATTATATTAATTACAATAATAATAAATAGACATGTCCCTTTAGAGGGACATGTCTCTTATTGGCTAATTCTCAATATAAATGAAAGAGATTGTTGCATTTGGAAAACACATACAATAACATAGTGCTATTACATTTGCAGCGATCCTGAAATATCAACATGGTATCAGAGCCAAGTTACAAATGTGAGAAAAGAAAAAAAAAAAAATGACATGGACGAAGAGAAGTATTATCTATCAATAAAGAATAAAGTCTGAATTATATATGATCTATTGGGAGAAATAATTGAGGGGGAAATTCTATTGGAAGTTCGTCATGAGTTCACTGATACGTTCATATTGAGTTGGGCATTCGTCAAGAGGCTGAGGTGATGAACTACTTTATATAAACAGAGAAGAAATTACCGTAAGGGGACGTCCCAATATCAGGCTTCCTTTATCGGACCTTTATTTGAATGTTTCAATAGCTCTATTGGTGATAGACAACATTCAGGATTAATATATATTCTATGCTTGAAAGTGGACTGTGACTTGTGACATCAACGATGCAGTTGGTTATCAGGAATATTGATCAACCTTGACATTACCTGTGAAAATTCTATTACAACAGATATACGATCATATTCTATGACTAGTTGCTAAATAATCTCCCGAAGACAACCATATTTGGAGGTGATAAAAAGGCATGTGGAGTCTGTTCTATTAATGAATCGGTTTGCATAATAATCCTGATTTGGGATGACATAATTTATTGTGTTTGGACAAGGGTTGATTTAAAACCTGTTTGTATTCAAGGCAACCAGAATTGGTTATTCTGAAGAGTATTTAGATTCTTGAAAGTATGCAATGATATAGGGAGCCATTTTCTTTGACAGGGAACATATTTAAAACCAAATTGTTGAGTCGTGAATATATATCTAAGACTTCAACGATTCCTTAAGAATCATTTCTGGAATCACACACCGGCTTTGACTTATGTGAACGACATAAGTTTGACAGTGTTGCAGCGAAGGAGTGTTGCGTTATTGTTTGGGGTTATACCGAGATTGATAAGTTTGGGTTATACCGAGAGACATATCTTTTGACAGCGCTGCAGGAACGACTGTTGTGTTATTATTTGGAGTGGCCCAAATGATATTGACTATCATTCTAATCGACAGTTGAAGGTCTTTATTTCTCATGCTCGGCATTTGGAGTTAAAGAAAAGTGGAGTACATGCCACCAGATGCATGCTTGTGCTACGACAGACCCACATGATAGAGATTAATCTCATTCCATTAACAAACCGCAAGACATGAACCAGTCATCACGGATTGGTGAGTGGATACAGTGAGTCGGTTGTGGAGAGTAATGGGAAGTGTTATTTGTTAAACTCAACATTATTGTTATCAGAATTTCGAAGGATTGTGACTCCAAAATAAATGTTCAAAGAGAAAATAGTATAAATGTTTGAAGATATTGAAGGAACAATAGTTGATAAAGGAACAACAGTAGATAAAGGAACAATTGATAGATTGCAGATCAAACTCAGAAGAGATTTGCAGTCCGCAATACCAGTACGAACAACAACAGTATTGAAGGGAGTGATCAATTGAAATATACTTCCATTATCAGTTGTAGTACTCAAATTCCTTCTTCAACAAGCAAATACATCTTCTATCAGAGGATGGGGACTACCATTAGAAGATCCATTCTTTTTAGAGAAATTATCAAACATTCAAAATAACTAGATAACTCTTCATAATAGAAGACCATTCACATTACAAAGAATGGAGAAATTAATAAGGCATGGGAGTTAATAGCATTTTTATTATCTACTAAATGTAGGAGTTACGCATATGCATTTGTATTATGTCTTCATTGCCATAGGGAGAAGAATTTGTACAAAACTCTATTCTAGATGAGTCAACAAAGGAAATTATGCATGTTACCATAAGTTGGGATGCTAGTGTATCATAATCTCAACACAACAGACATTGCCTTGGAAGATCGAAGAAGTAGACGGAGGATTTGAGAGTTGATTGTAGTGGATGTAACACTCTCAATAGAATTTATAGACCGTAAGGTCCATTGTTATCAGAAGGTGATTTTTGGTGCTCTGTAGTGCGTCCATCTAACAACTGAAGGTCATTGTTTGAAGGGTATGCGTCTATGTTAGTGGGAGCAGGTGAAGAATATCCTTTAAACTGCATGAGATTAGTATTTTTGAGTTCAATTTCTAAATATTATATTTCTAATCTCTTATTTGTGTATCTATGTACATAGCATAAGAGCTATTTGCCTTGATCTTTTCCTTTCTCTCTAAGGATGTGCATGCAGGAAAAGAAATTGAGTAGAGAGTTGATATCCAATTCAGAGGGAGTTTGACAATGTCAAGATGGATTCACGAACTTAAGCTTTCGAGGGAGTCAATACAACATCTAGAGGATCTGTCTTATTTGATTTCCAAAGATCTTGGTCATATTGATTAAGAGGGAGTAAAGACACAACTTGCTCGCAAAAGGTTGATATTAGATTCAGGGGGAGTATGATAGTTCATCTAAAACCAACCTTGGATGAGGAGTTGAGGAGGTTGTTACAAGACCTTGAAGGAAGCATCCAGAGGACTATGAGATTGAGTCTCATGTGTGCTGTTGAAATGCCTTTATGCTAGCTCCTACATAACTTGGAGATCACCTAGAGAGATGCAAACTATATAAGAGATATAGTGCATAAGTACATCCTATTCAAGTTACATTATCACTACAGAACATATGGCTGATATTCTCACCATGTTTCTTGCTAGAGGTAAGGTTGTGTACCTTCGAGATAAACTTGGCATATTGGAGAATGAAGCCTTAGATGAAAAGGAGTTTCATCTATTATCGTGTATGTTATTTCATTCTTCTCCTTGAGAGAGAAGTCTAAGGTGAAAACTTTTGTTTCCACCCTTTGGGATGAGCATGGATCCACCCTCTGACATAAATCAAGGTGGATTTCATGTATGTGACTCCTGGACTTATGGGCCCTCCTGTGAACATTGGAGAAAGGTGACGACTTTTCAACAATGAACACTTGTATTTGATTACAAGATGACGGTCTTGTAATGTGGATTTGTTATGGTAGACGGTTATCTGTCTGTGCACATACCATACTAGGGTTATATGTAAATAAAATGTAATGTTTTACTTGCTATATCCTTGTATCACTATTGTGGTGATACTAAAATTAGGTATCATAGGGTGATTCCTCATATCGTTGTGATATGGAAATTAGGTATCACTGGGTGATTCCTCATATTGTTGTGATATGGAAATTAGGTATCACGGGGTGATTCCTCATATCTTTGTGATATGGAAACTAGGTGTCACAATGCATGGTGATTCCTCATATCGGTGTGGTATGAAAACTAGGTGTCACAATGCATGGTGATTCCTCATATCAAGATGATATGAAAACTATGATACTAACTAAATTATAATTACATACATATTAATATATTAATATAATGAAATATTAAATTAACTTGCATTAAAGGTTATACTGATAGCTTATTGGTGTTTACTTCTATCCACCAATAACTATCGGTTTGGACTATAAACTGATAACTATCACATGTTAGGCTTGGTATCACATGTTAGGTGATACTTCATGAATTATGTAATATATGATTACTTAGTATCCAAACGAATCATATTAGGATCCTTCTGAACTTAGTATCATATATTAATTGGACCCTATGAAACATATCACATAGTGACATGTCTCTACGTAAACTTAGTATCCATATGACAGACATCATGAGATGTATTATCATTAGACATACAATGGATATTTATGAGCTATAGTGAACATCATGTGACTTGATATTTAGGAGGTAAATGCTCTTGATAATCACTTTGGGTAATTGATGAATATTTGTGAGTTGTATTCAGTAGGCCATTGCCCTGAGTAATCAGTGAAGTATCGTGAGACTTGATACTCAAGAACCATTACTCTTAATATCAGTAAAATGATATGAACATATAAAATGATTATTATCCTCACATTGAGTACTTGGTGAATATCATGGACTTGATCTTCCACAAGTACTCACTATATATATATATGTGTGTGTGTGTGTGTGTGTGTGTATTACATTGTGATAAAATGACTATCCTCTCTAGTTGAGAGGGAGTGTTAGTTATTGTAACAATTTTTGTGTTTCTATGGTGAGAATCATAAGTGTTGACATTGGATTGATTTATCCTCCCTAGCTAAGAGGGAGTGTTGATGTTTGTAGCATCGGTCAGATAAATAATATTGACTACATGATTATTATGAGAAATGATTTATTATATATATATGTATATATACATACATATCAATGTATATATACATACATATCAATGTATATAATAATTGATATTACTATATACATTAATGTATATGTATATATAAAGTTAGGTTATAATTATTCTCATAATAATAGTTAAATTGAGAAAATAAATATTTATTAATATAATACTAAAGAGATATTATATATATAATATATAATATAGAATCATAAGTGTATTAATTATATTAATTACAATAATAATAAATAGACATGTCCCTTTCGAGGGACATGTCTCTTATTGGCTCATTCTCAATATAAATGAAAGAGATTGTTGCATTTGGAAAACACATACAATAACATAGTGCTATTACATTTGTAGCGATCCTGAAATATCAACACACAGCGCAAACTTCGAGGACATGTTTGGAGAAAGTTACAGTATCTGGAAGCCGACAGTTTTATGTGAATTCTGTGTGTAGCGTGTAGAATTTATTATTTTGTAATTGAGGACCGACTCATTTGTAATTATTTGAGTTTGGTATATAAGAAGGAATGTTTTCCTTGTTGTAATGTGTACTATGAAGATTGAGATGCGAATATATGCATGAAGTGAAGAAAAGAGCTAATTCAGTGATGAAGGAAGACTTGTGAGTATAGAGATCTGAAATTGTGATCTTGTGTAGCAGAGAGTGCGGTTTTGGCACAGTGTGAAGGAGGTAATATATTTCATATTATTCTGTTGAATAATTCTAAGATCTTTTGGACAGTGGGTTCAGAGATCTTGCCTTGAAGCTGTTTGGGCAGTGGGTCCTTCTGTCTTCCATAAACTCTTAATCGGGTTAGAATCTTTTAACAGGGATTCAAAATTTCCTAACAGGGATTTATATGTACTGAATGTATTTCATAAGACTCCTAACAGGGTCCATCCTCTAACAAGGAACTTTCATATTAGTGCATCATTTTGTGGGCATCATTCCCACCGGGGTTTACTCTTTTCAAGAGGTTCCCTAGTAAACATATCTTGTGTTATTGTGCAATTGTGTATGATTATCTTTCTATGGTTGATCAGTACATTGATTACATTGTTTAAAGCAGTTGAATGGATAAATTATCTGATAACTGATTCACCCCCCCCTCTCAGTTATCTTGGGGATCTTTACTTTCTAACAGTTTCATCTTTGGAGCACCCTTCTAGTTCAAGAACTCCTTCCTCGTTTGGTTCCATTCGGCACTTGTCCTCGTCTATGCCGCTGCCCTCACCATCTAACTCAGACTCAGAAGAAGAGGCGAGCTGCCACCCTCTACCTAGAATGGCGTCATACCCCTTCTTCTTCAAGGGAATTACAACAAAGTCGAGGACAAATGGCTGCGTGCCAATGGTTACTTGTTGTGCCATCAGTGTTCCGAGGGGCTTGATTCCGTGCTGGTTTGCACCTACCAAGTTGAAAGTGGGTGGCCAGAGCGTCGATTTCCCAAGTTTTTTCCACGTCTCCTTTGGTAGGACATTTACCCCAGAGCCGTCATCCACAATAGTATCTGTCAAGGTTGTCCCAAGTATACCCATCTCGAAAATTGCAGGGTGCCAACCATTGTTAACTGCCAATAACATAGGGTCTGTTTTAGAGCTGCCAGGGACATCAGTATGCTCGGCCATCCGACTTTGTAGTGGTACTTGTACTGAACGTAACAATGCAATGCGTAACTAGGGCATGGTTTCTAGGAGGTCCTTGACCTTTACTGGTACTTCCAGTTGCAATATTTGCCTTAAGATATTTTTATCTGCTTCCCTGCAGGAGGTGCTAGCCGTCTCATGAGTCTCCTGTCATTGCGTCGTCATCTCCCTTTCAATTTGTGCCTTTGCATCCTGTACGCGTTGCTTCTCCGTACGGGGGTTGGGATAGGTGGCCTTCTTGGTCTGCGACCATCTAAGGGCCAATACTTCTTTATCCGTCCATGCTCCTTCAATATTCAAAAAGTTGATGCTAGTTTTCGGGCAGTTCGCATCCTCATAGTCCCTAGGCCCACACCATCTGCACAACTTCAATGGGGTTTCTTCTTTTGGACAGTCTTGGGCAAAGTGCCCCCATTGGTTACAGGCCTTGTACTGAATCATCTACCGACCGTTAGCGTCATACTGGATCCGACTCGGGTTGCTATTATTATTATTATCATTATTTCGCCGTCCTCGCCGGTTATTCCGGTACCCGCCAGATGATGCATTATTATTTGCTAGTTGGGAAGTGCCCGCTGCTGTGGATGGCTGCTCCTGTGTCAGCACTACTTGCTGGTTTCTTGTCTTCATGTTATAGGTACATTCCTTAGTCGAATGCCCCATAAGCTGGCAAATGTCATAGAATGCCTTATTTGGACAAGAACCCTTTGTTTGCCCCTCCACCTTACATTCCATGCACCACAACTCTCCCTCGTCTGTCTTATTGGGACTCCCCTTGATTGCCTTAAATTCCTTCATCATCCGTTGCATATCTTTTTGGAGAGCCTGTAACTTTTTGCTAGATTCTTCGTCGTTGTTGCTCTCCTCCGAGGAGTCATCGTCATTCGATGATCTGTCCTTCTTTTTCTTGGAGGTTTTATGTTCACTCTCCAAGTCCATGGCTCTGTTTGTAATGTCCCCGTTTTTCAGTCTTTGAGATTAGCTTTGTTTGGTGACCCTCGCAAGCTAATTAGGTGATCAGAGGGGGTCAGTTAGCAGTGCCAGTAGTTGGATTCCATTCTGGGGGTTATTAGGTTTGCTCTTCGTTTGGGACAGATTGGATGACTTACTATTTATAGTAAGTGGTATTTTGGGCATAGCTTGGTTTAGCAGGGCGCCTGCACAGTGTCATCTGGTGTTGCCGGATTGTGTATCAGGGATCTCCAGTTTGAGGAACTTATTATTTTTAGTAAGTCTATTTCGGGCAGTTGGCTATTTCTGATAGGGCAGTCTGAGCTCGGGTGCTATTGTCAGAAGTTCGAATGATTTTTGTCAGTGAGACTCAGTTGCATCACATTTATAATAAAAGTTATTAAATTAAGTTATGTTAATTTAATAACTTTGGACTTTAATGTTTTATTTTAATGTTGTGATGGCGAAGGCTCTTTAATGAAAAGTGTCTTGAAGAAGATTTCATTAAAAGCCTTTATATATGCCTTGGTGAAATCGAATTCACTACCTTATGTCATTTATTGAAAATTGTGAAGTTGAAATGTTTGGGAAGAGAAGTTTGAATAATGGAGAATTGAGGGTTTGAGTGAAATAACTCAGAGAAACAAGAATTTCTCATGAGTGAGCACTTTGAGTTGGTTTTTGATGCCAATGAATTTTGCGGGTTGATTCTAGCAGTCAGCATTTGCAGCCAGTGATTATTTCTTGAGCCGTATGGTTTTCTATAGGGGCCGTACATTATCTAGCAGGTTGTACGATTTCAGTCTGGCCGTACACAGCTAGCACTTACGTTAGGATTGCACAGGGGGGTCAGTTTTTAGTTTGGACGGTTTGGCTTTGGCCTTGTTCAGCCGGCTCTAGTTGTGTATTGTGACATAAATCAGAGACTCGAGCAGCGTGAGGATTTGGTTAAAGTAGTGGTAATTGAAAATTCTGTCCCAGAATTCATTATGTAGCCGCATACTCATTAAGGTGCGCAGATTTGTTAATTAATGCTTGTGATTGGAATATAATTTGATAGTTGTAAATTCTGATATTTTATAAACAATTTTAGTGGTAGATTAATGGTTGTAGTTATTTATCAAGAGGTTAAAAATCTGAGAAGTATCATTGAAATTCATATTTGTAATTCATTAATTTCTATAAATGTTTTGAAAGAAATTTAGAAGTGCAATTTAATTTGTGGAAAAAGCTAGTTTGTAAACAAGAGCCAGCCAAGACTCTTTACACTGGTATCAGAGCATTTTTCTTGCCACCCTGTGGGGTCTAGATTCATTTATATTCTGAAGTTATTTTAAAAGTGATCAACACTTCCACTTTCCCTAGCTATGGATAAATACAGGAGGCCCAGTTGTGGAAGTCGCTGTAATAGTATGGGAAAGAGAGAGGAATTAAATGCCTTAGTGGAAAGTATGGAAAAACTTAGGCTTCATCAATAGAGATTGGTGGAGAGTTTGTCGGATCCAGTGACAGTAGACATGGCAGCGAGGTATATGGTCTTTGCTTTTAGAAGACCGACATCGAGATTGCAGGGAAGAAGGCTTGAGTTTTCCCCGACAGGTGCCCATGATGCAGATGTACCTATAGTTGGTACGACACTTGCTAGTCCTATCCGTAGTGCTGATGATGGATTTATTTCACATGATCATGTGGATGTTTCAGTACCATTGGTTGACAGCAGCACTGAGCATCAATAGGTTGAGGCTCTCAGAGTTGTCCCTACGGATTGTACAGAGGTAGTTGATGCTGTAATTATCACTGAGTGTTCAGACTCTTCCGTGGAGGGAGTTATTGGAGACTTTTATGTCAGCTATAGTAGTGTTGATTCAGTGTAGGAGGCAGTCGCTTCCTCATATGGGACCGATGCATGTATGGAGTCTCCTAGCTATGATGTTGGTGATTTGGGCATTACAGTGGAGTCAGTTGATGACGGTTCATGTTCCAACATTATTGGTGTACAGCTTGACGTTGAGTCATGCGTGAGGAGTCAGGGGTCAGCAGTTGAGATTTTATCTGGGGATGTGGATGCAGATAGTATAGACACATCTGATGACACTTTTGAGGATATTGTGAGTTGCATTGGGGATGACACCCCTTGTGAGATGTTGGGTGAAGACTGCGAGGAGTGTATGAGCTCTGAGGTTCATGATAGCAATCACAGTGTGGAATCGGTACAGGAGACGGTGGTTTTTTCCTGTATTGAGGATGTGAGCATGGAGCTATCTAGTGATGACACTCATGATGAGAGTGTTGCAGTTGAGTTGGGTGAGATAGACTCATGCCACAATATAGTTGATTCACATGACGACATTGAGTCATGTATGTAGCCAGAGTTAGTGGAGGAGTTGCGGATAGACAAGGTGGACACTTGCATCACAGATATTTCCGATGTTGAGAGCGAGGATGATGAGTGCTGTAGTGTTTCTGGCTTTCTATATCTGACTTTGGGTGTGGACTCAGCATTGTCATATGATGGTGGTGGGTTCCAGGATTCTTTGTTATAGAGACTCACAGATGAGGATAGGGAAGCATATGAGTGGCAAGAGTTTGTTACAGCCAGGGCTTCCACTACGAGAGATGGGATTACTTCTTCGGTGACTCATGAGGATGCTTCTTCCTGCAATGAGTCATGCTTGATTTATCAGACCCTGGGGGAGGACTCTGAGTTGTTAGTGAGTGAGGATGTATCCCAAGATCTGGATTGTCAGGGGGTTGCAGAGGACAAGGTAGCTGGAGATTGTGTTGAGTCAGATTCAGCAGCAGCTTCCTCGAGGTTAGATGAGGATGAGTCCGATGCCTGTACTCAGTTTGTAGATGTGTACTCGGATGAAAGTACACAGAGATATGGTGATCTTGAGGGTAGTTTGTTGGATGCAACTTCCTCTCATAGTGTGGATAGCGCAGTTGAGGTTGTACATAGGAGGCCCGTTGTGCAAAGTCATCATGTGACTAGCCAGTTGCGAGTTGGTGAGAGAGATATTACTTCTACTCCTGAGCATTTTGATGCCGCTCGTCAGCTGTTGGTTGTTTATGATTGGGGTGCTCCTATGATAGATGAGCACAGTGGTGGTTACCTTTCCTTGACAGAGATCCATTCCTTGCGTGAGGCTGTCAGAATTTTGAGACAGGATTATTTACAGTTGGTAGCCGACCATGATCACCTAGTTGAGTGGCGGAGTATAGCATATGAGGCACTGATAGACAGAGAGGAGGAGGTGAGTGAGCTTATTCAGGAGCTCATAGTGACTTTTGAGGCTTTAGAGGGCACTCAGTGGGCTCTTCAGGAGTCGCAGCTTCAGTTAGAGGAGGTGACCGTGGAGTTGGAACATATTTGGACCACACCAACCCCAAACCTAGCTCGGTTGCACATTGAGGTGGTTGGTGGTGAGTTGGCTTCTACGGTTGGGGATGCGTGACATGATGATGTGGTAGACATTTGTTCAGGATGTGGGTGCACTAGGTACGGATGAGGTAGGAGTACCAGTGGAATCAAGCTTTCATGTTGATTTGCTTCCTTTTGCTGGAAGTGAATCTATTTCTTCATCTCATATAGCTGATAGCATGGGACAGTTGGCTGTGCCACATTTTCAAAGGGATCAGCTGTGGGTTGCGGGGGAGCAAGTTGACGCTTCCACGTATAATTTCTACTGCACCGAGTCATTCATAAAGTATTTACTTGAGAGTGCAGATGTGCGAGAGGATTCATATAGTGTCTGAGGGTACTCTCATCCGAGGTTCTTGTGCTATTCGGATGTTGGTAGGGAAGATTGTGGAGACTCTATCTACTATACTTCCCCACAAGGATTTCGAGGTTGGGTTTGCTGAGAGGGTTGCTCAGGATCCTAACCAGCTTGTGGTTATGAGGAGTCAGAGATTGGAGCCATCTCATGATTTCCAGTTGGGTAATGATGAGCCATTGATGGAAATTGGGGCTTTCTACTGGCATTATACGGTGGGGTATGCTCATCATTTTTCTTTTGACCCAGAGGTGGAAGATTTGATTTCATGCAGGTGTAGACCGGCTCTAGTTTCTTACTATCCACAAGCATACTTGATATCTATTGCTGTTCTAGGGTTGTATGCTCGTTGTTCATACATAAATCTGCAAGCACATCCATTGTAACTGATCATCTATATACTAGATCTGCAGTTTCAATGCATTTAAGGGCCTATATCTGCATATGAGGGTGATGGTCCTAGCCGGTGCTGAGAGGGGAGGGGTGAATCAACACCCACTATAACTTGGAAACACTCTGATATCTATTAACTATTACTGCATGCAAAACAGATCCTACCAAAGAAATAGTTAACACAAGATCATAGTAGCATAGAACACCAGATATATTGCTTGGAAACCCAAAGCGGGAGAAAACCATGGTGTGAGTAGAACTCACAAATTTTGCACTCTTCTGAAGTGCACCCTGTGAAAAGTCTTCCTTGTTAAGGGATTACAAACGCATTGTTAGATGCGATCCGGTTAAGGGATTTGAAATAAGACCTATTAAAGCTTGCCTTGTTAGAGGACTTTAGAACATCTACTAGATGTACCCGGTTAAGGGACTTGATACAAGGAACCTGTTAATGTCCACCCTGGTGGTACCCTAAATTTTGAGAGTCCAAATCTATTATCAATAAGCAAGTTTCTCCATACTAAAAAAATCAAAGGAAGGAGGAAGGAAGCTTTATGACACAAATAAATAGAACTAACTTATCAAAGCCTTTAGAAAATGCTGGAATTTCGACCTGCTGCAATGATGATGCCGACAGAGCTTGAAGATGGTCGCATTTTAAAAATCTAAAAACGACCCAGTTCGGGAAATCAAATTTCCTATCTCCAGTAAAAATCTTAGCTTTCTACGAGGTGTTTTGGTATTTCGACCAGACCCAAATCTAAAAGTTAGGTAGTTATTTTTTAGTTAGTTTATTGTTTTTCAAAATAATTTGTAATAAGGGTTGTGTCTTTTCACCCTAAAGAGGTGTGAAAGCCACTCAAACACATATATATATATATACATAATGTAAAATGTAGAGAGAGAGAGAGATTCAAATAAGCAATTAGAAGAAGAATATTTGTAAGGGAAGATGTAAATATTAAAGCATGACTTTAATATAAATTTCAATATTATATTTTAATAATAAATAAAAGGTCCCTTTTTCAAGGCAAAGAGATTGCAATTAAAATGTGGATTCGTCCTTTGTGATCAACAAATAGATTATTGAATTATTCTAACAGAGTTTTATTTTTGCATTGGATATTTTCCTGCATTCTTTGTTCTATAGTCAGGATAGTGTGAAATATATATGTGTTTCCTTATCTCTGTCTAATTGGACTTCTAGCTAGAGAAGTTAAATTCCTTTTGGACTAATGGAGAATTGCATATAAGATTTGTCTTTTGTAGAGCTTAGGAGTAATTGATGATATTTTTATAAATATTGTCTCATAAAGTTGTACGTAATAATCCTTGTTATAGTTGATTCTATCGCCCGGATAAACAAAGGCACTAGTCATTTAAAATCATTGGAATATAATTATTGGAGTTATTAATTGAAGTCATCAATCTATATACTTCTTGCAAGTATTTTTATCAATTATTAATAAACATTCAATTATTTCAAGCATTCACAATACTTTATATTGATCGAGTTTTGAGGACTTTGCCAACCGGAGAACTCACAAGCTTAAATTCGCTATAGAAAAGCCTTGAATAAGGTGATCATGTTTGAGGTGAAGGTTTACCTGCCTAGGTGTAGCGAAGCCTAAAGGGCAAGGGAATTTGGATTATTCCCGTTTGTTGGCCAGAACTGATTTGGAATCCTATTGGAGAATTGGCAGGCTCTTGGATTTTCAATCTGCAGTTTTGAGAACCAACACACCCAAATACTGAGATTTGACTATTGCAATTGTTAGAGAGCAATAGAGGGGTTGATCCTTCGAAATGGCTTTGCTGAGCTTGATAAGATCACTCTTTCATCCATTGAGCTTCATCACCGGGCACCACAGGTATGCTCTCTTCAGGTTGGTGTGCTTCCTTGCATAGTCTTCTCTTCTTCTTCTCTCTTCTCCTTTTCCCTTACAATAGCTTTGAATAGCTTGCAGTTTCACTCGAATGAAGGCAAATGTTTTTTTTTCGCTGATTGAAGATTAAATAGACCTCCTGCTGAGCATGGGATAGATCTTACCGCTCTTTGCTGAAGCGATCTTTGTGAAGATCTCCTTTTGATCCATCATCCAATCGTGTTTCAGTCATGTGAGGAAACATCAGATGCGTGACACAAGCTTTTCCTTAATGGAAGATTCCGCCATGAATCCGCCATTCAGTCGTGTTTCAGTCTTGTAACGGAAATATCAGAAACGTGTCACATACTTTCCCTTAGAAGAAATTCCTCCAAGATTTATGCCATAAATCTTGGCAAAAGAATCTCCTCAGTATTCTTAAACTGTGCCTTTCACCAGTATTTCTCGTAACAGAAAATCCTGTGTGATTTGTGCGACAAATCTCGGTTGAAGAGTTTCTTAAGTGTCCGTCAACCATGCCTTTCATCGGTCTCAATGATGTCTTAATGATTATCTCTTTCATCGGTCACATCTTTCCTTATGTAGTATTCTGGACTCTCTCTTCATCAGTCACCACTCTAGTTAGTGACTTCACTAGTCATTGTGCCGGTCTTTGTCTTCATCGGTTACTGCATCGGTTAGTGATTTCACCAGTCACTGTCTTCGAGCAATAAGTGCATTGCTGCTCATCACTATGTCATCGGTTACCGGTTTCCTAAACAGTTTCTCTTGTCACCCGTTCCCTAGTATTTGGACAATGTTAGCTTAGACATTTAATGACATCAATGACAACACCACTTTACCATGTACCGGTTGCATCCTTACCGGTAATGCCAACAGAGGGGTTGTTTCATGATTTTCTAGCCACTTGAAGCTGTGATCAGCTTTTGGTTTCATTTCAGTTTGCTGTTGTAGTTTCATTCGTGTTTCACAAATCAGGCAATTGTAAAACAGTTGACATGTTTTATTGTTGATCCTGATTGGGGATACTATGTCATGCACAATTTGTAGGCAATGCTCAACATAGAAAGATAGTTTGGAGCTGGCAGCTTTGTGGGAGAAGTTCAAATGATTAGAATGTAATGTTGGTATGTGTCCTATTTGACAATAACATTGATGGCCTTCTTTAGGGAAGAGAATGGCATTGCTCAACTAAAAATAATGGGTGATCTCCAAGTAGACATCAAGAAAAGGGTCATCAACAATGTGTGGAGAAAATTTTATTGCATTTAAAGGGTACTAATGTGTGCAACTTGATTTGTAATTATGCTTTGCATCAAGCATACTTTGTATTAGCAATGCATCCCCAATATAAGTGATTGAATTCAGTTTAGATTTGGCAAATTAAACAACCACATCTTTGGTTGTGATTTACTATAAAGGATCTTGAGGGCATTGACAAGATTTATTTAACCCTTTACAAGTGATTTTTTTAATGCCACAACCAAGGGCTATCTCTTTGTCAAATTCATTACATACTTGTGCTTGGCTTTGTCCTTTGAGGTATGCCACATGCAGAATTGGATGTAGTAGTTTACTTGATTCAATATTCAAACATTTTTTCATATTTAAACATATAACAAGTCTTGTAGAGTTTTGAGCATGGGACTCCACTATGAATGCCCCTATGATGCAGTACTTGAGCTCTTTCACTTTAACTCAAGTGTCTGCTACTGTACAATTGGGTAGACAAGGTTTCCATTTTTTTTGAGTTACATGTAGTCATTTTATTTTTTTGTTCACATTGTTAATAGATATTCTCATCTTTGCTTTCAAAATGGTATAGAACAATTTTATTCATTATCAAGAAAGTGGATGTTTTCCTTGGTCATATACTTACAAAAGTATGTTCTTTAACTACCTAAATACATTTAGCAAGCATTAGTGCCCAAATATTTCTTTATTCTTTAACATTTCTTGCTAAATATCTATTTGTTTTAATGCACTTCTTCTGGTAATTACTTCATGAATAACAGATTGTTCGCCTTCTTGCTACACATCCATACTTCAATATCACCTTAATGACCGCTGACAGAAAGGCTGGGCAATCTCTGGGGTCAGTGTTTCCGCACTTGATTAGTCAGGTGAGCATGCTTATGTTACAGACCTTTTCACTGTTTATTAAGGTGTTAGTGTTTCGTTTTACATATTCCCCAAAGATTTCCTTTTAATTCTTTGAATGACAAAATTGCTGGAGTGTAAAGATAATATTTCTGTTATGTCTGTATTTCTCTTTTAAAAGTAATAATTCTTGTTTATGTAGCAATTGCTTACTTTTTGAAATTGGAATAAATATTTTTCTTAACATCTTGATTCAATTCCTTACAAGCTGTTTCTTTGGTGCCAAATAAGATCCAAACACACTGGTTTGTATTGTATTGTCATTAGTTTTACTTTTAAATGATAGTGTAAAGTTTTTCAAGCAATCTCATGAGCTTCTAAGCCTCCAACTAGATCTCATTCATTTCCTCCCATTTGCTGCTCCCAAATTAAGTCACAGGCTGATCGAATATTGGGACAAGCCACTTAGAAGTGGCCATGACCTCTTCTTAAACCCTTCGAGCACAAATTTAAAATTAGAACACTCGAACAAATTTCTTCAATAAAATTAACCTGGAAGGGGCTTCATAATTTCATTGAGTATCCTGTACAAAGAATGAAAAAAGCCAACTTTTTTTGCAAGGAAAGAAAATAGTGGTTACTTAAAATGGAAACCCTTCCTAAGCTATCATTCTTTATGAATGAGATTGATTCCAGGTGTTATCTTCTCATGCACAAGGCCTTGATCTGCATATTATGGGAGTATACCCACTCCTAAAATTAGGCCTCTGGATTTAAGAATTCTGGAAGCCCTTCGGATTCATTGACATGTTCATAGTGTTATGGCTAAGTATTTGTTGAAACAAGAAAGGTACCAGGTATTTCAAATGTAGACCCTGGTTTATGAAAAAATATGGACTATTCACAAATAAGTGGTCCCTAACATTCAATCCAAGGTATTTTAAGCACAATCCTGGTTTGGGTGATGGTCCTCCTTCCAAGTTGGCAATAATCAGCCTTAAAGAAAATGGATGATGCCAAGGGGAGTATATTACAGTTTCATAATTAAACAAGTGGGTGGAAATAAATGGTAACAATTTTTAAAACTAAGACAAGCATAGCAATCATCTAGCATGCTTTTGTACATCATAAACTCACGAGAAACAAAAATAAGTAGCTGACCATAATCCTACCAACAAAATGTAATGTCGCCTTTTAGGATAACTAAGAATAGTGGGACAATTATGCTAATTCCTTAGATTTACGATACTGTCTCTAGTATAATTAAGAGTATGCTTAAGTGAAGTGATATACTTGCACTTAGTGCGGTGATCACTTGCTATAAAAATTGGCAATATAAGTATGCAATGAGATATAATGGCATTTCTTATAGCAATACAAACGGCTGCCTTTGATAGACTCTTAAAACATGCAATGTCTGATCCCTCCAATCGCTTATTGTGATATATGTGCTGTATTTGATCTTAATATAATTACTTGCAATAATAGAGGTGATATTGTACCCGAAGTTGCCTCTGATTTACAATTTTGTGCTTGCAGCCAGATTGGCCAAATAGACAGTTGCACAAATGAGCAGATTTAATTACGGTTTAAAAGAACAACAGGTTCCAAGTCTGATGGTTCTGAACGAATGACTGGGAATGCCTCCTTATACCTTGGCTTTTGAAATGATAAGTCACATTGTAAAGGCATGATTCACAGCCCTTCATAATCACTCCCTAATCACACTGCTTCATGGAAACTTAATGTAATGTCCCCTTTCTAGCATTCACAACACAGTGTTGTTGTTAACCTATTTCCCCATGGTCCTGTAGGCTAACTAGGACATAAAAGGGACTTAGAGGCCTTTTGACCTAGTCAGTTTTGGTTGGAGTTCATTTTGAGGCAATCTGAGGCAGTTTTGGGGGCAATTACTGTTGGATTACTGAGAGGGGGGTGAATTAGTAATCAGTGATTCTTTAAACCTTAAAAACTTTAAGTCTGATTCAACTCGATAAGACAAACTTCAGTAGTAACTGATAACACTTTTTCAATCAACAACTTTAAGTAATTAGTAAATAACATGCACAATAAACATTCAACACATTTAACACTAGTATTTAACGTGGAAACCCAATTTGGGAAAAACCACCGTGGGAATTGTCACCCACCAATCAAAATACTCTTCTGAAGTATACTTGGTTAAGAGTCAATCTTGTTAAAGATTACAATGCATATTGTTAAATGTGACCTTGTTAGGGGATTTGCCTTAGATTTGTTAGGATCTTCACCCTATTAGGAGTGGCTTGGTTAAAGGTCTTTGAACACTCTTCTAGAATGTCACCTCTCTCAAGGATTTACAATAAGACTGTTAAGTCCACTCGGTTAAGAGATTTTCCTGCTACAAATGTTAATAAGCAACAGTATAAAATTTGAGCTGTGAATCTGCAACTACCTCTTGCTTAGTCAGATCCCTTATGCGCTCCTTGTCTTCACTTCATTCCATCACTAATCACTGGCCTCAACACTTAATCAATCTCTGCTATTGACTTAGATTTCCACATTTTTCTTCTTCACTACATCACTCAGCAACACATTAACACTTCAACTAGCCAACTTGTCTTTCATTCAATTTGATCCTTTATATAGACTCTGTTTTGCCTGTTAATCTGCTTGATTAGGTTTTTCTTTGTTTATTCTATACCGTCAGATCATCCTCTTGAACTGATTCAATGAACTTGATACTCGGTAAAACGTGTTATCATCACCTCAAAACTTGAACTTTTCTTGGAACTTGTACCTTCACTTTTTGCCGCTTAAATCTTTACCATAGATCATCACCTTGAATTTTCCTGATTGTAGATCTCTTTAACTAACTCTTCTTCATCCTTGGAATCTTCCAAATCACGATGGCTCTTCATTAAATGTCGTTCCGATCCTTTTATTTAATTTCTGTTCCGTGCTCAGTGCCCTTCCTTTTCCTTAAACCGAAATTCTGTTTGCTTTGCTCGGTAACAACTCCTTACACTTGGTGTCTTGGCTTCCTTTCTCTTTACCGACAATTACTTTCCTTTTACCGAATGACTTCTTCCTGCTTGGTAACTAAACGGTTTTCTTTGCCGACTTGTTCAATCTCCTTTACCAACTTGATATCATCAAATGTAAAGTAGAAAACAACTAAATCATTATTACCTTATCATTGTCTGATCTGTATTAGCTGCCCAATTAAGCTCTTCAACTTCACAAACTCTTTCACAACTTTACACTTCCTCTTTTTCCTTAACTTGCTCGACTTATATCATACTCCTAATGATATGGCAACTTAATATAAACCAGAAATCAATTGCTTGACATCAATGACAAAATAGCAATTGATCTAATCCTTCTACAATCTTGTATACCTTTGATCTTGGTCTTCATCATCATTACCATTAGTTGGGGTTAACAATCTCCCTCTTTGGCATTGATGACAACACTGTCAATTGATGATGACAATACTCTGATATCTTTGTTCTATTCTTTAATCTGTATTCTTGGTCACTGTGTTCTATCCTTTACTCCCTCTGAACTTTATCATCTTTCTTTGCTTCTGATCATCAGCTTTATCATCTTCTCCCTCTTTGTGTTCGTCAACAATTTTCATTTTTCTGTAATCATCAATAGCTTATTCTCCCTCTTTGACAACAATGCCAAAGGTACATATTCTTGAAAACTTTGTTTAGGCAATGGATCATACCTAGCATGTACTGATATCTCATTGCATATATAATCATTTTTCACAACTTCAGGCATCACGTAAAGAGTGAACACTAGCATCAACTCACAAAATAGATATTCTAATGAATGCTTGAATTGATGCAACATGCATCTTGCTTTAGTGAATATTAGATAGGGGAAGAACCCCTAATTTACCTCTGAGATATTCAAAAACATCCTTCGGCAGTGGCTTGGTGAATATATCTGCTATCTGCTCCTTTGAATTCACATACTCCAATATCACATGCTTGTCTTGAACTTGTTCTCTCAAGTAATGATACTTGATAGAAATGTTCTTGGTCTTGGAATGCATCACTGGGTTCTTTGATATGTTGATAGCCCTTGTATTATCACAGTAAATAGTAACTGGATTGGTAATCTCCTCTTGCATACCTTCAAGTAGGTGTTTGATCCATACAATGTTTGCACAATTCATAGCGGCTACTACATACTCTGGCTCGACTGTAGATTGTGATATACAACTCTGTTTCTTACTCAGCCATGTCACTAATCTTTCTTCTAAAAAGAAAGCTCCTCCACTTGTATTTTTCCTATCATCAATGTTTCCAGCCCAATCAGCATCAGTGTAAACCTTCAGATCAAAATCTCCTCCTTTCTTGTTTAATAGACCGAAGTCTCTAGTACCTTTTAGATATCTAAATATTCTTTTGACTGCAGACATGTGTGATTCCTTTGGATTGGCAGAAAATCTTGCAACAATACCTACTGCATGAGCAATATCAGGTCTGCTACGTACAACATACTTTAGCTTACCAATCATTGATCGGTAGAGTGTCTCATTCACTTCCTTTGACTCATCTTCTTTTAACAATTTGCAACCAGTAACCATCGGTGTTCCAATTGGTCTTGAATCTTCCATACCAAATGTCTTTAGGATCTCCTTGATGTACTTTTATTGTGTGATGTAGATCCCATCTTTGACTTGTTGAATCTGTAGTCCAATAAATAATTTTATTTCTCCTATCATGGACATCTCAAATTCTTTTCTCATCTCCTCAGCAAAAGATCTGCACAATGTGTTATTTCCTCCAAGAATAATGTCATTAACAAATATTTCATCAATCAAAATCCTATTATTACTATCACATTTCAGATACGCATTGCTGTTGTCACTTATTCTTTGAAATCCAATCTTGATTAAAATATGAATGTAACCTTTTATACCATGCTCGGGGTACTTGTTTCAAACCATACAGTGCCTTGTGCAATTTACATACCATGTCCTTGTTAGTATTCTCAACAAATCCTTTAGGTTGTTCAACATAGACTTCTTCTTCAAGAATACCATTAAGGAATGCAGACTTAACATCCATTTGATAAACTTTAAATCCTTTATAAGCTGCATATGTTAGTAGAATTCTAACTCCTAATCTAGCAACAGGTGCAAAAGTCTCACCATAATCAACACCTTCGTCTTGTGCATATCCTTTGCAAACCAGTCTAGCTTTGTTTCTGATCACATCTCCATGTTCATTCAGTTTGTTTCTAAAAATCCATTTAGTACCAATAACATTTTTATCTTTAGGTCTCGGTACCAAAGTCCATGTGTTATTTTTTTCAATTTGATCTATCTCTTCTTTCATAGCTTTAACCCAATCTTCGTTCTCCAATGCATCTTTTAGTATTCTTGGCTCAAATTCATAAATTAGACATGTATTATCTCTTAACTTCTTGTCATAACTCCAACATTCTTGTCTTCAATAATCTTGCTCGGTGAATGGTGTCTTCTCACATATTTGGCTAGAACAAGCTCAGTAGGCTGTGGACATTCTTCATTTTTAGCATTCGGTGGTGGCTCTCTCTGTTCAACTTCCTCCTCAGTTTGTACTGCAGGTAATGTATTAGGAAGTTCAGGTTGAACATATACAAATCTTTGATAGTCCTCGGGTTCCTTTTTGCTATCTTCATAATTTTTCACTGCAAATTCATCAATTCTTACATTTGCACTTTCTACAATTTTGTTAGTAGACTTGTTTAAGCACTTGTAAGCCTTGCTCTTTGTAGAATATCCTAAGAATATTCCTTCATCACCTTTATGATCAAATTTTCCATCTCTAGCATCCTTTAGAATGTAAAATCTACTTCCAAACACTTTGAAATAACTTACATTCGATTTGTCACCATACTAAATTTCATATGGAGTCTTGCTTGTCCCTTTCTTCAATTGCACTCGGTTTAGTGTATAAGCTGCAGTGCTGACTGCTTCTCTCCAAAATGTTTGACATACACCCTTCTCAATCATCAATGTCCTTGCACAATCAATAATGGTCTGTTTCTTCTCTCTGCTATATCATTTTGCTGTGGTGTCCTCGGTGTAGACATTTATCTTTTTGTTCCATGTTCATTGTAGATTAGTGTAAACTCATCAGATGTAAACTCACCTCTTCTATCAGATCTCAGACACTTCAATTGTTTTCTAGTATCCTTTTCAACTCTTGCCTTGTACCACTTAAACATTTGCAAAAGCTTCAGATTTATCCTTCAAAAACATGATAGACATCATTCTTGAATAATCATCAACAAACAAAATGAAATATCTATCACCATAATAACTTTGTGTTCTCATAGGTCTACATAGGTTAGTGTGCACTAACTCCAAAATTCGTTGTGTACTATAGGATTTGCTTGTGAAACTTGACTTTGTCATCTTACCAACTTGACATCCTTTGCACATGACATTTTTAGGTTTGTCCAGTTTTAGTAGACCTCTTACTCTATTCTTTTTGCTCACCTTAATTAAGTTGTTAAAATTCACATGACAAAATCTCTTATGCCATAACCATACATCCTCAACTTTAGCAAATAAGCAACTCTTTGTTGTAATATCAAGGTAGAATAAGTTACCTTTTGTCTATTCACTAGTGGCATTTAGACCTCCATTCTGATCAAATACTGTTACCTTTCCATTCTGAAATTCCAATTAGTGACCTGTGTTGTTCAGTTGTGCCACACTCAACAGATTATACCTATAGTCCTTCAAGCCAATAGACATCATCACATTGTGTATTATCCAGCAGAATTATAGAACCTTTAGCTTTCACAGGATATGGAGCATCATTACCAAATCTAACATAACCTCTATCATGATCTTCCATAATAATGAACTTATGTGTGTCACCAGTCATATGATGTGAACATCCACTATCTATTATCCATGTATCGTTCTTGCTAACATGAGAAATTAGGACCTTTTCTTCTTTATACCTTTCTTCATCAGAATCATCCTTGATAGCAACATACACAACCTCTTCACCTTCATCATTATTTGAATCATCATCGGTTAGTCCTTTAGCAATATAGCATGACTTCTTACCTTTGTTCTTGAAATCGCGGTATGTCTTGAATTTGTTCCCTCTTTTGTTATTATCTCGGTTGTCTTTCTTCTCATCACTGTTGTTGTCAGGACATCTAGATGCAATATGACCAATCTTGTTGCAATTGAAACATTTCAAAGGTAGTTTACCTCGGTATTTGCCTTTCTCTCACGATAGTCTCTTAGCTAGTAAAGCTTCAAACTCTTCTTGTTGTCTTTCCTCTTCAAACAAACTTTCTAGATCACTCTTGCAACTTTGAAACCTTTCACTTGCACTACTTACATAACCATCACTTGATCTAGACTCTCTAGAATTTCCAATGTTCAAAGATGACTTGAATGCATACTCAATCTTAGTAGTGGTAGGTAAACTATTGTCAAAATCATTTAGCTCAAAAGCAATCAACTTACCAACTGTAGCATCCAGTGAAATAGGCATCTGAGGAATGGATCTCAGTTCTTGTATTGCAGACACTCGGATGGCATATATAGGCAACAATGTCCTCAACAGTTTGCTTGTTACATCTTCTTCAATATGTCCTCCAACACCTCTGATAGCACTCACAACTTCCTTCAATCTTGTATTGTACTGTGTAACATCTTCACCTTTTTTCATTCCAATAGAATCAAATTTGCCTTTCAAACTCTCAGCTTCTGCCTTTTGAACATGATGATCTCCACCATATACCAATGCAAGCTTGTCCCACATCTATTTTGCTGTATCACATCCTTTAAGATCATTGAACTTCAGATCGGTGAGAGCAAAAGATATCTCAATCATAACTTGTGTGTGATCTTGCCTTTCTCTTACTTGTTCAATTGTCATAGGCCCAAATGGCGGAGGTGAATACTCATTGTCAAGATAGTATAATGCATACTCTCCAATTCTAGATATGTGCAGCCTCATCCTATTTTTCCATGTAGAGAAGTTGTCTCTATTCAACTTTGGTGCCTCCCTCTTATACATCTTCAGATCTTTTTCTCAAGTCTTTTAAACTTATCTCTTTAGAGTACCTTTGCTCTGATACCAATTATTGGATTATTGAGAGGGGGGTGAATTAGTAATCAACGATTCTTTAAACCTTAAAAACTTTAACTCTGATTCAACTCGGTAAGACAAACTTCAATAGTAACCGATAACGCTTTTTCAATTAACAACTTTAAGTAATCAATAAATAACATGCACAATAAACATTCAACACTAGTATTTAATGTGGAAACCCAATTTGGGAAAAACCACTGTGGGAATTACCAATAAAAAATACTCTTCTGAAGTATACTCAGTTAGGAGTCAATCCTGTTAAAGATTACAATGCACATTGTTAAATGTGACCCTGTTAGGGCTGTTAGGGGATTTGCCTCAGATCTGTTAGGATCTTCACTTTGTCAGGAGTGGCCTTGTTAAAGGTCTTTAAACACTTTTTTAGAATGTCACCTCTTTCAAAGATTTAAAATAAGACTGGTAAGTCCACTTGGTTAAGAGATTTTACTGCTACAAATGTTAATAAGCAACAATATAAAATTTGATCTGTAAATTTGCAACTACGTCTTGCTTAGTTAGATCCCTTATGCACTCTTTGTCTTCACTTCATTCCATCACTAATCACTAGCCTCAACACTTCATCAACCTTTTTCTTCTTCACTGCATCACTCAGCAACACATCAACACTTCAACTAGCCAGCTTGTCTTTCATTCAATTTCATCCTTTATATAGACTTTGTTTTGGCGCTTAATCTGCTTGATTAGGTTTTCCTTTGTTTATTCTAAACCGTCAAATCATCCTCTTGAACTGATTCAATGAACTTGACACTCGGTAAAACGTGTTATCATCACCTCAGAACTTGAACTTTTCTTGGAACTTGTACCTTCACTTTTTTTCGCTTAAATCTTTACCATAGATCATCACCTTGAATTTTCCTGATTGTAGATCTCTTTAACTAACTCTTCTTCATCCTTGGAATCTTCCAGATCACTGTGGCTCTTCATTAAATGTCGTTCTGATCCTTGTATTTAATTTTTGTTCCATGCTCGGCACCCTTCCTTTTCCTTAAACCAAAATTCTGTTTGCTTCGCTTGGTAACTAACTCCTTATACTTGGTGTCTTGGCTTCCTTTCTCTTTACCGACAATTACTTTCCTTTTATTGAACGACTTCTTCCTGCTCGGTAACTACACTGTTTTCTTTGCTAACTTGTTCAATCTCCTTTATTGACTTGATATCATCAAATGTAAAGTAGAAAAAAACTAAATCATTATTACCTTATCATTGTTTGATCTGTATTAGCTACCCAATTAAGTTCTTCAACTTTACTAACTCTTTCACAACTTTTCACTTCCTCTTTTTCCTTAACTCACTCAACTTATATCAGACTCCTAATGATATGGCAACTTAATATAAACCAGAAATCAATTGCTTGACATCAATGACAAAATAACAACTGATCTAATCCTTCTACAATCTTGTATACGTCTGATCTCGGTCTTCATCATCATCACCATCAGTTGGGGTTAACACTTACTATTTATAGTAAGTCATTATGGGCATGTTGGACTTCTAGTTATAGTGGCATGTCGATGGTAAATTGGTAACATTGGAAAGATCATTTATTTATCATTGATATAATTTATTATGCGTTAATAAAGTTATTTTATAAAGTTAAATTTAATTATTTAACTTTATTAATGCACAGTCTATAGTTTGTGAGAAATATTTAATTAAATGACCCCTTTTATGCTATAATACATTGGAAGCATAAATAAAAGTTTGTAAGAACCTCAACAAGTTCTAACTTTGACAAACACTGAATTGTTTCAATGTTTAGATATTTGACATTTTGTCAGACACTTTAAATGCAAGCTTGATACCACTGTAAGAACCCTTGCAGGTTCTAACTCTGACAAACACTGGATTTACTTCAATTTCGGATGTTTGACATTTTGTCAAACACTTTGCATGCAAACTAATAAGCTGGTTTTATCAATATCTGAATTTTCGATGAGATAAACTTGTAACATTTAAAATGCACAATTTATATGCATCAACAAATTGTTTAATTTAAACAAGGAACCTGGAAATCTGAATGTGAACAATTGTTGAATTCTCCTCAAAATAAGTTGCAACCCTTTGAATATAGAGAATTGCTTGGCATCAATACTTTTAAATTGCAATGCAGGCACCCACATATCAATACGTGCCTTCCCTCTATTAAACGCAGACCCACTAATTAAAAATGCTGCCTCTTGAATGACTGCCGCCACGTCTTAATGGTCCACGGCTACCTGAAAACCCACACGCAGGTCTTTACTACATGCTGCGATCTGCAATTAACTTAATCTTCAGCCCTTGTAGATGTCTCTGAAAAGAAATATAGAAATTTCTTCTCAATTTGATCACCATATAAGCACAATTATGGTCTCTGAATAAGACCATCATGAGCACAATTCATTGGCATTGATTTACCAATTCAAAGTGCATTATCTAGATAGAATTCACAATTCCATCAGATAAAAAAAAACTTGAAAACCCTTGGCTCTCAACACAAATTTACAATTATCAAATGCTCAATAGAATCCTTTTTCCCTTGAATTGAAAGCATTTATAATTCTCAAATGCAAATCGGTTGGAAGCTTCAAGCTTACATTCCACATAACTTACAAACATAACTTTGCTTTTTGAGTGTATTTGCTTTTGATGTTTGAAATATATTATTTAATTTTATTTCATTCCAAGACTTAGGCTATATCCAAAGTCACTAGGAGAATTGAACTTGGGGGTCCTCAACTTGACCAATCTAAGCCCAAGAGTGGAACTTTGGTCCCCTTGGCCTTGGTGGCAGAACTTTGGCATCCACCAAGGTGGTCTACTTAGATGGCAGTCTTATCCCTCTTAGTTTGTCCAACCTAAGCCCAAGAGAAAAACTTTGGCCCTCTTGGCCTTGATGGCAGAACTTTGGCATCCATCAAGATGGTCTACTTAGGTGGCAATCTTATCCCTCTTAGTTTGCCCAATCTAAGCCCAAGAGCATAACTTTGGCCCTCTTGGCCTTGATGGCAAAACTTTGGCATTCATCAAGGTGGTCTACTTAGATGACAATTTTAACTCTCTTAGTTTGTCCAACCTAAGCCCAAGAGTAGAACTTTGGCCCTCTTGGCCTTGATGACAGAACTTTGGCATCCATCAAGGTGGTCTACTTAGATGGCAATCTTAACTCTCTTAGTTTGTCCAACCTAAGCCCAAGAGAAGAGCTTTGGCCCTCTTGGCCTTGACGACAAAACTTTGGCATCTGTCAAGGTGGTCTACTTAGATGCCAACTTTAAACATCTTTTATGATAAGAATAATATGGGGTATGTAGTGGGATTCTTGGCTTGTCCAATCTATGCCCAAGAGTGGGACTTTGACCCTCTTGGCCTTGATGGCAGAACTTTGGCATCCATCAATTTCTCATTCCTTTTATTGTTGTACCCCTAGATCCAACAAAGGGCACGTATTTGAAACACAAAGTACATATATGAATGCATGAAGTATTTTACAAAATTTTAATCTTGGGAATTGATTTATTTTATATTGCCACTGCTAGAGTTGCAACTCCTCAAAATTCGATTGGTTCTCTACCCCTTCATTATTTTCTTGGACGTCTTTGCGATCATGTTTTGATTTTTTGTTTAGTGTTTCTAATCTGTGAGCTTGACTCCTTTTTCCACATATATGTCTTGGCTCCCATAGTTCTTTGCACTTGAAGCATAAAATTTTCCTCTTCAGTTCGTCGCGTTGTTTCTGGAATTCCCCTCCCTTGCATTTATGCCCATGCTTCCATGGTTCTTTGCAATGGTAACATGGCTCCCCTTTCCGGGATTCCCTCCTATAATTGTCTTCTTTATGAGAATCTCTGGAATGTGTGTTTGATGCATAGTTCTTGGGTCTATCTTTGGTTGGGTGTGTCAAACTTCAATGCCTTTTGAATTGCCTCTTCCAAGTTTACTGGATCCAAGGCACTTACCGTGCTTTTGATTGATTCTTTCAAACTTTCTACAAATATGTAAGTGAGCCTTTCTTTAGAGATTTCTGGTACCATGACTGCCAACCTTTCAAATTCGGTGGCAAATTCTTCCACTGTCCCTTCTTGCTTAAGTTGGGCTAATTGTTTGAAGTAACATTGTGGGTGTGTCCTATCAAATCTTTTTATAAGCTTTTGTGTGAACTCATCATAACTTTTTATTTGTTGGTGACCTTGGGTGATAAGCCCATGATGTGACCAATTGTGGGCTGCCCTTATGAAGTGACACACCACAAACTCAATGGCATTTTCTTCTGTCATGGGGCTTAATGAGAGATAGGTGTCTTGTTTTTGCACCCATGAACGTGCTGTGATTCTTCCTAATCCTTCAAAGTTTGGAAGGGTGATTTTATTCACTCTTTCTTTTAGGTCTCTATCTTGTCGTTTCATTCTTTTCTTGTTAGAGGAAGCTTTCATCTTAGCATCAGAATAATCCTTAAAAGAGATATCCTTTCTAAGCTCGGGGTTGATTCTAGAATATGCCTCTACAATTTGTCCCATCCAACCACCCGAACCAAGCTGTTGAAACTTAACCTGTTCTACCCTCATCAATTTTATTCATTTGAGAGGCTTTTTCTTCTTCCTCGTCTTCTTCTTCCATCGGTTCCTCTCCAGGTAGGAAAGATGGTCTTGTTGGTCTAGGATTTGGTACCCTAGGAGGACCATTATTGTTATTTGCAGAATGGTTGGAGTTAGTACCTCTTCCATTGTTGCTCATGCTTTGAATGGCTTGAAGGAGGAGTTGATTAGTCCTCTCATTTTGCTCCATGAGGGCTTGAGTGCTTTGGGCTGTGCTCCATAGATGTCCATAATTCATTACTCATTTGGTCACACATGGTGGTAGTAAGCTTCCTCTTATCTCTTTCTAATGCTCTTAGAGCCCTTTGGCTAGTTTGCATCAACAACCTCTCACAAGATGGCAGGAAAGATGCTCTGATACCATTTGTAATGTTCCCTTTTAGGATAACTAAGAATAGTGGGACAATTACTCTTATTCCTTGGATTTACCATACTGTCTCTAGTATAATTAAGAGTATGCTTAAGTGAAGTGATATACTTGCACTTAGGCAATGATCACTTGCTATCAAAATTGGAAATATAAGTATGCAATGAGATATAATGACATTTCTTATAGCAATACGAACTGCTGCCTTTGATATAGACTCTTATAACATGCAATGTCTGATCCCTCCAATTGCTTATTGTGATATAGTTGCTATATTTGATCTTAATATAATAACTTGCAATAACAAAAGGTGATATTGTACCCGAATTTGTCTTTGATTTACAATTATGTGCTTGCAGCCAGATTGGCCAAATAGACAATTGCACAAATGAGCAGATTTAATTACGGTTTAAAAGGGTAATAGGTTCCAAGTCTGATGGTCTTGAATGAATGACTGGGAATGCTTCCTTATACCTTGGCTTTTGAAATGATAGGTCACATTGTAAAGGCATGATTCACATCCCTTTATAATCACTCCCTAATCACACCGCTTCATGGCAACTTAATCAATCATATGATAAATGTTCCCTTCCTCGTGTAATTGGCTATGCTTCCTTCATCAATTAGTCATCCTTACTACTCACTATCTTCCTGTCCTTTCACGATGGGTTTATTGGTTACCATAGTTGCTCAATTAGCAACGTACCTCTTAATCTTCAGAATGATGATATTAGTTTATATTTGTAGGTTATTAACAACTTAATACTGATTAGTCTGTCTACCAATAAGGATGATTGATTGTGAACGGTGCTGAGATTATATTGGTCGATACTTCATTGGCGTCTTTAAATGATTCCTTGTCTTTAGTAGAAATCCTTGAAAGATGTCGGTTGAAAGATGTTGATCTGGTCAAGACAACACATGCATGGGGTTAGGTAATGATGGTTCAACAACCCTGTCAACGACTGTGACAGATATCTGGGTCCCGTGAAATATAACAAGGCACGAATCACCATCGGAAACAGTTCACTCCACCACTATTTAATTTTTATTATTTATTATTTAATCCTATTTACTTATTTATTTGATATAAATATATATATTATATATAATAAATAATATTTATTTTTTTATTTATATTTATGTTTTATGATGTTATTATCTATTTATAAAATAATTATATTATATTTTAATATTATCTAATTTTTAAAATTTTGTTTATTATTAAATCTTATTTCCAAGGTAGATGATGTAGTTAGGGTTTCAAACGGGGGGATACGACACAAAATCAGGAGGAACACCAATTAACAGCAATGGTCATACAATACCACATCGAAAGAAGCATGCAAGTGGATAAAAAACTTAAGAGTACAAGCCAGTAAAGGATCAACTCCAGCCGGTGTATGCAATAAATGTCAAAGAGAAATTGCAGGGAATGAAGCAAATAACTTAACCCAATATATTTGAATTCTTATTAGATCATGAAATAGTGAAAATGGACCCTTGGCTAAATCCACCCAATAAAGAACAACCCAAAAGAAAAAGCAGAACATCAAAATTTCAAATTCACCTTCACAGTTGATCCTTAAAAAGACAGGGACGAAGGGAAGAAAAATAAAAGTAAAGCCTCAATCAAAAGGATCAGTTATTTACTGTGTTAGGACCTAGTGCAAGTTATATCTTGAGGCATCTATGAAGATATAAAATCTTCTTCCTCTAGGTGAAAGGCTTTCTCTTGAACGGTAACCTGTTTATCTATGGAGTGCTTTGGTTTTTTATTTTATAGATCTTTGTTATCAATTTTTGAAGGCTGAAAATAAATTTTTGATTTGAATAAATATGGAACTTACACTTGATATCTTTATCTGTTGGATTTTTAGAAAAGATTTAATAAAAGTAGAAAACATAATATTAAAATAAACTGCAGAGAGCTCCAAGTACTAATTCCGCAGTAATTTAATTGTACTTGTGTGAGTGCTGTGAAGAATCGATTCACACAATAAAATTTGCAGCGAGGATGGAAAACAAATTAACAGAAGATTTTGTAAAATCTTATATAATAAAGACTTTGTTAATATGGGAGCCATGTGAAAAAGGAATTGGGAACCTTAAAAATTGTTCGAAGGGCATCAAGTTTAATAATCTACTGAATTTGCAATGACAGTTCTCCGTCTTTTAACTTTTTAGGGGTTTCTAACATTTTTTCTTTGAAATGTTAAGCTTTTAGCTTTAATGCACCACATGGAGCCGGTTTCCAGTCCTGAAAAAAAGAGAATGTCTCCTTCAAATCGCCAACTCATTGGGACGTTTAGGATACACTCAAAGCCTCAAGGATGTGTATCTATGGAAAGCTGAATATTCTTGATCTGTTCAATTATATTTACAATTCGTGGTGGAAAGGAGGGTGAGTATAAATGAGGGTCATTGATGTAGTATCATAAGTGGGTGGAACTTACACTTGATATCTTTATCTGTTAGGTTTTTAGAAAAGATTTAATAAAAGTGGAAAACACAAGATTAAAATAAACTGCAGAGAGCTCTAAGTACTAATTCCACAGTAATTTAATTGTACTTGCGTGAGTGCTATGAAGAATCGATTCACACAATAAAATTTGCAGTGAGGATGGAAAACAAATTAACAGAAGATTTTGTAAAATCTTAGACAATAAAGACTTTGTTAATACGAGAGCCATGTGAAAAAGGAATTGTGAACATAAAAATTGTTCGAAGGGCATCAAGTTTTATTATCCGCTGAATTTGCAATGACAGTTGTCCGTCTTTTAACTTTTTAGGGTTTTCTGGTATTTTTTCTTTGAAATGTTATGTTTTTAGCTTTAACGCACCACGTGGAGCAGGTTTCCAGTTGTAAATAAAAGAGAATGTCTCCTTCAAATCGCCAACTCATTGGGACATTTAGAATACACTCAAATCCCCAAGGACGTGTATCTATGGAAAGCTAAATATTCTTGAGTTGTTCAATTATATTTACAATTCGTGGTGGAAAGGAGGGTGAGTATGAATGAGGGTCATTGATGTAGTATCATAAGTGGGTCAAACGAATAGCTACTTGATGAATGCACAAAGTACACAACAAAAGCAATAGAAAGAAATATGAAATTCATAAACATACAAACTTAATTAACTTACATAAAAATTATACAATAACAGGCCACTTGAAATGCGGAACCCAACAATTTTAGTTACCCAACCCATTGAGACACCCAATCGTAGAGACTTTGTCATCATAGTCTATCCAAAGGTCAACTTAGATATGCCCATTTTGGCTCTCTCTATGGAAGCTTTCACTGTCTCCAACTTGAACTCCAAATTTAAACTGTTATTCATGAAAGTCCATGCTTATAATATGGATCATCCATGACTCTTGGCCTTCATCAATGAGCTTAACAGTTAGAAACAAATATTCCACGAGTTGCCAATCTTACATGTAACTAGCACTTCAAAAATGTAATGTCCCCATTTTGAGCGAGCATTGGAGTTAGTGGATTTAGCCTATCACTGGGTCCTTGTAGGCTAATTCTGGTGATTAGAGGACCTTGTTGTGGGTTTTGGCCCCGTTTTGAGGGACTTACTATTTATATTAAGTCATCATATGGTTCTACTGAGCTCAAATGATTTAGAAGAGTTATATGATGCTTTCAGATTTTATTTTCGGCTTCCGATTTGGACTCCAAGACTCTTGGAGGGAGCGTATATTTTTAGTAAGTCACCCCGTCAGGTTCATTCATCATCAGGATCACTCTTGTGCTACCAGATTTTGATTCTGATGCTTCCTCAGTCGTTTTCGCAAGATGGGTGAATTATGATTATTATTTAATTAAATCGGCTAAGGTTGCCATTTTTATTGGGAATGTATTGTGGGCATCTTAGAGTTATAGCTCGTTGGAGCCGGATTGAGAAGTTTTAAATCCTGAGCTCATAAAACATGGACCCTATGTGTTAGAATATGGTTATTTTAATGAAAGGGTCTTTTTTCATCATTAAAGAAGAAATAAATATAATAGTTTATTATATTTTAAATGTGCACATAAAGCAAAGTCTTTTGTAAGTGAAAAGTGTGAGAGAAGATATCTTTTATTATAAAAGCAATGCTTTGGGCAAAAGCAATTCACCCATTGTCTTTTGTTTTAAAATTGAAAAGTGAAAAGTTTGTCTTGAGGAAGAATTTCAAAATTCTTGAAGGGAAGCTAGGGTTTGAGAGTTTGGTCTTCATTTTTGGAGAGAACTCTTCCAGATTTTTGATGCAATTTGAATTGGTGATTAAATAAATGAAATGTGAGTTGCAGATTTGTATTGCAAACTTAATTCAGGGACTGCCATACTGTTATGAGGGAAATGAGAATTGTGGAAAGGGCTGTGTCATTTCCAGTAGGGCTGCGTTTTTACTCCAACTATGGCATTCACTTTGAGTTGGCTAGTTTGCCAATGAATTGTGAGGAGTTTTGGTTTTAGTCAACAGCAAATGAGATTGGGGATTGTATTTCGATAGAATAGATCAGATTTGGAGATGATTCATGCCTTCAAGAGTAGCTGCGTTATTTTTCATTGAGGGTTGGATTAACTATTTACAGCTGGCGTCAATTACACAAGGCTGTGTATCTTCTCCCTAGAGCCGTGTTTCAAATTCCTTGTGCTGTGTTCAATCCAAGAAGGGTGGTGTTACAAATATGGGAGCTGTTTATGAAGGTGCTGCATTTAATTAATGTTTGTAATGATTTTTAATAATTTTTCAGTCATGAGAGAATCATTATTGAGCTTTAGAATCAGATTTAAATTGCTGTTGGTTGTCAAGTTATTTTGTAGTTGGAAAAATTGCAAAGGTTATAAATATTTTGAAATTCAATAGAAATTTGCAAATAAAATTGAGTTAGAAGTTAGATTGCAATTGAGAGCCAGTTGGGCTCATCACAAGAAAAACAATTGTTAACTAACATTCAATTTATGCATGAATCATGTCAATACATATTCTGGAAAAAATGGGCCTTGTGTCACCAAGTAACCTTCAGATTAATTTTGGTTGTTAGATGGGAGAAATTGATGGTTAGTGATTTGTAAAAACATAGGAGAAGGCCTCCTTGTGATCACCTAGTACGGTAATGAGTATGACATTGTCAACTCAACTATCAGGCTTCAAAATACTAGTTCTATAGAACACAATTCTTCTACTGAGAGGGAGGGGGTGAATCAGTAGAAGAGATAAAACTCAGATCCTTAACAAATGAAAACTTTTGATGAAGTTTACACAACCTTAAACTGAAAACTGAAAGGAATGTAACTTGAAATTGAAGTGAAAGAATGCAACCACACAATGAAGCCAATACACATAAAATACGTGGAAACCCTGGATGGGAAAACGATGGTTTGAAACACTGCTAGGATCTACTCTCCTAATCTGGCCTCACGAATAAAATTGAATACAATGTTTAAGGGCACCAACCCTAAGGATTAAACCCGTGTTTTAAGAGAAGCAACTCTTCCTGATCAGAGCACCCACTTAGTATTCAAAAAGCACGAAGTTTAAGAATATACAATTCACAATTCTTTTCAATAAACATTGCACTTCATGAACATTATTAATGCTCTTAAAACATATACTAATGTTCTCTATTTCCTGTGATGTCTGCCTAAACATATTCAATCCATTCAAAATCAAAATTCTCAAACCTTTCAATATCAATCCTGATGCACGCCTTCTTCATAGTCTTACAATCTTTTTCAAATGAGTTTGGATCTTCACAACTCTCCTTCAGCAAACTTATGATCTGCATCAGCACAACTCGCACAACTCTCTTTCAGCGAACGTATGATCCGCATCAGCGTAACTCACACAACTCTCTTTTTTACATCTGCTACTTTACTACTTTGTATCAGAAATGTTTTATATCTTGCACACTCATGTAATAACCACCCCTGATCTGACAATTGCAAGATTCTGATTTTTTTCCAAATTTTCCAAATTTTCTGATTTGTTTGTGAGTTTTTAAAAATTTCTGACTTTTTCTTTTAGGGTATTTTCAGATTTTGAATATAAATGCAATGAATAATAGGAAACAACTGACCAAGCAAACTACTGAATATTAAATAAACTCAGGGATTTTTTATTTGCAATCAATATAATGGAAACATACCCTAGTACAATACCAAGCCCTAGGTTCATCAGCAAGTAACAACACTGATCTGATTATGATTCCAGAATTATGAAAATGTCCTTACAGCAGCCAACAGATATCTTACAGTCCTGTAGATAAATTAATTCCTCTAAAGCTCAATACTTGATATTGCCAGGCAGCCCACTCTTTAATGCTACACAGGTAGGACTATTTGTTGCTGATGAAAGGCTATGTCTGTTGGATCTGAATGTTCTGCACGAAATTCCAGACTTCCACTGATCTGGTTCATACACTAAAACCCCACATGACTGGTCTAGAATGCTCTAATCATCACCAAGAAGGTGTGGCCAACAATGGTATTGAATGACACTGAATGTATGGTCTCAAAGTACCCAGTTCGGGTCTTCTTCTAAACACAATCATGGAATATCTGCTAATGCCTTCTGTATAAATCTGAAAATGAATTCTTGGCACCAATTTCTTGAATGACAAAATGATTCAAACACTTCGGACGTATTGCACTCTTGCAGGTCTCCTGATTTGGCGAGGGATTATATCCTTACCCTCAGCAATCAAGCTCAAAATTCAGAGCTCTGAAAACTATAGCTCTAACCTGAAAAAATGATATTCAAGATGTTCAAAAGAGAGGCAACAATACTCTTTTATTTTCTCTTCCAACCCTAACACACCATTTAGGGTTCTCACATAATTTTTTAATAAAACTTTATTCAACTTCCTCTTTGGCTGACACATCTTCGACGCCCCTTAATGATTATTTGCCTTATCAGTTTCTGGATTCGATTGTGCAGAGTTTTTCTTTCATCAAGAAACTGATATAGCATTTTTATGGATTGTGGAAATCTAATAGATCTGATTATTTTCCTTTTTTAAAAACAACTTATCTCCTAGGTTGGGTGTACCCTCTTGGTGGCCCTTTTGTTAACACTTATTTAAAATATTAAAGTATGTTTTGAGTAAAATACTTTATTTATTTATTCTTGAGTCACTTTATAAATAAAGTCCCCGTTATTTTATTTAAGTTGTTTTAAGAACAACTTTATTAAGCCTTCCTAGGTGTCATAACCCATGTTGGCCCACTTATTTGTTACTTTATTAAAATAATATAAGGTAATTTTATTTATTTAATTAAAATATTAAAGTCATTACTTTAATATTCTATTTTATTTCTAAGAACCATCACCCGAACTCCAAATTGAAAATAGAAGCTGCTACAGGTTCTGGGGTGATGTTTGAATGAAGCAAGCCAATTGACAATTGTTTACTCCTTACGGGTGTATTGTTTTATCCAGTGTAAACAAAGATACTCAGTAGAACATGAATAACATATAACTCAGAAATAACACCGTACAAGTAACTTTGGTAGAAAGATAATTCTTTTCATATCATAACATGTTTGTACAATCAACAACATGACTTGTTCCAACCCAAATACAAATAGTGCTCGATGGTTGGTTAAGTTTGCCAACCGTTAGCAACTATCATTTCCTTGGAACAAATGTTTTATTATACTTCCAAGTTTAATTAACAAAAGTATTATTTAATTACTAATGGCATATTTGTCGTCTACATCATCCCCCCACAAAAATTTGTCGTCTTCTAGGCGACAGAAACCCAAATGGGGCGAAATGCATATAAATAAAACTACAAAGAGGGGCGAAAAGACGTTCCTGGAATTGGAGAAGCTGCGGGGCTGGATTGCTGTTGTAGGTGATGAAGGCATTGAGTGGCTGGCATCTCCAGTTGTTTCACTATGCAGACCATTTTGGCGGCCTCCATCACTTCCTTCATTTTTTCAAGTTCAGTGTCTTTTCCCTTCATCCCCTCCTGAAGAGTCGCTAGTATTGTTGCTTTCCTTATCAATTGTGAGTTCCTCTGTGCTAGTTGTTCACGAAGTTGGACTATCGTAGTCTCTAGAGTAGTCACCCGGGAGTGTTCTTGTGCCAACTATGCCTGGTTCTTCTCAGCTAGATTTGAATATGCGTTACGTTCTTGTTTAATCTGTTGAGTGGCCTTATCTCTAGTTGTACTAGTCTCCTCCATTTCCATAATAACATCTCCCTAAAGCAAGTTTCCATGCCATGAAGCGCATTAAGAACTCGGTCATGGCAACCGCCAACTTGCGGCCACAGAGGTTGCTAGGCGATTGCCATCTCCTTTGTCTCCACCTGTGGCCATCGTTTAATTGTGAAACATCTGACAAACTCCTTTTTGGCATTCACCCTACATAAACATGAGGAATTTCCTTGCCGCATGGGCAACTAAGGGGTGGCGGTTTGGCTTGTCCAGTCATAGCACCATATCCCAGTCCCCAAATGATATCCTTGAGGTTTTTGAAAGGATCCCAAGAGACTCAATTGGCAGTTGTGGGGCCTCTGGTGGAATTCCCAACAACCACGAGTCAATGTTGGCATGGATCTCACCCTTGTCACTCTCAATTGGCACCATCTCAACCTCAGCATCCTCGGCTGGCAGTGGCTCACCCTCAACACACTCGGGTGGCAGTGGCTCACCCTCAACACACTCGGGTGGCATTGTCTAACCCTTGGTTGGCAGTGTCCCCTTGGCTAGCATTGTCTCGCCCTCAGTTGGTAGTGTCTCACCCTCGGTAGGCAGTGGCTCACTCTCAGCACCCTCGGTTGGCAGTGTCGGCTAAAAAGGTAGCAAAGGGATGAGTATACTGTACGGTAACAGGAAGGATGCTTCTATACCATACGCCACCCGTAGAGAAGGTTGTCCGTAGGGGTCAAGACCATACATAGGCAGCTCGACAGATGAACCGTATGGTGGCAATGACAAACAATCTCCACGATTTCTAGTTCTGTACAGTGGCAACACACTCGAAAAGTGGTTGTACGGTATCGACACGATCTGTATGGTGGCAATGCAAAGTGGTAGTCGTATGGTGGTAGTGCAAAGTAGTTGTATGGTGGCAGTGCAAGGAGGTGGTCGTATGGTGACAGTGCAAGGAGGTAGTCGTACGGTGGCAATGCAAGGAGGTAACCATATGGTGGCAGTGCAAGGAGGTAGTCGTACAGTGGCAAGAGGCCCAGAGGTGAATCGCGTACGATGTTGGAGTGAGGTTGGAGTCCTTATGGTGGTGGATTTGGCTGCTAATTTCCCTACGGTGGTAGAAACTTTAAAGGCAACCCTTCGATTGGCACTTCCTCCTTCAATTTGCCAGTTTCTCACACACTTGTTCTTGCCAACTGTTAGTGTAATTGAACTCCCACCTCTTTTTGTAACCTTTGTTTCTTTAGTATATGTAGTTTCTATTTTTCATTTTTCTTCTTTTTCTGATTTTTCATGTGTGACTTTTTCTTTCTTGTTATCCTTATTCTTCGACTCCCATTTTTCCAAAAAAATGCTTTTTGGTAATTATTTTTGATTTTTAAAATTTTAATTTCTTGACTTTCATATCTTTTAAATAAAATTTTACTTTTGATTCTTTCCTTTTCTTAGTTACCTTTACGGACAACAAGCCTCTAGAGGAGGTAACTCCTCAAAGTCTCCACGAGTGACCAAGGGCTCAACCAAAACTGAATAACTTACATCCTCCTCTACAAGTGTAGGTATAGCACTAGTGGCTGGTCCACTAGGTGTGTCCTCAACTATCTCTTTTGTATCTATATCCACCAGGTTTGTGCTCAGTTGGCTCCCCAAGATGACTCATGATCTCCATGATGCAGACTATGTGTGCACTCAATAATTTCAAAAGCATACCTATCCTCAAGCCCATGCAAATCTGAAAGCTCCTCGTTCTTGACCATTATAAGGGGTTCTCCCCTCAAATCATGAGTACCATACTCATCCTCAATTGTTATGGCAGCCATAGAAGATTGGATTTTAGCTGTAGATGATGATGCTCGAGCTAAGCTCACTTCTTCACAGAGCTCATAAATTTAAATTTCTGATTCTTGAAGGGCCAACTGAGTGCTCTTCAAAGAATCCTGGGTAACCCTAAGCTCATCAGTAAGCTTGTCTACCTTCACTTCTTTCCCTTTTAGCGCATTGAAATAGATCTCAACAAGCATGAAAACGTGATCTCTACCGGAAAGTAGTTGTAGGTAATTTTTCCTCGTTACCACTAATGCTTCTCTAAGTGCATGTAAATCTAAAAGGGAAAGTTCTCCACCAAGGTCCATAGGTATCCCAGAAGACCTCCAACAACATTTTTTGATCAGCCTATGAGTGTCATCAAAATGTTTAATGGATGCAATAATCTAGTCTTCATTTACCTTTAATTGACTCTCCAAAATATGTCAACCAGCAGGTGTATGAGAGAAATCAGATACACATGAAGTAGCTGAGTGTCCTTCATTACACATATCAATGCTATTAATTTCATCTTTCATGCCCATTTGTGTAGATGAAGTGGGAACAACACTATGGTCAAAAGCAGATCCGTCCCAAGTGTTGTTGGGAAACTAGGTAGTTAGATGGTTAGTCCGTTCGAGGGAGTTATATGGATGCAACGGTTCGCCTCGCATCCCCTCAGACACTATATGTATGCATTATTCTCTTTGAGCAAGACACGACGATGGTTATGCAGAAATACATTTGTACTTGATGATCATTCGATGAATACAATGCTGTTATGTTGTCTTTAAATTCTCTGTTAAGTACTTTACTTTCTGTAGGCAAATAATCTCTGTTATCCCACGAGGGTAAACATTTGGCGCTGTTGCCAACCGACTCTGGAAGTGACGGAATGAGTGGATAAATGGGACTACCATTTGAGGAGAATATCAATGTGAGAACCAATGAGGACGGAATTACAAAACTTTTTGAAGGGGAGCATGCTTTGACAATTGACTTTCACGTTCGGTTGCATTCAGCCATTGAAACGTTCGTATGAAGGGAAGCCGTACGAGAAGAAGTTGCCCAAGATATTGTGTGGGACGCATTGAACCTCAGCCCCGCTGCAAATAGACTGTTGCATCAATTACCTCGTCTTTTGGCGCAGGCAACCATTGCCCAAAGGAATCGAAGGGAGGAAGTAGAGCGTGAACAATGCCGACAACAAATCCTGAGGAACTTCGCCGAAAACAATCGCTGCAAGGAAGAAGAGCGCAATGGCAATCAACGAAGAATGAACCCATGAGCTTTAAGCTTGGGGGAGGAAATAAAAGGAACACTGTAAAACCTATAATAACATGATCACACAGTTGATTTGTTGTACGAAAACATGAATAAATAAAAAGTGTTTTGTGTTATGTTTTAATATGATGTTTTGATAGAATTGATGCCCAATCTCTTAAACAAAGATAGGAATGAAAAGGAACAACCGAATGTCTTGGAGGCTACACATGTCGCTCTAATCCTTGCCCAACAAGTAGAACGTCGACGAAAGTTTCGACAACTTGCCGAGGGTCAACTAGCTGAAGGGTTAACCGAAGGGGACCATGGAGATGGTACCGAAGGTGACCATGGGGGTGTCACGGGAGGGGTAACAACCGAAGGAGACCATTACCATACAATAGAACACTGACGGGTAAGTAGTGAAGAATTACTCGAGGAAACACGACAAAGGCTGAATTTGATCGAGGGAACGTGGGAACAATTTCGAAACTTGTCCCTCTCACCATGGGTAGAGGAAATATGAAGACGGAGTGAAGAAGGAACCAACACGATCGGAGGTGCCGAAGGGGCACAAGTGCAGGATAGCCAAGACACACTGTTTGATCCTCGTATGCCGAACGTAGGAAGACAATCTGGTAGTCGAAACTTTGTACCCACTATACTTCAGTTTAATACAGGTGGGCAAACACAAACCCCACCTTAGCAACCGCAAGGGGCACAGCTGGTATAACAACCGGTAGTGATGGCCTTGTATAAATAGAAATTGCCCAAGTTCATGGGCTAGGCGAAGGAGGACCCTGCTTGCCATTGCCGAACTTGTGAAACCATATGGACCACTAACGGAGTCACAGACCATGACGAGTGGGTCAGGCAGTTCCCAACCACATTGAGAAAAGGAGCCATTCACTGGTACTCCGACGTAGATAAAAGTGGTTTGACATCATGGGCGACAGTGAAGATGGCGTTCCAAACATAATTCGAGTGCTAAGAGATGACAATGAGATCCTTGTTGTGATCTACAACACAAAACAAGCGAAGAATGAGTCTGTTCGAGCCTACGGGCGACGACTAAAGGAACTCATTGGAAAAATGGAATCTGCCCTAGTCGACGAACTAAAGAAACGATGGTTTGTCGAAGGACTAAAAACTTCCCTCTGCAAGAAGATGAAGATCGTACCCTCGACATCCTACGATAATGCATATGACTGTGCGATGTACCTCGAGAGCGAATGCAAGACGTCCAAGAAAATTAAGTCCTCAGATGATGAATCCGTGGCGGAAAGTAGTGAGGAAGAATCAAGTAAGAAAGTGCACACTTTACAAAAAGACCTCCAAAGGATGATGAAAGAATTTAAGGAAACCAAAGGAGGATCAAGCAAAACCAAGGAGGATGCTGTGTGGTGTACGGACTGCAAGGAAGCAGGACATACCAAAGGTTCTTGTCTGAAGAAATCTTTTTGCGACATCTGCCAGATTGCGGGACATTCCACTAAAGAATGTCCCTACAATCTGAGGGCTAGGAATCAACAAGTATTGTCTGCGCAAGAGCAACCCTCGACATCTGGAACCAGCGGACATCTGGAACCAATGGTCAATAGAATAATACTGCATCGTCCGACGGCTATAGAAATAACAGATAGGGAGGCAGAGGGAATAACGATAACAATAATAACCACCCTCAGATCCAGTATGATGCCAATGATACAATGCAAAAATTGCAACCAATGGCGACACTTTTCCTGAGATTGCTAGAAAGAGGCCCCTACACAAAAGTTGTGTAGGTGGTGCGAATCAAGGGACCACGAGGAAGCCAACTGCCTGAAGGCCGGTTGCAACCTCCTTGATGTGGAAAAGGGGGGCAGAGAAAAGGAGATATTAGCAATTACACGAGCACAAATGAAGAAGGCCACGTATCCTGACCCTCGTATGGAGAAACAAAGAGTACTCCAGGCAAAGGCCGAGATTGAGAGGGAATTGTAGGACCGAAGGGACCTAAAGGATACCTCCGATGCTTCTACTCGAGCCATGACAGAACAAAATGTCCTGAGGCAGATGATGCAATTGGAGGTACCGGTAAAGGTCAAGGACCTACTCGAAATGATGCTGCATCTAAAAACAACCTTGTTTTTAAGTCAAAACATCCCAACAAGTACATTGAAACAGATAGAGGTTCTTGGTGGCTCCGCAGCGGACCCCATGACACTCGTTATAAACAATGGGCGAAACCCTGCAATAGTAGAGATGGGTATCTTGGGTACCATTTTCACTAACACAATCGTCGCTGGTGGATCAGGGGTGAACATTCTACTCGAGGAGACTTGGAAGAGTCTTGGGAAACCAATGCTGTGGCCGCCGACCTTCAACTTATTGGGGGCTGACCAACATGGCATCAAACCCCTCAGAACCTTGATGGCACAACAAGTAAGCATCGGAACACAACCGTTTACCTTGGACTTCGTAGTGATTCCTCTGAGGCAGAAAGGGTATGATGCCATCTTAGGGAGAGGGTGGTTGGTGGCTGCGAAAGCAAATGACAATTGGAAGAAAAATATTTTATCATTCGAGAAAGGGGGGAGAAATTTTGTGGTTGACCTTAGGATGTAGATGGTAGGAGAGGAAATGGAATCCTCCTCAGAAATCCGAATCAGACGATGGAGTAGACAAAGGGAAAGAGAGTATGGAGCCCAATGAGGAAGGAGTACTAAAATTGGAGGATGATACAAACTCTATGGATGACCTATTTCATTGGCAAATGAATGACTACGAACTATTCCCTCCATCTTGTAATGTGCTGGAGATCGAGGAAGATCCGAACAAGTTCCCTTGGGAATACAAAAAATACAAAGTAGGAGAAGCTCGAGTCGAGGAGAGCCCTGTCGATCAGTTCCCCAAGGATGAACCGATCCGATACAAAGAAGCGAAGCTAAAGGAGATAAACCTCGAAGATGAGTAGAACCCCAAAACCATCCTGATGGGGGACAACTGGAACCCAGTATTAAAGACGACGACATTCAAAATCTTTACAGAATACAAGGATGTGTTCGCCTGGACTTACAAGAATCTGAAGGGTGTACCTCCGGAGTCATGTGTGCACTGGATTCCTCTGGTTCCCAAGGCCCAACCTATGCGAAAGAGGCCGTATAGGATGAATAAGAATTATGCTGCAAGGGTGAAGGCTGAAATTGAATGGATGTTGGAAGCCGGTATCATCTTTCAGGTTGACACAAGTGAGTGGGCTTCCCCCATTGTGATCTCCTTAAAGGACACCAATCAGATCCACATTTGTGTAGATTTTCGATGCCTCAACGTAGTGACAATCAAGGACCCGTTTCCCATTCCGTTCACTGATAGTATATTGGATGAAGTAGCCGACCACGAGATCTATTCATTCATGGATGGGTTTTCCAGATATAACCAGATATCCATTGTGGAGGAAGACAAATTGAAAACAACCTTTGTAGTGGAGGATGGTGTATATGCATACAATCGAATGCCCTTCGGCCTTTGCAATGCACCGACGACCTTCCAGCGGATTATCTTACATATCTTTGACAAGATGTCGACCAAAAAATTTAAAGCATTCTTGGACGATTGGTCCATATTCAGTGGGTAGGAAAATCACATTGCGGCTTTGGGAGAGTGCATGGAACGGTGTCGGCAAGCCCGTTTGGCACTTAACCCAAATAAGTGTCGATTTATGGTGCCATAAGGAAAGTTGCTTAGGCACATAGTATGTAAGGAGGGATTAAAAATGGACCTAGACAAGGTATGCGTAATAGTAGAGATGGAGGCCCCTACGGACGTGATTGGCGTCAAATGTTTCCTCGGCCATATCGGATACTACCGCCGATTCATCAAGAATTTCGCATGAGTTTCATATCTAATGGATAGGCTCATGAGGAAGGGCGAGCCGTACGCTTGGACAAAGGAACAAGAGGAAGCCTTTGAGGATTTGAAAACAAGGTTGTTGGCTGCTCCTATTCTTTCATTCCATAATTGGGACAAAGAATTTCATGTGCATGTGGACACATCAAATTATGCCATCGAAGGCACTTTGGCTCAAGGAGGACACAGACAGGATCACCTGAAAACTCAGGGTCGCCCGAAAATACTTGGTGATTTAGTTAGGTTATTTTCAATATATATATATATATATATATATATATATATATATATATATAAAGAGAACCGTTGGAAGTCACCGAACGGTGATCATTCACCACTATAAAGGAAAAAAAACAAGCTGCAACATCATTCATTCCACACGACATATATTGTTTTGGCGACCGTACGGAAAGTGTGGTATTTTATGCAACAAAGCATTGCGGCACTGTGCAGGGAAACTAAAATGTAGAATGAGGATGAATACTCGTACGTAGCATTACATTTTTGAGTTACAAGATCGAGAGGAGGGTAAGAGATGCAAGAGAAAAATAAAGAAGCCCTAACCATTTCTTACAAACACAAAACGACAAGAAATTGGACAATTATGCATTCTGCAGGGAAGAGGAAGTGGAAGGCTCAGTTGGAAGAAAAGGTGAACAAGGAAAAGAAAGTGAAGGTTTTTCCCTCAGGAGTCCAGGTAGCAGGAAAAATGGGGAGAGGCAAAGCTGTCCAGAAGGAGCAAGTCACACATGAAATTGTGACATTCGAAGGCCTCAACGGGTTAGAATGTAGGAGATGGTGGCAAGAAACACCAGAGACAGATGAGGTGAAGAAATTGTTGTGACATGCTAGCATGCATTAGGCAATTCAGATGCCCCTATTCCCTGTAAAAATTTTTGAGCCTATGCTGCGGATAATGGTGAATACATATGATAGGCACACAAGGAAAAGCACATTCCAGTACAGGAAACACGTGGTCACAGTTTCGTTTACCCCAACCGACTTCACACGAGTATTTGGCATTCCTGGGAAGAATGGACAAAATATTGAAATTAAAAAGCACAAGATGACAACAAAGCGGAAAGAGTTCTAGATAAAAAGAATTTACCTCATTCTCACCCGAGCCGAGTTGGATTCCATAGTACAGGTGACAAAGAGCCAAGGCATCAAGAAGGAGTTTGTCGCCAAGGGTCCCTGGTGGTGCATACTGGATGTAATGAAAAGAAGACTTACTGGGGCGAGTAGGGCATCAAACATTGCATTGCCACAGATTGTACATGTGAACGACTTGATGAATGGAGTGGTGTATGACTGGGCAACGGTGTTATTAGACAGAATGTATGAGTTCATGACCTTGCAGCACCGCAGTTTCTATATGCCGCACCACGCCATTGGGCTATTCCTCGAGGCTACATTACGAATACCCTTAGACAAGTTGGAACTGGTACCTTAGGGAAAACTTGCAGCAGGCGAGCCTCCAGTTTTCTACTGGCGGTACTTGGATAGAGGAGGAACGACAACCAGACAAAAGAGGCCAAGGCACATTGTGGAATATGATCCTGAGCATGTGGATAGCGGCCGAGAGACCACCACAGAGCACTCTGGCAGTGACTCGAAGGCCAAGGATAGTGATTCAGTAGGGGAGGAGATAGTAGTCCGGTTTGCCACGCCTCTCCTACCGCCTTCTACAAATTTGACTCCCATACAGACAGAAGTAGTTGTACCTATGAAAGTACCAGAGGTGAACGTTGGACCTTTGGTTGTACTCGTAGTGGAGGTAGTTGCCGAATCCGAGGGTGCCAAAGGCACGACCATGGATGCAAAACAATAGCGCGAGAGTACTGCGCCAGGTCAGGGTCGGTTGGAGGTAGTCGGAGCTGATGCCGTAGTCACTATGGATAGCAACCTCCTCGAGGATCCCTCACCTCCAGCAGGTCCCTCAAAGAAAACTATGAGTTCTTGGCTGCAAGAGAAGTTTTCCATGACAGTCTCGGAGGCGACAGGGGTGGTAATCCTATCTCCTTGACGGGAGGAGCCTCACGCGGAAAAGGACTTGGAGATCCCCAACCCACAGGGTGGGGATACCACTCGAAACCTACAACATGTGCCTATGGAGAAGGGCAATGCAGGAGAGCCGGGCATGGCAGTGCATGACGCCGAAGAGATCCTGGCGGAGGATAAGGGGGTGCACTTGGTAGACACAGGGATGCAGTCAGAAGAAGATGATGTTGAGGCATCATTGGCCGATTTGGTAGCACAAGGCCGTTGGATGGTAGCCATAGCGGAGGCTCGGGCCTTGAAGGAAGTGACTTTAGAGTTACGACGTCTTTTGACTTTTGTCCAGCAGGAGTGCCCGACTGCTTTTGCAGAGTGTTTTGGGCAGAGTTTGTGGCTTGCTGAGGAGACGCCTGAGATGTTTAAGGCATGGTCTCTTCTTGTGCCAGTGGCAGAGAGTGAGGTATAGGCCCTTATTCGCTAGATAGAAAAGGCCTTCCAGGAGGGCTATTATGTCTCGGCTGGACGAGAGACTGCATTGGTGGATTCAGAGAGAGCTCGGGAGGAGCTAGCCACCAAGTTGGCAGTAGTGGAGCGAGACTTAGCTGAGAGGACACAGGCGATGGAAGTCGAGAAGGCATCATGAGTGGCCTTGGAGGATAAACTGGCAAGGGAGACAAAGACATTTGAGTAGAAGTTAGCAGCAGCTACCCATGAGAGACAGACTGTGGAGGCTAGTTTAGTCCGAGCCCAGTAGGAGGCCAAGGAGCAGGCGAAGGAACTTCAGGAAGCTACAGTGATGGTAAAATCCACACTCGAACTTCAGTCAGTCACCGAACAGAAGTTGGCGGCACGGATGACACAGGTGTATGAGTTGCGTTCTTAGTTGGGATCTTCTTTGGTGCAGCCGGTCTCTTCTACTACGGGTCACCCAGCCTCTTCAGGGATGCTTCCTATGCCCCCTACTTCTACTTAGTCGTACATTTTGTATTTGATATCATTCCCTTAGTGTTGTTACCTTCTCGGACATTTTGTATGTTGTCGTCCGGAGACTACTTTCTTTTTGGGGGGGACGATGTTGTCGGGAAACTAGGTAGTTAGACGGTTAGTCCGCTCGAGGGAGTTACATGGATGCGACGGTTTGCCTCGCATCCCCTCGGACACTATATGTATGCATTCTTCTCTTTGAGTAGGACACGACGATGGTTATGCGGAAATACATTTGTACTTGAAGATCATTCTATGAATACAATGCTGTTATGTTCTCTTTACATTCTTTGTTAAGTACTTTACCTTCTGTATGCAAATAATCTCTGTTACCCCACGAGGGTAAACACCAAGAGGGACCTGTACCATATGTAGAGACCATTTCACCTACATCAACACTCACATAAGATGTGAAGTCATCATTGGCTGATTGGAAAACATCTTCATATGGGCTATCAATATGCCCATCACATGCACTAGTGTGATGAGTGATCAGCCTTAAGTAGGATAGCTCTACCTCCAAGCTCCTTACCAAGAAACTGGAGCAATCAATAATATCTTTCCCAGGATCATGTGTGGGCTGCAAGTCACAGGTAGTTGGATCCTCTTTCTTTTCCATCCCTCATTCATCATTCTGTAAAAATGAGGTACTGCTGTTACAAATCAGGAAATCAGGACTTGCTTTATAACGTTGTGTTGTGTACTCAACATCCTCAAACTCTTCTTCCTTCCTTGATGAGTGTTCTCTATCAAGTACTGGTTCAATATGTGTCTCCCTATCATATGCCTCATGTTAGATTGATCCTTCAAATTGTGCCTTTTCAAGTCATCTTAATAAAACTTAATAAAGATAGCAACAAGCCAAATAGAAAGGTTCTCCAAAAATACTGAAACTTAAGATGCTGCACACAAAAGCTGAGAGGAGATTGAAGCTATGATCAGTTGCTCGAAATAGCACTTATTATAATTAGTAATATGCTAAAAATAGAAATTCAACCAAAACTCCCAACTAACCAATAGGTTTCTGAATTGATACTTGCTAAAAATAGTAAGTAGCAGATAAATCCAAAATCACTCTAGAAAGTGTGGTTCATCTCCATCAACTAGTTTGAACACACTGGCGACATCAAAAAACTCCTCTGATTCTGTTGATACCAACCCACAAAGGCAGCACCCGCTGGACTACAAGAGGTCCTGAAAATGGGGACATTACATTAGCTTGCAGGAAAATGGGAAATAAGCTAATGGCCATAAATTTGCTTACGTGCGAGGAGACATTACACCCCATGACATTTTTAAAACTGTGCTTACATCATAAGATTGTGGTTTTATGTTAGTTTTTTTTTTTTGTCTTTGAGTGACTAGTCACCTTCTTGACTGAAGTGGTTCTCCTTGAACTCATTCATCCAACTTCATCTGAATTGATTTCCAGATCATAACTGCTTGATTGGAAGGCTTGTGGTTGCCTAAAGATCAAAGACTACAAAAATATTGAAATCTTTTGGGCACGTTATCCTTTGATATCCATTTAGCTTTGCTTGAAAGTTGTCTTTTTAGCCCAGTCAGCCATGTCTTGTGCTTCCAACGTTGTTCTCCTCACCTTGTCCAAAACAATGCCACCACTCAACTCTTCTTGTTTGTTTGGAGCTAAAATTATCTATTAAAGGTAGCAGAATATTGTGATCTTCATCTAGCATTGAAGGTCAAACAAACATAACTTCTCCACATTGATGACTATATAGGTCTTCACATAGACGGGCAAGTCCAGCATTTTTTCCCATCTATTCAAGGATCTGAAACAGATCATATCTGATTGGTTTTAACTTCGTTGATGTTCCTTGGAGCCTTTCCTTGCCTAAGTACACCCACTCCTTGTTACAAACATTGGAACTTGTTTTCCACCCTATATTGATCATGCTGATTTTCTCCTACAGATTGAGAGACCTGATTTTCTCTTGTACATGGAAGTGAATTCGCTCCAACTTATCAATTATTTTATTAGCCTTCTGCATTTGAAATCTCTGTTTTTTAGCCCATCCTTTGACTGTCCCAAGTAAACTTTGACTAGACAAGGTGGCAAATAGCCAAACCACATTTCAAATGGAGACAAATTGGTTGAAAAGTGGACAAAAAATTTCCTTAAGAAATTAGTATCCCAATGTGAGATGATGCTCTTGAGAAGCCCAAAATGAATCCGTACATTCTTGAAGGAGAGCTTGGTTATCATTCCTGGTTAGTGTCTTCTTACAAGCAAACTTGATGCACATCTTGCTAAAATGGTCTGCTTCAATAATGAGCATCCCTCTATCAAATGATGGTCTATGGAAGTCCAAAATGAATACACACATTCTTGAAGAGGAGCTCAGCTGTGTCACTCCCCGTTAGCGTCTTTCTACAAGCAGTCAAGATGCACAACTTGCTAAAATGGTCTTGTACAAAAAAGATGTAATCATGCACATGTTTTGTCTTTAGAAGACCACCTACAAAGTCATGGTCTTGTACAACAAAGATATAATCATGCACATGTTTTGTCTTTGGAAGACCACCTACAAAGTCAACAGAGATGCTCTCCCACAGTCGTGTAGGCACATGAAGTGGGTGGTACTGCTCAAGTTTCCTATTCCTAGATTTACTTAAACTGCAAAGGTTGTAACTTCTAATGAACTTAGAAACATCTACTTGAATGTATGGCCAATATGCATACTGGTAAGGACTGGAAACTGTATGTCCTTCCAAAATTACCTGCAGCATGTGATGCATGAGTCTCTCTTATAAATGTAAAGTTTAAATCTTTTCTCTTTTGGCACGCAAAACATACCTGCTTTTTATAAATTCCCATCTTTGATGTAGTAGTCTAGTTTATATTCAAACCCAGCCTCCATATGTTTCTTTGTGGACTGATATACCTTGCTGAAATCAACATCGTGTCCATAATCTTTAGTATATGCACTTTATTTGCAAAAGGCTCCAACATAGAAAGTGTGCTTCCTGTTAAAAGAAGAGTTGGTCTAGAAAGCATATCAGTCACTTTGTTGGTTACACTGCACTTGTTTCAAGGTGGAATTGTTGCAAGAACTCTATCAGTTTGTAGTGAAGGGATTGTTGTAACTTTGTTTATGCTTGAAGATATTGCAAAGGTTTGTAATTGGTGTGTAGTTCCATTTCCTTGCCAATAAGGTAAAGGTTCCACTTCGTAAATGCCGAGACCAATGCATGGAGCCCATTATCATAGTTACTATAGTTTAAAACAGCCCCCTTAAACAACCCAGAATGCTAGCAAACAAGCCTAGCTTCTTGAAATAATACTCCAATGGCATATTCACTTGTATCTGTCTCAACCTTGAAGGGTTCTTGAAGATTGGGAAGAGCTAACAATGATGCATTGCTGATTTTGTGCCTAAGATCCTCAAAGCACACTCCTCTTATGTACCCTAGTGAAAGCTCTTTTCCTCCTTGTCATGGTATGCAAAAGAGCAGTAATGTATGAAAAATATTTAACTAATTCTTGGAGGTATTCAACTGCTCCAACAAAGCTCTAGGTCTTTAAAGAGTTTGTGGATACTGGCATGGGTCAATCCTTATCTCACCATTCCCCCTCCCTCCAACATGACGAAGCTACACAAGTGAGTTCTTTGCAAATTCACATTTCTTTGCACTCAACAAAATTGAAAAGATTGTTCTTCGTCAAAATTTGAAACACCTTGTTTAGATGGGAAACATGCTTTTCATACATTTTGGTAAAAACCAAAGTATCATATGAACAAGCAACGACACATGATCAGTGAGAGGCTTTAATACTTCACTCATTAATCATGTGAAGGTGGATGAAGTGTTGCATAAGCCAAACAATAGAATGAGCTACTCATATAGACCTTGCTTGGTCTTAAAGGCTGCCTTCCACACATCTTCTTCTTTGATCCTAATGTGATTATACCCTGGTTTCATGTCCAACTTTGTGAATTACTTTGCATGTTGAAGTTAATGAAACAAATCATTTATTGGGACAGAGGATAACTATTTTTTATAGTAATTTTGTTTAGACACCAATAGTTGACACACAGATGCCATGTGCATCCTTTTTAAGCAGTATTACTATCAGAGCACCACAAGTGGATGTGCTTGGCCTTATGATCCCTTGTTCTAACAATATCTTTTTCTCCTGTTTGACTTCATTTGTCTCAGCTAGACTTTGACAACACTGCCCTATGTTAGGCAAATGACATTTCAGCAACAATTGGCTCTCATGTTCCATAGGATGCTTAGGATGCAGCCCCTTAGGCTTCAAGAATAATTCTGAAAACAGCTTCACCAACTCACCTATTTCTTGCTGTTCTTGGTGAGTATGCAGCCTATTTAACTTCTTAATCCATGCCCCATATTACTTTTCCTTTCCTCTAACCAACAAGAGGTTAAGCTTTCTGCTTGCATTGATTGACTATTTAGCTTGAGATGTGCTAACCATAAAAATCATAGCTTTTTTCACAGAGGAGTTCAATGTGAATGCTTCACCATTCAACATGAGTCTAATTCTGATAGTGTGGTTGGGCACAAACTTCATCTATGTCTTGGGTTTTTGCCATTAAAGCATGCCATTTAAGGTGTCTGAACAGTCCTATGTATTTCATCAAGACCTCGTTGTCCATGATATTCTTCACTCTATCCTTGCCTTTGATGGAAGTCGTTCCTTTTCAAAACCTCCGCTTCCTTATGACAAATTGGATAAAAATACTTTGTTAGTAAACCTTTGAAGTCCTCAGATATTGACAGAGGAGGAACTCTGGAGAATTTTAAGGATAAGGCATAACTCTACCAATTTAAATTTTAATGCATGACCATTTAACTTAAGTCTTACAAAGTATACTTATCAGATTCCTTCTGTTCTTCATGAAACATTGCTCTATCCAGCTTCATAGTCAAGGCCAACATAATGCTATCAGGTCTATCAATCTTTTCATCTGAGTTCAATATCCTTGCAACACCATCTTCCAGTCTTTTAAACCAAGCTGCTCTAGTGCGCTCTCTTGTGTCAATCTTGGGTTCATAAGGGATCAAATCGGGTCGTGAGTGGGAGCTTAGCTTCTGTCTAGGTATGCGTCCTTGGATTGCTGTTGCATATTCAGCTCCAGTAGCAGCAGCTACTGCTGTTTTCTTGATTTACCCTATTGGTCAAGGAAGCTTCTCTGATGGTATGCCTCTAGGAATCTCTGGTACTTTCAATTTCATGATTGTATTCCAGGCTGAACACGATATTCTTATGCATCCATTTCACATGTTAGGTGTAGCTGGCGTATTCGGCGGCTCTCTATTTAGTGCTATGCATTTCATATTCCACTTCCACTAAATGAAACTCTGATGCCACTCTATAGAACAAAACATATGAAATAGTCTCCTTGTTGCCATAAAGTATGGATATCACATTGTCAACTCAACTATCAACCTTCAAAACATTGTTTCAACACCTTAAATGGATGCATTATGTAGTTACAGTTGTTATTCACGAAAGTATGAAAGACACATGAAAAACAAAGGTAAAAACAAGTAAGGAAGCATACTCAAATGCCTGAAACGGAAAAATTAACTTGGAGAAGTCTTAAATGGTGACAACTTAAGCAACGGTGAACATTTTACTCATCCCACTGTCTCACTCCAACATACAAATGTTACAATGCAAATGAGGCTAATTGGAGCCATTACAATGTTTCAAATCCCTGGACACCCTGCGATTGGAAACCCTATCTTGTTCTGTGTTCAATCACTCTTAGAACATGGATAATGGAGTTACAAGAAGAGCCATTCCTCAACACTTTGTGGACAAGCAGTATATACCTTTCTCCATGCTTTGGGATATCCAAAAAAATCATTTCAAGAGCCAGAGCCCTTCATATTCCACTTATCATCTGCTCAGTTGTATTTTTGATACTTTTGAAAGATAAGAATGTTATTTGTGCATTCACCACGTCATTTGCAGTTTCCCAGAGGCATTTGATGCTTTTGCAACCTGTGACAAATATGGAATTTTTCATTCTTTCCTTTACATTTAGGGTTGAAGTCTGAACTTGCTATAGGGACTCCCGTGATGCTTATGATATCTTAAACACACCCTTGACATGTTTACAACCTTGCCTACATCATAACACAGATTTTCTATTCTAGTTTCCTGTCTCCAAGTCACTAGTCACTTTCTAGTTTTGTGCTATCTACTTTGTGAAGTGAAAAATCTAGTTTCCAGCTGGAGTGCACATCATAATCATAATAGTAACCTAATCTCACAATCTCACTATGTAATACTACTGTTAGTCTATGTTTTGTGTTTTTTTCCGAGCAGGTTTTACATGTCACAGTCATAATGGTAAACTTATCTCACATTCTCACTATGTGTTAGTAGTTTTAGTGTATACTTTCAAAAAGGCATTTTACTTGTTTTATGATTTTTCCAAGAAGGAGCTTTGAAATAACTACATTTCATTTAAGTATTGATTGTCAAATGTGCAGAACCTGCCAGATATGATTGCTGTAAAGGATGCAGATTTCTCAAAAATTGATGCCGTGTTCTGTTGTTTGCCACATGGAACAACACAGGTTTTCCATTTGCTTGATTTTAATCTCATAAGCATTGTTTGCAGTACGGGATGAACTAAAGACAATTTAAGATTATTATAGAAGGTTCTATATTGGTGTATTGGAGTGCTATGATTTATGCATCCCGAAGTCGTAGCTTCCATGCAGGAGATAATTAAAGTCTTCCAATTACATTGAAGCCTGAAGGTAATTTCAAGTTGGTTAATATGATCAGTTAACTTAGTTTTCTGACTTCAGGAAATTATTGCTTCACTTCCAAGAACACTAAAGGTCGTAGATCTTTCTGCGGTATGATTCTGCAATCTTGAAGAAGCTTGGTCTTGGAGTGCTTTTATAAGTAGAATTTCATTTGCCGCTTTTAAGTAGAATTTGATTCAACCATGATGAAACAGATCGTATATACTGAAAGTAGTGATAAACTTTATGTACAGGACTTTCGCCTACGTGACATCAATCAATATGAAGAATGGTATAACCAACCTCACAGAGCACCAGATTTACAGGTACATTTGCTCCCCAATATATTCAGTGTATTGATTGCCTTATGACTCTTCTTGAAAAGAACAATATTCATTTTTAAAGTACTTACATTTGACACATTTCAGAATCTGCTACCTCTGAGGCAGGGGGGAACAATGCATAATTCTGCCTCATTATTCAAGAATTCAAGGCACATGGTGCAGACCAACTCAAGATTAAATGCCTAAAGACTTCTGGGGCCTTTGTCTACTAAATTTGTTGCAGACTAATACATAGAAGCGACACGAGACAAGAATAAGAGACAAAGACTTTGCAAAAGCTACTGTCTTGTGAGAATTCTCGAACTGAACAATTATTTTGATGTCTCTTGAGACTGAGGAGGGCTTTCTAACAATCTTGAGAGTGGTGCCTCTATCTTCTGGCCTGAATCTGGCCACCTTTCCTATCCTTTCAAGAAATAAAGCTCCTCCTAGTTGTGAAGGTTCTTATTGGTAACCTTCTCTACGTTAACTATTACAGTTTCTCCCAAGACAATCTAAACTCTTTTGTACACCATGAATATCCATTGTAGGACTTTAATGGTGGTTTTGCTATCCAGTTATTACAAATCTTCTTGGTAGTATGTCATGTCCCCGCTTCAAATAGAATTTTAATAATAATTAAACAATAAAATATTATTAATAAAATAATAATTTAAAAAAACAAACAAATAAATAATATAATATAATTAAATATTAATATAATAATTAACAATATATAAAATAATAATATATTATTTATATTATTATTAATATAATAATATTTAATAAGAAAAACAAAATACTAAATAAATATTAAATAAACAATGATAATGTAAATATTATTATAATTGTTATATAATAAAATAAAAATATATATGTCAATATGAATAAATTAATAGTAATATTACAAGAATAAATGAATAATAATAAAGTAATAAATAATAATATTAAAAATATGTTTCATATATATGGTATTGTCGATGGAGATATCTCACCCCAAAATAGTCGATAGCGATTACATCTATAGGCAGTGATTTTAGAAATACAGCGATTAATCAACAATATTGATTAGTATTGGAAGAGGTATGATTTGAACCTTTCACCATATGCCTCTTCAATAAATATTAAAAGAAGATCAAAGCCTTCAAAGGAACAGGGGGGGAATCAGGACTTAGGAGAATTAGTATTGGAGAATTATTAATCACAAGAAACACATTACTCAGAGTACGGAAGAAAACAGAATCATAGCAGATAATTAGCATTTTCAGCGCATCATCATCTGGAAACCAAACAGTGCTCTGTCATAGGAGGAATACATGGACGATCAGCAGCAGACAAAAACATAGGAAGGAAAAAACAAATATTTCTAACCAATGGTTGAAAGAGTCATTGATACTTGAAGAAAATGGACCGATTCCGTCCCTTGCCATATTCACGGTAATTTGGAATACCAATTCCTCAGTCATCGCAGAGTATACAACAATGAAAGTATCAGTAATACTAAGGATCCATGATACATGGCAAATATTCATAGCTGCCAAATATTCAAAGTTTCTCGTTACAGTCCTCCAAAAGATCTAGCAAAATATGCAGAGTTCTTATGTAACAATGTTTCCAAATTTACAAATGGTGGCAATGTTTTATAATCTCCAATCCTTTTGAGATTATAAACATAGTTGGAAAGACAGTGCAACATTTGTTCATACAAGTCGTGGAATCAATAGGTGGTTCATATTTTCCTCTTGTTTACATGGTAAACATCTACAAAGCCTCACCACTCTTCCAATTCATGGATTTTTTGCTGTGAGTGTGTTATATGCATTATTAATAACTCTTAAAATAGATTAGTCATCTGGACTTCTGCTAAGATCCACACTTTTGCTTGTCGGCTCCTTGGGGAGGCACAGTACAGGCAAATGCCTTCAATCAGTGTCAATAATTTTTCTACTATATGTCTCAAATTTATCAAGGACTTTGGGCATATCTGAATTCAAAAGCATGCATAGATTTTGTGTGAGTTCTGTTGCATGGGCAATTTCCTGCAAAGTTTTGTCTGACTTGTATTTGTAGTACTTCAACAAACACGTTTGAACTTTGGGATCAATGCTCTAGAGAATAGACTGCAATCTGCTTAGGGATAACTTTAAGAAACCCCCTTTTAGGAAAAAGTGTAAAATCCTGGCGAATCGTACACTATTTTAGGGGGGAATTTGTTTTAATCCAGGCAAATTTTTTTTTTCAAATTCACGATTTTTCATAGTTTGTATTGGCAATTTTTTCCCCGTCGAATGAAAATTTCATAAATTGCTGGCAAATAATTTTCTTGTGAAGTAAAAAATTATAATATATGAGGCGAATAATTTTCTTTTGAAGTGAAAAATTATAATATTTGAGGTGAATAATATTTTTTTGAAGGGAAAAAAAATAATTGTATTGGCTAATTGTTCGTTAATTATGGGAAAAAAAATAATTTATTGGCTAATCGTTCGTTAATTCTGGGAAAAATAATAATTTATTGGCTATTTCCAAAAGATGGGACATAACACGGACACGTAACCTAACCTAAGTTCCTCACATACATACATTATTTTATAATGTTAAATGTATTATTTGAGACCGTTTGATGATCCAAGATCAATGGCTAAAGTTCAATTTCGGGCCCAATTTCTTGAAGGAAACAGAATTGTCTAGGAAGTCACCGGAATGTTGACACGTATCAAATTAAGGTTGTCAACATGTCTGCAGACTACAGTGTACACATGTTGGTATCGATAATCACGGTCCTATAGTGCAACTTTTAACCTCTTAACTTGGTAAGAAATAAATGCCTTGTCAGTGACAAGCGACATTCTCTAACTGTCACGCACCACTTCCAAATTTGTACAGACGATATAACCGATTTATGACAGTTTTGCATTTATGGGAAAGATTTACTGCCAGATATGAAAGATTAAGGACTAAATTTTAATTTCTCACACGCATGCATTTAGGGGAAAGATTTACATGAAAGATTTAGAGTCATATTAAGTACAATGGATTTAATACCATTAAAGAAAGAACAATTTATTGCTAAGTAACGATCAAAGATTCAAGGGCTATTTATAGACGATCTCGCTTCATTATTCATCGATTCGTCTTTGCTAGATAATTTGTTCGTTTAGGGTTTGCACTCTGCACTTTGCAAAAAAATTGTTTTTAAGTTTTCTGAAGTTTTACTGTTTGAGATGGACACTCCAATTAGGCTTAGATGCACATCTGAGGAGGCCCAGAAGGCCTTTCTGGGTTCCTTTTATGATGAAACCTTAGAGTCTATTTGTAAGGAGGGTGGGCCTATCATATTAGAGGCTGTTAAAATGGTGCTGGGTAGAGAGTTTCTGCACAATGAAAATAGGCACCGGGTTTGCACGGACATTACGTCCCGTTTTCTAGCATCTCTTCTTGACCTCGGAGGAGAGAAGGTGGACATGCTAATGCTGCTGAGGAGGGTTTTTAAAGAAGAATACTTGGGGGACAATGTTAATGTTGTCGTGTTCGCAGAAATAGGGGTGGGGATCCTTTGGGCAAGTGAAATACCCAAGCTTCTCCCAGGCCAGAATGTGGCCATGCAACCTTTTCTGTTGGGCCTGACTGCTGGGCAGTTGAAGCGCCATAGGAAATGGGCGCTGATTGCCAGGGATTTTCTTCGTAAGTGGTTTATGCTTGATGAAGAGGAGGCTCAGGAGGGGCAATACGGGTGGCTCGATGAATTCTCGCAGTTAATTCTCTCTGCAGAATTCTACTCAGATGGAGCCGCAGGGCAAAATCACTAGTGGACTACTAGTGGTTTTTTTTGAAAAAAAACGTACCTCGTTTTTGCGTTTTTTTTGTTTATAGTATAATAGTAGGTTTCTCTTTGTAGTATTGTACTGGAAGAGTACAATGTAATTATAATTTTATGAAAAAGTATAATGAAAATTTCGCAAGCTTTTAGACTTCTCTGTCACTGTGTTTTATGGGTACAAAAAATGGTTTTTAGACTTCTCTTTCACTGTGATTGCAATATTTTAATTAGTTGCTTAAATGCTTTATCTGTGTATTTGACATGTATGATGTAACTTGTAAGTATGTTTCAGTTCAAACGATGCAGATGGTATTTCCATTTTTAAATCTGAATATTTAAAATGTATCACTGTATCACAGTTGTACAATGTAGTTAATATGAAAGATTTACAGAATTTTGAAGGACATAAATTAATAAGGCTAGAGAAAGAATTTATGGTTTTCTAATTATAATGTATGAGAATTATATGAGATTATAATTATCAACGTTAAAGTTATAATCAATAAAAAATATCATTTTAACATTAAGTATACTATAAGTATATAATCAATTTGAAGGACAAGTGAATTAATAAGGTAACAGGTTAGAGAAAGAATTTATGGTTTTCTAATTATAAGGTATGAGAATTATATGTGATTATGATTATCAACGTTAAAGTTATAATCAATAAAAAATATCATTTTAACTTTAAGTATACTATATAATCAATAAAAAATATTACTTTAACTGATAACTCATGTTTGAGAAATCTCGTAATCTCTAAACATCAACTTAAGTAATATTATTAAAAAAACAGTATAACATTTAACAATTTCCGACGTCCGTTGCAAATAACTACCGTTGGATGAGAACATATCGATGATGTACAATGGACTTCGGGATGAAAGGGAAAAGCAACCCCATCTTTTCAAACCCTTTCCGGAATCATGACACGTGTCACTAAACACGCTCCCCTCACTAAACATTAGTCGCAGTCTACCAACAATGTCGTTTCAATTTGATGATGACGTGAAACGGTGAGTTAATGGGAGTGGGACCCACGGGGCCACCTCACCACTCATGGTGACTAACAATGAAATTTTGGCCGTTGGATGATTGTAGATCAACGACCGAAGTTGTATTTTGGGTCGAATGGGAAAAGTAACCCCATCTTTTCAAACCCTTTCCGGAATCATGACACGTGTCACTAAAGTTAAACACGTTCCACTCACTAAACATTAGTCGCAGTCTACCAACAATGTCATTTCAATTTGATGATGACGTGACACGGTGAGTTAATGGGAGTGGGACCCACGGGGCCACCTCACCACTCACGGTGACTAATAATGAAATTTTGACCGTTGGATGATTGTAGATCAACGACCGAAGTTGTATTTCGGGTTGAATGGGAAAAGCAACCCCATCTTTTCAAACCCTTTCCGGAATCATGAAACGTGTCACGACTCACTAAACACATTCCACTCGTAGTCTCGCACGGTCTACCAATTGTCAACAATGTCATTTGATGACGATGTGACACGTCTAACTTGTTAATGTGACTCGTTAATGGGACCCGCGTTAATGTGACTAACAATGAGTCATGAGTCTCATGACATTATGATTGTTGGATGATTGTAGATCAACGAATGTAGCTGTTTTTCGGCCCGAAAGGGAAAACAAAACCCATTTTTGCAAACCCATTCCGGATTCATGACGCGTGTCCACTCACACGGTCAGTGAGTCAGTGACAAGTGTGACGACTGTAGATTGTACAATTTTTGCGCTTAAAGTTTCCAATCTAAATTTTCATTCATAAGTATAAACTATAAGTAGTCTGCAGATTTAGATAGGGGTTACAGATTCTAAATTTCTAGGTTGAGGATTGATGTCCGAGCCCGAGGAAAGCAACAAAGTCTCTGAGCTCTCTTTCCAGTCATAGTCTGCAAAAATCGAAACTAAGGGTAACGGGTAAATTCTAAAATCCTGAACACCTACGTCCCGCATTTTAAATTTTTCAAATCTCTTCATTTACAACTTTACTGTTTATATTATATAAAAAAAATTAGCCTGTTAGGGTTTAATCAAATCAACTTTACTGTTTATATTTTATAGTTTTTTTTAATCCTGTTAGGGTTTAATTTTGAATCACCCCTGTAAATTGTAGGCTTGTAGTTGTGTATAAATATTTGAATTTTCCTACGAGTAAATAGTGATACCGCTTACCGACTTACCACGATGGGCAAAACAGATATCAAGAATAAGACTACGAGTTTAAGGCCAAGTCAAATACTGGAATTCCACAATCTGCTTAAAACACCAGGTTTCACTGATTTATTCCATGATATTTATGATCCTATTATTCATGGAAATAAGGGAATAATGGAAATTAGATTTGCACTTGAAAACAAGTGGAACGATCCAAATAAGACTTCAAAAAAAATTTCATTTAACCCCGTGATAAATGCAATGGCAAATAAAATTGGATCGTGGTTTGTTGGGTTAGCACACATGGCATTACCTCAAGTATTCCCTTGCCCAGAAATTGTCATGGTCTGCGCTGAAAATTATGATGAAAATAGAAAAGCAATTGTGAATAAAAATACTCAGGAGGAAATTTTGTCCATAACCGAGAGTGAATTTGCTAGTTTGTTGAACCTAGGGTTTCAACAATAAAACTCAAACGTGCACATTGACCTGGGAAAGCTGGCAGAGGATTATGAAAAGTTAGATGTAACACAGAGAGATTCTTATATCAGAGGAATAACAAATGGTTATAGTCTGAGTCCAGATCATAAGCCTCCTTATGATTATGATATTTTTGTGCCATGGGCACATGACAATATTTCCTTGCTAGCATTTTGTTTGGGATTGGATAGTAACAAACAAGTGGGTGCCAGCATTCTTGAAATGCTTTTTCATATTCATTTTGAAAAAGAACCAGTAAAATATTGTTTTATTGAGCACATTGTTCGTTGCATGCAAGATCAATTACTAATGATTCAAAGAGGTTCACAGAAGACATTTAGATTCACAACCTACTTGTGCTATCTTCTCTTAGCAAAGCATCGTGCAGTATTTCAGACAAACAAGCTTTGCAGTCAGGGCCAAAATCCAATATATGAGTGGACACCTCAGATAACGACGATTGATAACAGAAGGAACTACAACAATTTTGTAGACTTCTTTTTGGCACCAATGTACCATAAAATTACAGGCACTCTGATGCCTAGAATGCCTGTTACTTGTAGAAATTGCATTCAACAGGGAAGTCAATTACAATTGGTTGACTGGTACTTAATGGAAGAGTACACTGTGTTAAGGTTTTACGGTTCAGAGGTAGAACCCTACAAACTTCCAATACATGTAACAAAGAGGGTATTTGCATTGGAATATGTACGGCAGATGGAGAGCACAGATGTACTCTTTAATGGTCAGCAAAAGAAAATGATATTTCCTTCCTTGCCTTTCTCAGTTGGAGGGTTCACATTTGAGAGAAGAGGATTCAAAGTGGCACAAGCCTTTTTTTCAATTTTTCACTTTGATGTTGACAGTCACTGGCAGTATGATCCACTCAACATAATTGGAACAAAGCTTAGAGAGAATGGGAACTCTGCAAGCAAATGTCAACATGAAAGTATGCCATTGATTGAAAAATTTAAAAACATGGAGTCCTGGGACGAGGTCAGAAAAGAGATGGAGAAATATGCTGCTGAAAATAATATGTCAATACAGGAATTGTCATCATAAATAATGGCATTGCACAAACAAAAAGGAAAAGTGCAGGCCATGAGTATGGCATCGTCCAATTTCTACCAGAAAGTTGCTCAACCATCTACAAAATCTATTCCAAAAGAGCTAATGAATGAATGTATTGATGATAATTGGACTCGAACCAAAATTTCTAATTTTTGGGAAATCAGGCAGAATCTCGGTGAGCCAAAGACCTCTGCAGATCTTTATGACGTGGAAGAGGATACAATGTTTAACGAATTGTGGAATAAGGAGCATCTAGCTGAAGCATATCCAGATGACGATGACCAGGACCAGGATTCTGTGAATCCCACATCCAGTGTGAATCCCACATCTAGTAAAGTATATTCAATTAGTAGAGGAGTTGATGCGTCCAAAAAAGATCAATATACCAAAGGGGCAGATATTATAGAAAAAATGGGCTACCAAGGTTTTGGTGGTTTGGGTCCTACTGGACAAGGGGTTTGGTCTGCACTTGACTCAGCAGCTCCACCAAAACATGGTGCGAAACCAGGCCTTGGACTTGGAGTTCAATCATCAAAATCATCAACTCAGTCAATTCCATGCTCGAAGCACTCAGATTCAATCTGAATCAATTGCCACTCCCATAGCTGTGGATATCATGGGTACAACTACAACTAGTGGTTCGAAAAGGACATTACAGATAGACACGAAAACAATTGTTCCCAGAGATCAAGGCAATGTAAAGAAGCAAAAGGTTTTGACAAGTATTGGTACAACAATGCTTATGGTGACTGTGACTCCAACAATTGCCCAACCTTCAGGACAAAACCCTCAGGCTCAGAACAGTCCAAAAACTCCACTTGTAATGGGTCAGGGTGTTGCTAATCCTCATGGTGTAATTAGCAGCACCATAGGCAACATAGGTGGAAGCTCCTACATCAGTGCAAGTGCTATTTCACCATTCAAACATTCAATTGTGTCACAAAACCTTGATTTTCGTTACAATGATTTTGTAACTAACTATGAACAATAAAAAAATAGGAATAGACAACATAGTAAGACAATGAAGATGGAAGTAGTTGCTGCAGCTCGTGATGCAGAACTTGCAACAAACAAGCTATTTCCCACATATGACCCAAATAAAGATATGATGAAATTCATGGTTGTTATGCCCCCAGCTAGAGATAACAATCCACCAGAGAGTCAGTTAGATCCATCTCAATTTCAAGTTAGCACCCTCCAAATGGGTTTATCCAAAATTAAAAATGTGGACAAGATAAATGTGTCCAAAATGACCAACCAAGTGGTCTATAGTTCAGTGATGAAGTTGGAGAGAGAGAAAGGAAAGCTTCAGGGCACAATAGATAAGTTAAAGGCAGACTTGGCAAATGTAAAGGCAAATGAGAAAGCAACAGAAAACAGGTGCAAAGAATTAGAGAGAAGGATAAAAAATTCATCCTCTAAAGAAGCAATTGGAGTTGGACAGCAAGAACATATGGACGCAGAACTGAAATCTTTGAGGGAAAAATTGGAACAGAGTGAATAAAAACTTGAGAATGAAAAAGCCTCTTCATTAAGTTTTTACAAAAACTTGGAGAGTGCGGGAAAGGCAACCAATAACTTAAAGAAAGAATTGGAGAATGAGAGGGTAAAAACAAAAGAGTGGGAAGAGAAAGCAAAAGAGTGGGAAGAGAAAGCAGAGCAAATAAGAAAAGATAGTGAACACCAGTTCTCAGAAATGAGAGAAGACCTAAAGAAGGCAAATAATACAATTAAAAATTATGAAAACAACTTGAATGACCATGTAAATAATACAGTCAAGCAAATAAAAAAATTCTTTTGGGGCCAAATAAAGATGTCTTCTAATAGGTTGTGTGATTGGTTTGAATTGAATGAAACTCTTACAGATGTTTTTGGGAAGCTGAAAGAGCACATTGAGAAGAACAAAAGTTTTTGTCAGAGACAGAAAACTGCAAAGCAGATTATGCAAGAAATCAACAGAAGCAGTGACAGGCATTTGGTAAGCAAGGGAATTCAGGACCGCGTTGCTGCAACAATAAAGGCGAACTCTGTCTTTCAAAAATGTCAGAAACTAACAGAAGCAGAAGAAAATGTTGCCTTATTCGGGCCAAAGCTCGCCAAGATGAATAGTAAAACAAGCAAATTGATATCTCTTGGTTTGCCGAGTCCTAGTCCTGATTACTCATCAATGAGTTTCGTTGGAAGAGAAGCTTACAAAAAAAAGTTGGAGGACACAGTGACGTCTGATTTAGGCAACCTTCCTCAGGACAGAACTTATGAAGGCATTGCAAAGTGCATCAAAACATTCACAAATTTGAATGCAGTAATGGAAGGAACATTGCTTTCAACTCACTCTTCCAAGTATGGATGGTTGACGAGGTTGCAGGTCATGTACTATAACATGACAAATTTTGCCCTTCCAACCGACGAAGAATGGAGCATACTAAAGAAATTGACAGAATCATCTTGATCTCATCAATCATAGTATGTGAAAGTACTTTCAGTTTCAATCATCTCTATATCTTTAGTATATATCTTTGATATTATCCTAAATACTAGAGTCTAGAATTGAGTTTAAAGTAACAAGTTTGAACTTTGTTTTTTGAACAGGATGAATGTTGCAGTCTTGCAGATGCTATTGCCAATGCTAATTTACTAAACCGGCTTGTCAAATGCAGAAATGTACAACTAAAGTTGCAGAGATGTTGTAGACTTGTAGTTGTCTTACTGATTTAGATTTTGAGACTTCTCACTTCACATTAGGCAAATCGACCTGAAGCTGTTGTTGCTCCTTTGTTTCTATAAAAGGGAATTCAGGGTCATTGGCTTAGGGTAATGAAATTGAAATTGGGCAATGTGCCAAATTGCCAATGGGTATTGAGTCATTGAGTTTTGTAAACAGAATCATAGAGTTGTGTTCTTACTAGTATTAATGAATGAATTGTTACATTGTATCATATTTGTAATTAAATTAATGAGAATTAGTATTTCTAACTCTAAGAATTCTAACATATGAATTGCTATGTTGTCAAAACAAATAATGAAAAATCTACAAGAATTGTACCATATGAGCTGAATAATGCAAATGAAAACCATTATTAATTGTGGAATTGAATCTTGATGACATTATCAACCACATTCATGTTTTTGACATTGGAATATGCTATTATGCATGATTGATGATGAGATACAGAAACTGATAGTAGACTTCTCTGACATTCTTAGTCTCATCCAAGTCGATTATATCATTATGGCTACTTTGGGTATTTAACTGAAAATCTTCTTCAAGTTCATCGTGATCTGAGATATAAGGTTCGCTGACTTCTTCAATATGTCATGTAGGTTCAGCTTGAGGTTGTGAATCTTGAAAATCTTTTTGTGATGAAGTACCTTCCCGATTTTGGCCAGAAACATTTCCAACACCATGACCAAAGTACGATGATAAGGTTTTGCATTTTGTTGGCCTCTCTTGGCTTTCCCCAGGCCCATATGCCGGAGCCTTACCCTTATTCTTGTTCGACATCTCGATTCTTCAACGAAATAAAGGCTACCAGCCTACCAGTGAAAAAAAAAATGTAAAAAAAATGTTTACTTGTAGTTGTTGAAGAAGTGACAAATGACAATAGAACTATAATATACAATGTTTACATAGTCGCAGAATAATAATCACTTACCTTTGCCTCAAATTCAATTGCAGTCGCGACTCACCAAAGCAGTCAAGACTCAACAGTCTGAACTTCGCTATCGATCAAATTGAACTGATCCAAATTGTGTACAATAACACTGATGTATGAATGTATTTATACAAATTTTTTTTGGCGAATTGGGTGGGAGGTATTAGGTCGGTGTCCAAATATTTGGCGAAGCCCGCTTAATTATAACACGTCTTGTGTTATTTCCTAGGCGATTATGAGTCATCCAATACCATAATCGATTAATAAAGGTGGCGAAAACCTATCGGTTTGAGACACGTGTCCGTAAAATGGCTGGCGAAGTTGGGGCCGCCTAAAAATATATATATATATAACTATGGGTGAATATAGGCCGTCCATTTGGGGTTGCTTAGAAATTATAGGCGAATGATAAAAATATATCGTGCCCAAAACGTATATGCCATTGGCGATAATGTGAAAGAAATGGACAAAAATTAATAAACCGTTGGGTGATGGACCCGGGCATTGGACCCAATTTTAATAAATGTGGGGCGATAGGGTCACTCTCATATGGGCAAAAAAATCGCCAAATCGCGGGTTGCCGACAAGCGACATTCGCCAATTGGCGAATAATCGCCACTAAAGTTTTCGCTAAATCTGCTATGTAAGCTTTAGCTACATTCATATAAATTGTTTTACATGAGGATATATCCCGATAATTTTCAAGGTTTTAGACCTCCGTTTTTTATAGACAATTATTTGACTGAGATTCATTTGCATGAGAAGTGTTTACATTTTGATTCTTCTGCCATATCTATTAGGCCCCTTTTCAGTAGACTCTAGAATTTCTGAAAGAATGTTCTGGAAAGTCATTTGGATCTGAGTCTTATCAGGCTGCATGATAATCTCAGTTTTCTTGAATTTTTTCTCAATAATTTGTGCTAGTTGAATCTGATTCTAATGTTCTGAAACGGTCACAGGGATATCCCTGAGAAATACATTCTGTCTTTGAGTAATGTTGATATCTGTGCATGCTGTTCTATTTGAGCAGCAGACTCTAACATCATCACATCTGATTTGTCCAGCCTTGTTATGATGTTCAAATTTGTTAGTGTTAAATTATGGAAAAACTGCATATTTTGTGTTGTCATGTTTATCTAGGTTGTAAATTTTCCATCAAGTTCCTCTCCTGGTCTTGTAACTGTAGTTGCATTCCAGCCATTTGCTGCATAATGTATCACTTTGGGTTTAAATTTAAAATGTTTACAACCCTGGCCCTATCCTAGTGTTCTAATTGTTAAAGTAATTATGTATTGTTTCTATAATGGTCATTTAGTCAGGATCTTTATTTTTCGTGGTTAGTTTTTATTTAGAATGTTTCTTTTTTGTCTTTTGTTTCTATTTTAAAAACTCTATATGTAATCTCTAATTAAGGAGTATTCCTCTCCTTTGTTTAACATTAAATATCAATCATTTATCATTTCATGGTATTAGAGCCCATAAGTTAGTTTTCTGTAGTTTCATACTTAGAATTGAATTCCAAAAGTTTTTAACATTTTTTTATGAAAATTTGTGTAGAATCCTTCAAATAAAAATCAAAGGTTTAAAAAATGAGGGTTTTTGAAATTGCACATCTTTGAAGATTTTCTTTGCAGATTTTGAAGCTTTTTCTACTGAGCACGAGGGTTTTGTCTTAGAACTGCATTTTTTGGAGGTTTTGTTTGCTGTGTCTGAGTGTTTCCACCTTTGCTCATGTAGGCAGGTTTTTAAATTTTTTTCCACCAAAAATCATGGATGGAGGGTTTTCTAGATTTTTTCTAAAAACAATCATGATGGGTTTTCTGATTTTTTTCCACAAAATACTATGATGGGTTTTTCCGATTTTTTTCCAAAAGAATTCATGTAGACTCTCTTTCTTTTCTAGAATTTTCTCGATTTTCTTCACAAAAATTGTGATGTCTTGTAAAAGTGTTTTTGCTTGATTTATTCCAAAAAAATGGCGGTTTTCTTTGTTGTAGGCTTGTTGGAATTTTTGGCGATCTTTTGAAAAAAAAATTGTGAGTTTTATCGTTTTTCCACTAAACAATGGTTTTTGCCAATTTTTTCACAAAATCGTTTGTGATTTCAAAATTGCGTCGAGAGTTTGACAATTTTCCACAAAATTATGGTGATGTCTTACAACATTTTTTTAACGATTTTTGGATAAAATAGTGGTTTCTTGCAGCTTCTTTTGGGTTGCACCTAGGGTTTCTAGGGCAAACGGTGTTCCTCTCCAAAGTTTTTGACGATTTTTTTAAAATCATGGGTTCATGGGTGTTGTTGCTTTTGACATTTTATGGCAAAATTGTTGTTTTTCAAAATTGTGGAGTTTTTTTGAAGCTGATCTCGATGTCTCTAGATAAAGGGAGGGATAGCTTTGTTACCCGACATCATGATGGAAGGATTAGGGTAAACTTGGTGATATCCAAAAGTTCTGCAGCACCAAGGAGGGTCTCAGCAGTAGGCTCATATCCTAGAGCGTTCTAAAGAGGAGTCAACCTTCTATGCATTTGTGACCAAATGACCTGTAGATTATGTCAATTCTTTTGTAGGGTAGTTAGTAGAATGACCTTTAAGGGAGGGTGTTAAAGTAATTATGTAATGTTTCTATAATGGTCATTCAGTTAGGATCTTTCCTTTTCGTAGTTAGTTCTTATTTAGAATGTTTTAAAAACTCTACATGTAATCTTTATTTGAGGAGTACTCCTCTTCTTTGTTTAATATTGAATATCATTCGATTATCATTTCACTAACTGTTCCTATAGTTTTTAATTCTTTTAGACAATGGTGTACATTTTTTATCCCTAAATATTGATGTCTTTTACTATGTCGTTATTCAACGAAGGCTAGTATTTTAAAATGTTAAAGCATGTATGTTGAAATTTTTCTAAACTTCAAATAGAAGAATCATTTTAAGCGCTCACGACCAGTGATGGAGGCTATATTTATAGATAATAGGATTAATACACTATTTTCCTATGAACAAGTGCTTAGTGACTAAAAACCTTTGCAGTATTTCAGCTAGCAAAATCACCTTTCTTCTATTGCACCTAGTGGATATGCCTTCCCTAGGGATAACTTCAAAGCAATTATTTTATTTCACCAAAATCAATGAGAGTCCAAAAATTGAGTTTGGATTCATGCCAAAAAATTGCTTAAGTTCTAGTGAGTAAAGTTTTTTAAGTACACTATTGAACTGACTTTTGTTAGAGGGAGCATTCATTCATCTAATTGTCCAAGATACTAGTCTTACAATTGTATGGTTGGTGTCTTCTTGATTGGCACACGATCTTTTGTTGCCTCTAAAGCTTGAACCATCATTCATATCTCTCTAGCGCTCTCTCTTTCTTTTCAGGTGGATGCTTGTTGAAGACATTTTATATTTGAATTTTGATTCTTCAGATTATCAACACATACGTTTGAATTTTGGTATTGTCAATATTTATTTGCAAAACTTTCCCCTATACCCAGCTCTCTAGATATTGATTAGTTTCTAGATCCATATGCCCAATATTTGACACAAAGGCTCTTGATTAACATTTCTTACCTCTTGAGCTGTTTGAGCTGTACCAAGTTGTGGATAGATGTTTTTCTAGCATTAAGGATCTTGATGATGTGTAGTTTGTGGAAGTTGTTGGTTTAATTCCTAATTTGCTTCTTTATAAATTTCATCAATTAGTTTTGTAGTAGTGTACAATGGTCAATATTTTTATTATAATTTGTTATTATGGTTGTATCTGACAATGTATTAATTGTTTGTTGGCTTTTGGGCAGGTATATGAGTTAGTTGTAGATAGTTGTATTCTACTTCGCAACTGTTGGGTTCTTTAAATAAACTTTGCATAGTTAGGGATAATATTCTAATGTTTGGTTTACTTTTGTATGAACTACTTGTGATAAAGATATATTTTTACCATGATATCTTGTACGCGTTGTTATTTTTGTCATTAGTTAAAGTATTAGTTTTATCAGATAGAGAGAAAACATTGGTGTTGTTTCCTTAAAGAAGTCAAGTCTATTTGAAAAATTCAGACTTGTACATCCCAATAAAGGCATGAAGAGACTACAAATAATATCAAGAGATTAGGTGGTTCAAGACTGATATAGAAAAGATAATGGAGAGGAAGATTACATGAGGCACCCAAAGGCACTCTAGTAGTGCAAAATTCAGTTGTAGATAGTTGTATTCTACTTGGCAACTATTGGGTTCTTTAAATAAATGTTGCATATTTAGGGATAAGTAGTCTAATCTTTGGTTTACTTTTGTAAGAACTACATGTGAATAAAGATATATTTTCATCACTCTATCTTTATGCATTGTTAGTTTTGTCATTAGTTAAAGTATCAATTTTATTAGATAGAGAGAAAACATTGGTGTTGTTTCCTTAAAGAAGTCGAGTCCTTGTTTGTAAACTTCATCGTTGCAAATCTTAATAAAGGCATGAATAGACTACAACATGGTTAATACCAAGACATTACGTGATCTTTAAAATTGATAGAGCAAAGATAATGTAGAAGAAGATTATGAGAGGCACCGAAAGAGGCTCTAGTAGTGCAAATTTGAAGCCAATGCTCATCTTGAAGTAGAAGCTGAACTCAGAGTATTAGTTGAAGTCATAGTTAGGAGAAAAGAGATCAAGACATTCAACCCAATACAAATAACCATATGGGGAAGGAGTGTGTGACAATAGCAAGACACATTCCGTTATTGTAGGAAGTGTGCATTGATCTTGTAAAACAAGTTGAAAAATCAATATATCCTCTAGACGAGGGAAGTTGGGAGATGGAGCAACAAATGGATAGAGAAGCATATTGTAGCAACCTTCAAGGCATTGAAGAGTTTTTAATTAAAGAGGAAACCGATCCAAAAACTCTAGGTTAAGGGTGTATAAAAGAGGACTTGAAGGCAAAAGAGTATTAGTTGAAGTCATTGTTAGGATGAAAGAGATCAAGACGTTCGACCCGCTACAAATAACCATATGGGCAAAGAGTGGGTGACAATAGCAAGACACTTTCCATTATTGTATGAAGTGTGTGTTGATCTTATAAAACGAGTTGAAAAATCAATACACTACATCCTCTAGACGAGGGAAGTTGGTAGATGAAGATCAAAGAATCCTTCATAGATGGAGAGAGAGAAGCATATGAGAGCAACCTTCAAGGCATTGAAGAGGTTTTTAGTTAAAGAAGAAACCAATCCAATAACCGTAGGGTCAAGGGCGTATAAAAGACAACTTCAAGTCAAAAACAAGTGCATGGGATGCTAAAGTTATAGAAAGAGTGGAGAATTTTAATGTGGCTTAGAGTACTAGAGGAGCATTGAAACATTTGAATAAAAAATTCCTCACAAGTAGGTTCTAAGTCTTATGCTTGCATTAGAATAAAACCATGTTGACTCCACTGCCCTAGTATAGAAAAACAAAAGCTGCCTATGTTTATAGGTATGGGATCAAAAGATCTAATAAGGCACCGTAAGACCTATCAAATGATTTGGACAACAAATGGCCAAGATGATGGAGAAAATTGGATACAATGTTTTCTAGTCACTTGAGAATTGTAACTACTGATTGGTATATAGGGACTAATTCAACCTCCCAAAATATACAAGTGAAATTAAAGGTCTTTGAAAAAGAATTCAAATTGCTTTCAGAAAACAATGAAATCGTAGCAGAATTTGACAACACAAATGAAGTGAAGCGTGAAAATGTTACAGCTTATAATTGTAGGCTCAAAGAATTTTTTGTAAAGTTAGGAAGAAAACTTACTGATAAGTTGAAGAATAGATGGTTCATTCAAGGCCTTATTTCTTCATTAAGAAACAAAATGAAAGTTGTAACATTGTCATCATATCTTGAAGTGTGTAATAGAGCAATGTATGTAGAAAGTGAGGACAAGATGTCTTCATGGTCTAAAAGACAAATGCATGAAGATGCTAGTTCATATGTAAGTAGTAGTGATAGTGAAATGGGGGTAGAACAAGTATTAAGGATATACATGCTTTGAGTGATGAGGGAATTGAAGGTAGAGAAATAAATTATCAAAGATTCGAAAGAACTATGGTGTATTGTCTCAATCATTTGGGTCACACCAAAGCTAATTGTCTTGGAGAATGCTATGTCATTTTCTGGGTTATGGGTCATTCAATAAAAGAGTGCTTGTACAAATTGAAGATAAGAGCACTCAAGGAGACAGTCCACTCCACCTAGCACTTTGCCAAAGCCACAAAATAACATGAAAGCATCTTTGGTTCACTCTTGGAATCAAAGAGGGAAAGGTTGGAGTTGGATACAGTAGGACTCCAAAGGTCATGACATTATACAATGTTAGCATCCGATGAATGCAAACATTTTGCAAGATACTTTCATAGAAACCAAATCAAATTGGGATTATTGTGCAACTAGTGTGTAGTTGGAGATCATGAAAGTTCTAAATGTGAGTTTTTTAATAGAAAGAGGTGTTTTGTTTAGGTAGTGGGCATATGTATGTGGGGAGATGGGGAATTATGAGGATCAACTGTGCATGTGTCATGTGAAACTGTGCCTTCGCTAAAAATGGTGCTCTATCATGTGAGGAGATTAATTGCTATTCTATGTGTCAAGTTTAAGCTTGGATTTCACTTTCATCTTAGCATTAGGATTAGGATTAGGAGGACCTTCCGCATCTAATCATGATTGATGTAGAGAGACATAACAAAGTATTGGCCATTACTTGAGTTAGCAAATAAGACTGTGCCTTTAGATCCACATATAGAAAAGGAAAGGCTTTGTGAAGCAATAGTTGTGATGGAGTGCACTATGGATAATGAACATTGCCACCCAAGTGCAAATGCAAGTATATTAACAATATATAACTATCCACTAAAATTATTGCAAGGCAAGTACTCGAAACAACTGCACCAATTAAGTAATGAATTTTTTACAAAGCATTCTCAAATTTTGAAATGATATAACTAATACTATATCTAAGAGGAATGAGATAATGATATATCTAATACTATATCTCAGTAGTACAATAATTGATGGTAGGTCTAGTGTGAATGTACTTTTGCAAGATTCTTCAAGAAGGCCTCCAATTTTTCAATTGGTTGTTGTAGATCAACAAGGAATGTAGGTATTGAGAGTTTTATTGGTCCAAAAGGTACTCCTTGGGAATCAAACATTTTTTTGTTAAATTTTGTTGTCATCTTAATAAGAAAGAAAGGATGGAGTGTTGGGTCAGTGTCGGCTGCTAATTGTCAAGTTGATCACAACTAGAAAAAGAACACACTCTATTGAAATCAAGGGTCACAGTTACATAATTGATATGAAGAACTAGGTAGTAAGTGTAGAAAAAGCTTTCTCATATTCAAACTTTGAAGAAGAGTGGACAAAAAAGCACGATTGGGTTTCAATGGAGCCAAATGTTGAAGGAATTTTAGAATTGTAGTCATGTTCGGAAGATGAAACAAATTGTCTTCATGGATTTTTTTAATTGGAAAATGGAGGATTGTATAGTATTTTCATGAAACTATAATTTTATTGAAGTTATAAAATTCAATGAACAACAACAAATAAAAAAGGATTTCAAAAATATTGATATTTCATGTGCACTTGATAAAGTACAAGATTTGCAAAGGCCGAAAGTTCTAATTGTGGTCGACTTCAGTGTTCTAGTAGAGGCATCCAACTTCATTGGAGACCCAAGAATTAATATAGATATGCCTCAAAATAATAATACTAAAAATATTGGATTTAGAGCCCACAAATACTTCTTTTCCTAATAAATGCTATGAAGGACCTTGCTTATGTTGCTTATTTTGCCACGATATTCAAGTTAGGTTCGACTAGATTTCACAAAAAGGTAGTTAAGGGAAAAGTACTGTACATTGGGTCAAACATTAAAGTTTTAGGTTAAATAAATGAAAGGGACGATGTAATTAGGTTAAATAAACTTGTAATGTTTTTTTGGTACTTATTGGCTTTGGTTAGTTGTTATGAATAGTTGAGCAGTTGCAGCAGTTCCTAACTTCATTCTCTTAATTGAAAATTGTTGTCACTACTTCAAATTTAATTTTAACAAAGTTCAACAACAGAGTAGACAAATTGATCCTTGATGGTATGGAAGATCATCCAAAGGTGTCTCGCTGTAAATAATTCCTAAATTGTCTTCTTTAAATCTTCCCTGTACATTTAAGGATGTCTATAAGGTATGGTGATGATATACTTGGTTGACTCTTTCTTCTCTCCAATTGTATGATATTTTGGAAGCCTCTATTAGGTGGTAATCCTGGAGTTATGTCATTGAATACTTTTCTATTCTTCTTTGGAATTTATTGAACATTTGCATGTAGGAATCTCCCTTAGAGGAGAAGTTCATTGTGGTGATGAGGCAACCAGTGGCCCATGCCATTTGATCCTTACGAAGGGATCTCTCCATCGTCTTAGCTGTGACTAATCTAGGCGCTTTATTGGAAATCCTTCCTACACCACCTACTTTCCTTTTGATTTGAACTTGAGTTTCATTGACTAGTAATTTCAAGAAAATTCTTGGAGGGAATGTAGCCACTAAACACCCAACACCATGTTCGTCTCTCCAAGGTTCACCACATAGAAATCATCATACACCATGTGTCCTCTCATGGTGATGTTAAGCTGTCTCAATTTATTTGCGTAGGGAATAATGAAGGATCTACAACAATGATGTTTAATACTCCAAAACCCTTAGTCTCAATGCCTCTCTTGGCCACCAATCCTTCATGTACAAAGTTATGTGTGGCTACATTGTTTATGAGAATAGTAATGCATAGTCCCAACAGTACTCCATAAACAAGTTTTTGACATTTTGGGGCTCCTAAAAGTGTAGTAAGAGTGTTTTTATTTTACCCCTTATCCAGTTTTTTGGGGCTCGATTATGAATCTTCTTCAGATGTCATTTGTATAATTTCCTCAATTTCAAAGTCACCATTAAGGATCACTTCAATGTAATGAATGTGAACCTTACCGAGACACTAGTGACCCTCCAAAAGTTTCTGAATGTCATGTTTGCCTGAAACTTTGGTCCAAGAGTTCTTTATTTTGCATGTAAGGTAACAAAGTCATTTCCTTGATCAACTATTTCTTTTTTAGTTGCTTCTCTCTTTTTTCAAGGAACCTGGGTTGTAAGGGATTGGATGGAGGTCCAATTATAAATCAATTACTAAGTAAAGTACTCCCATGCTAGGGGGAACAAGGGTGGTGGTGGTACCCTAAATTTTGAGAGTCCAAATCCATTATCAATAAGAAAGTTTCTCCATACTAAAAAAATCAAAGGAATGAAGCTTTATGACACAAATAAATAGAACTAATCGAAGCTTTCACAAAATGCTGGAATTTCGACCTGCTGCAAAGATGATGCTGACAGAGCCTGAAGATGGTCGAATTCTAAAAATCTAAAAAAGACCCAGTTCAAGAAATCAAATTTCCTATCTCCAGTAAAATTCTTAGCTTTCCACGAGATGTTTTGGTTTTTGGACTAGACCCAAATCCGAAAGTTAAGTAGTTATTTTTTAGTTAGTTTATTGTTTTCTCAAAATAATTTGTAATAAGGGTTGTGTCTTTTCACCCTAAAGAGGTGTGAAAGCCACTCAAACACACACACACACACATATATATATATAATGTAAAATGTAGAGGGATATATTCAAATAAGCAATGAGAAGAAGAATATTTGTAAGGGAGGATGTAAATATTAAAGCATGACTTTAATATAAATTTCAATATTATATTTTAATAATAAATAAAAGGTCATTTTTTCAAGGCAAAGAGATTGCAATTAAAATGTGGATTCGTCCTTTGTGATCAATAAATAGATTATTGAATTATTTTGACAGAGTTTTATTTTTGCATTGGATATTTTCCTGCATTCTTTGTTCGACAATCAGGATAGTGTGAAATATATATGTGTTTCCTTATCTCTATCTAATCGGACTTCTAGCCGGAGAAGTTAAATTCCTTTTGGACTAACGGAGAATTGCATATAAGATTTGTCTTTTGCAGAGCTTAGGAGTAATTGATGATATTTTTATAAATATTGTCTCATAAAGTTGTACGTAATAATCCTTGTTATAGTTGACTCTATCGTCTGGATAAACAAAGGCATTGGTCATTTAAAATCATTGGAATATAATTATTGGAGTTATTAATTGAAGTCATAAATCTATATACTTCCTTCTTGCAAGTATCTAATCAATTATTGATAATACTTACACAAACATTCAAATCATTTCAAGTAATCACATAACTTTATACTAATTGAGTTTGAGGATTTTTGCCAACCGGAGAACTCATAAGCTTAAATTCGCTATAAAAAAGCCTTGAATAAAGTGATCAGGTTCGAGGTGAAGGTTTACCCGCTTAGGTGTAGCGAAGCCTAAAGTGTAGAGGAATTTGGATTATTCCCGTTTGTTGGCTAGAACTAATTTGGAATCCTATTGGAGAATTGGCAGGCTCTTGGATTTCCAATCTGTGGTTTTGGGAACCAACAGGTGGAGTTGAAACTTTTTAACCATTGTAGGGCTTGTTTTGTAACTGTCATGGAGTCTTTGAATGTTTGTGACAACTCTTTTTGTTCCTAATTCAAATTGATCATTGCATCAAATAGTGCATTGAATTTCTCTTCTTTTGTCATTTCTGGTCTGGTCTTGTTCGCCACCTCTATTTCTTCCATGTCTTGAATTTAATGTCTTTGTTTCTCTCTTCGATAAACAATTATATCTTTCTACTTGAGTGGCATTAAGAGAGTTAGCCGTTATCCTTGTAGGTTAGCAAGATCAAGGTTTTGGTACCACTGTCGTGTCCCATTGTGAGAGTTACCTATACTTGACAATTTTTAAACCAATGCAAGTACTGAGCACCTTTCGATCTCCAAGATCTTGAGATCAGACAAGGTGCAGCATAAATTGAAAAAAAATGAAAGATGGCTGATGTCACCAAAATATCATTTTTGGTGGCAAGCCGCTTAGCCATACACAACACTTCAACGCTTAGTAATTGAAGGTGTCAAATAAGATCAATTTGTTCGTTATTGGCAGATTATTGCTCAGCCATTAGAAATCAAGCTGAAATGACATTGTGACTTTTCTCAGTAACAAATATTATTAAAATGGTGGTACAGGCACCAGGGTTATGTGGAGAGTTTATTGTTGAGCAATATTGAAGAATAACTGATTTTAACAATATACTAGCAGTGTGGCTTGTATAGTAATACAATATCTTATGCGATATAAATTTAACTCCCTATTGTTAGGGCAACCAAGGAAGCGAATTAATAAGTTGTTATGAAACGAACAATGCTGTCTATGACTGAACACAGTTGCAATGGAACATACGATGGCGCTAATTGGTACTCATAGTATTCATGCATGGCACTGACTGCGACGGAGGCAAGATAATCATTACCAAGGAATAATATTGATTCTTTATGAGTGTTATGCTTATCCCAGCGTCAACCACATAATCTGTAAAAAATAAAATGCTGGAGAGAAACACAGAAATGGAGCTCAATTAATAGCACACAAATTTGAATACATGCATTTCTTACTTAATCTTGAAGCTGTCTGACTGTATGGATTTCTTAATACTGAAAAATATTGAAATGCCGGTTGAAGTTGAATTCTGAAGGTCAAGTATAATTCCTGATTTGGAATCACCATGCTAGAATTTGAGGGTTTTCGTCCCCAAAACCCATTAGAAATATCAAGGGTTTTCGTCCTTGGACCCCCTTCAACCTCAAGGTTTTTCATCCTACCAAATTGGTCTGGAAAATAGGGTTCTATAACATGAAAATTTGATGATCATTTGCTTGCTTTCCAAATGCTTTTATCTGTTTCTGTCATTCACTTTGGTGTCCAACTCTTGAAAATCCAAAATTAGATCTTGATATCCTTTGGGGTTATAAGAGGCCTTTTGAGCTCTTAGATGCTCCATTTTAGTTTAGTGTTTATGTGGTTCCTTTTTAAAATAAAATTATTTCAGTTGGAAAAACTCAAACATTATTTTTCACTCTTAACCCACAGGAAATAAATGAGTGGGCTTTTGGGTTCCCCTTGATTAATTTTGGAAAAAAGGACATGGCAAAAAATTAAGGCAGGCTTCCCTTAATCATCTTTGAATAATTCTCCTCTTGGCCCCCTAGCTCCTCCATCAAAATTGAGCTCCATCCGTTGTGCAAGTGTTTTCCATACTCTATAGCCTCACTATGCCTATCCTACTGTTCTCATTATCAGGTATAATGTAAGCACTTTTGGATAAAGTTCTTATTTCTGTTTCTTAAATATTTTTATGGTTGTTTCAATTAAAAATTCTAATAAACATTATTTTTCCTATTTTAAACAACTTTAAAGTTTTTTGAAATTTTGAAATGAAACTTTAATTTAAAAATTAGTTTGTTGGCTAATCTTTTTGTAAGTTATTTTTTCACAGCCCTTAATATGAGGAGTTGCATCACTTAGTTGCAACCCTCAGTGCAGGTTGTCTAGTGCACAATGTATGGAAAGGAGGGATGTGAACTGGAGACAATTGTGTGGGGGTATGGATAGGATTAATTGAGATAGCAAGAAAAAACTTAGGGCAAAGGAGTGAAGGGATAAAAAATGGAAGGTAAGGTGGAGGTGAAAGTGCGTTTGGAGTCTGGGCAGTGAATGATGGTGCTTGGAAGGAAATAGAGGGTGACAAAAGCAAAGTAGAGAAGAGTATGACAAACGGGATTTGCAAAAGTGAAATGTAAAATGGGTCTGTGAGACAGTTATAGGAAAAATGTAAAATAGTAGAGAAAATATGGAAGAAACAATGGTAGATGTGCAAAGGGAAAAATAAATGTACAATATACAGTGAAAGAATATGAATGTGTAAAAAATATCACATTATGCGAGTGGCTAGGTTGAAGGGGGTCCAAGGACGAAAACCCTTGATATTTCTAATGGGTTTTGGGGATGAAGAGGGTGCATGGAAGGCAGAGAGAAAGTGTGAAATTTTCCTGCTCAAAATCCTCTTAAATCCACTACAATATTTGGTTTATGTGTAAAACCTTGAATTCTAGATGCACAAGCACTTTATAAACACAAATCAAGTCATACAAATCAAGATCATTGCCTGCCGTGGAAGCTACTGGCTGAAGGACGGACTATATGTTTGCCTCTGACTGTAACACACAACACTCCTACCGCAACTGATACAGCTGTTGTGACTGAAACAGTCACTACCTTGTCAAGCCCGGGCGTAGCTAGACAATGCGTGGGAAGTCCCTGTGCATTACGGTAGTGAACACGCGACGGGATGACTGCTGGATCCTCCATATACTATACTCCCGAGCTAGTGACTCGCGTTGTGACCGGGCCTGTCCACTTCCGCGCGGGTGAATGAGCTGTGGCTGGCTGGGGTGAGCCTGAATTCAGCGAGTCTTCCGTGCTGCTGGATATCCACTCACTATACACCGTGAGCCCCCTGTACTTTACTGGCGGGTGTCGTCAGGAAGTTAGGATGATGCGGATGGTGCCGTGAGCATGTAACTCGGCTGGTGGTAATATGCTAAGGCCAGACGATACACCTGATGACTATCTTCCTGTTCCCCCTGTTGCAATGTGAGGCAATGCAACTGTTTGTGCTCCTTGCTGTAGATTTCTTGTCCAACTGTAAAACTGATTTCTAATGAACTGTGCTGTATGAGAAAGACTTCTACTTACCACTGCATTGAAACCAATGGTGAAACTTGGGTGATTCCACTCAAGGAAGGCTAGGTTTGCATCCAACCTCCAAATTTCCAATGGGTTTGCGTCCTTGGAAATGAACCAGTCACGTAAGCAACCAGATTTATATTATCTTTTTTTTTTATTCATTCATGGTGCTTTTTCCGAGATGTACTTTTCCTTTTTATAACCTTGAAGTGAGTGCAAGTACAATGAACTAAGCCATGTGGGATAAAAGCTCACTTAAGTCACTTTTATAAGTTGAAGTAACTTTATAAAATAAAATGACTTTATAATAAGACATAAAGTGACTTTATAACACCCTTCATTAAATAAAGTGATTCTGACTATAGAAACTAAGCCCCGAATATAAATATTTGCCCGTGCAAACTTGTGACTGGCTGGCATCCTCCGAAATGTGGCCATCAGTCCATCCGGATGGATAGATAGACTAATCAGGCATCTAGATAGCCTACTGCTGGAAAGGGAACATTACATAAGAACACCCAATAATCACTTATGAAATATTTTTCTGAAGTAAAAAATGAGTACTTAATATTTTTATAAGCTACATCTTTTAACATTTCCTCTTTGTGAGGAAACTGATCTCTGAACTATCAAGATGCTCTCATTGTATGTGAAACGGTGAAAATTACTTCTGTGGATGGGCATGGTCAGAATGTCATTGAACTAGCCATTCTTAAGTACATAATTATACCTATATAGCAGCTTTCTGCACTTTATACATCACAAAGTGGAACTGGAAGTTGACGCGTTTTGACTGGCCTGGGGTTTTTGGCTTGTCAGAGAGCTTGATGCAGCTCTGGTCGCTGTAGATAAGATAAGATAAATTTATTAATGTCCAACCAAAAACCTCAAAGGGTCAAAGGGACTGCCAAGATCAACAAGAAAATCCAGCCTGCTAAAGGGACACCAAACGATGCCCAAAGAAAGAATGAACATCAACTGAAACAAAAACCAAAACAGAGAGAGGGTTCTGAAAGGAAAAGCAAAAGCAACTCCGGAGCACCGCTAAGGGTTCTAAACAACTGTGAAGAACCTCAAGACAGAGGGATAAGCAATAGGACCAGCTGGAACCCTGGCCAGCAATAGAAGATAGTCAGACAGTAGGATGTCTTTGGTCAACTTTGAAATCAGCTTCAAAGCTAACTAACGTATGCTTTACAAGCAGCTGGGGAAGCTGCTGTATCTTATATTGTCTGAGCTCATGCCACTACACTTGTATGCAACACTACCAGACATCTATTTGAGGACAACTTTGCAAGTTAACTGAGTTCATTACCAAATAGTATCAATGAGCTTGAATAGTTTGAATTTCAAAGAACATGAGTTATATATAGTTAAACCTTGATATGACAATGTCTGCTTTACCATGGTAGTGGAATGAAATACAAAAAAGTGTTGACTGCATAGTGTCTCAAACATAAATTTAGTGTTGATATTTATCTGATAGTATAGTTCTTGAATATTTTGGTTTGACACCCCTTTTCTTCTATTAATTTCATCAGAGTAACCAAATAATGATTACATATTGTATGCATTGTAAAGATGTTTAGCCCTTACAATATGCATTTTTTGAATAATTTGAGCCTGGTTGGGCAATGATTCCATGTTTGGTTTTACTGACTCATATTTGTGCCAATTCAGAAAGAAGCTGTTTATGGACTGACTGAGCTTCTTCGGGAGGATATAAGAAATGCACGTTTAGTGGCAAATCCTGGCTGTTATCCTACTTCTGTCCAACTGCCTCTTGTTCCCCTGCTCAAGGTTTGAATCTCTTCTTAGTATGTTTCTCATATTTTTGCTTATTGATTGGATTTTGTAAGAAGATTCTAGATGTTTAGTTTTACTTGCATGTTTTTGAAGAATTTTATTTCAGCTTCCATTGATCTTGAATTATAGAGAATGCTACATTTCGAATGGTTGATCTGTTCTTTGAACGTTCCTTTTTAACAAAAGTTCAACCACGTGGGACATGCCATGAAATAAAAGACCTCCACGAGGAAAAAGATGGTGCAGTTTGACAGCTATATAATAAAAGCATTTCAGACAATAACAAACTCAGAGAAATTTACTTGTTGAAAATAATGAGCATAATCAATCTAATAAATGAACAAAACAAGTAAACAAACTACAGCTTCATTCACAAAAAAATCAGAAAGTATATCAGATTTATGTTTTGGACTTCTGTTGAACTACACACATGTTCTTTCCAGAGATGCTCATTTAGTGGTCTCTCTTTTGACTTGACTTCCAGTCAGAGCTTGTATAGCAACAACTACTTTTAAATACATTATAGGCCTCCAATTTCTCACCATTCAATGATCTCACTCTTATTAAAATTTCAAGAGTCAAGAATTGATGGCAACTAGGTACCCAATCCCGGTGCTAACAAAACACAGTTGGAGACCCACGATTCTTAGTGAAAACTTCTGCAATTTTTCATCCTCCAAACTCACGGTTTTCTGACAACCCTTGGCACATGATTTGCGACAAAAATCTCCAAAAAGGAACACGATTTCAACCCTCCACGAAGAACGCACACAGTCTGCAAAAGAAAGGATGAAAATAAACCTTGGATGTGGGCTCAAAATGCGACTTGCAGAAAGCAGGATTTTTATTCTCAAAAACCCTTTGATTTTGAAAAATTGCTGCTAGAGTTGAAACCTTCAATTTTTGTTTGTAAAAACTAGATAAAAAATCTCCAAATTTTTTTTTCAGGACTACCACAAATTTTGTTTTAAAAATATGCTAAAAATAATGGTGGCTTTGATACCATGAAATGGTAATTGATTGTTGTATTTACAATGGAGATGAAAGCTCCATTTAAAAGCAATTACAGAGACAATGTTTCTAAACGAAACAATCGTGAACTGAATGCAGAAATAGAAATTAGCTAAATTAACTAAGTATATTAAGTGACCATTAAATAAGAAATATACAGATATTACTCTAATATGAAGGACGTGTGGACATATTCCTGTTAGCTTCCCTTGTTGGGAAGGTCTTTCATTTCCCAGCTGAATGTACGAGTCATTAGGGGAGGCATGAGGATTACACTTATTTCAGAATGAGATATAACCAGAAGAGGACCATTTTGTCAGCTGCTTGGAAGAGTTAAGTATATGCCAGTTTTCTAGCGATCTGAGGGCATTTTTGAGGTCATGGAAGGCAAACTCAATCCTTCCTGTAGCTGGACATTCAACTATATCAACAGGGATTATATTTGCAGACCAGAGAGAAATAACTGAAGGGTTTATTGCAGCAACAGGTTTGCAATTTTGACCTGGATTTGAGGAGACACCAGCCAGTTGAGATGTTGCTTGGTCACTGTGCAAATTTTTATTGTATTTTCAACTTTTATTGGACAGTTTTGAGCTCAAAAATAAGGATATATCTTCATGTATTTTTGAGTTTAAAAATAATATTCAGTCGAGTATGTATTCTGATTTTAATAGCAGAAATTAGTCTTCATTTCAGTACTTAAGATTTTACAATATTATATAGTATTTGCATGCATGTGAATGTAAATTGAAACCTGGAAATACGTAAACCTGCATGTAAATTGGAACACAAACCTGCAAACTGTTCAGAAAGGGTGAAAAAAAATTGAAGGGGGATTTTACAATTGTTTCCTTTCTCTGCCATCACTGTGGTAGGAACCAGAATTATTGATCACAATGTACTTATTGAATTCTTGGTTGTTGGGTTAGGTCCTCCTACATACAGTCCTTGAATTATTGAAGGCTTATCAAACCCTTGAAACAATAGTTCTGTTTGGGCATGTGCAACCACCAATCTCCATACGCCAAAATGCTTTGTTGCAAACTATTCAAACAATTTTGTTCCTTTTCAGAACTTGTACCATTTGGAACCTGAATTGTATTTCCATAGGCATAGTTTGCAGAGTCGGATTCAGAGAGTACTCAGCAAGCCCAAAATTTTCAACTTGACTAAATCTCAGCAAGAAAGTACCAAAAATTAAAATTTCTTAAAGAAACTTTTTGATTATTCAACTCTTTAACTCACAAATATGAATCTTATTCATTTAAATAGTATCATGACTGATTAAGTTGTTGATTCTAATGCAAAAGTGCATAAAAATGTTTCCATGTACATGGAATCTTGTTGTTAAGTGCAAACATTCATTAAGGAGGATCATATCAGAAAATTATGGAGATTATGGAAAGTGCCAATAATGCATCATTTTCATCATTCAAACAATTCTTTGAATGTCTGTATGACTCAGGTGACTTTTTCACCCGTTTTGATCTTCTTGATTGTCTGTAAATCTGTTTCTGATGTTTGTGCTATGAACATAAGTTTTCTGAATGAAAAGGCATTCAAGTGTATGTTTTGTGGTGATGTTATGCATCTTTACTAGCATTTCTGATCCATTTCAGATCAATAAGGTACGCTTCTCTCATCATGCCATTTCACTCCATGGAAGCATTTTGGGCCTGAGCAAATAACAAAGGAGAACATGACGCCCAAATTTCATTTTGCGAAAATGTATTTGTCATTTCTACAGGCATATCGTGAAAAGATCAATGTTTTGAACAGCAGAAAAAAATAATTGACCATGTCACCATTGAATAGCTGCTTTTTGGTGATACTACCAAAAGACACATGGACGAGATTTTGAAGGGAAGAGTTTTTCTTTAGTTACCACTGAAGAGACATGTTTCTCAAGATGAAGGCTCTGGATTGACCAATGTACAGGGTTTGAATTGTGTGGTGCCAGTTTTTATGCATCAAGCTTGTCAACCAACGCCAAACTGGCTGAATCAAGACATTTTGGAGTCTGGTAAAAAATATGCTCTGAGCAATGGGGGCCCTGGTGGTTCTGCTTGACTCTTGACAACCTGATGCATGAGATCTTTAAGAGTTTGATTTTGAAAGAAAATACCACCTATTGGTGGTGTTAATTTTTCTTGTTGAAAAATTGGGTGAGAGTTCTTCGAACAGAAACTGTTAATGTTTTATAGCTGCGAGAGATATCATTCTTCCTATTGTTCGCAGTTTTGTTATATGCTTAGTATGGTCGTGTTCCTCCTATCTTGTACCATGTGGATGCTGACTTGGCATCGGTTACATCTGGTCTTTTGTATTCGCCATTGGCAATGAGTATTCAATGTTGATTACCATTTTGGCATCGCTGGCATGTGTTATGTATTCGCTGAAGAGTATACACTATGACCAGTAATGTGTTGATGTCCACGTAAAGAGATAGAAGGGTTCATCGCGTGGTAGAGAATTCTTCTTTGCTCCAACGTCGACTAATTCTTTGCACTGTCGAGTTATGGTTATTTCTGGTCTCTTCTTTTGTCAGCATCGGGCCATATGAGTATCTGATGACATGGCATATTTGGCAGTGGAGTATCTCTTATTGTTACCGGTTTATTTATTTGGTATCGTGTCTCTTGATGGTTTTGTTGCCATCGTGTCATCTCCTTCATATTGGCGTTTCATCTTATACTGCCCACGATGGAAGTTCATGTTTCTCTCTTGGATTCATTGGCAATTATTATTATTATTTTTATTGTGCCTTCATCGTTTTTATTTCATGTCACTGTCACTCAAGAAGATATATATGATTGGAAGCGTATTCGTTTTATTGGATTATTGGAGTGTTATGTGTGTCATCAGAGTTGTATTCTGAGATTTATATATTTGTGTATCGTGACTTCTTAGCATATAGACTCTGCAGATTTAGATTATTCTATGATATTGATCACTAAGTGATCAATTGAATGTTGTAGACATTATAAGGAGCAGCGATTTTGTAATCACATGATTATTGATTGACTATGTGAAGACATCAATCATAAGCATAAATCTTGCATTTGATTTGAGATCATAATAAAGGAATCTTTATTTTGGCGGGCTGGGTTTTTCCCTCGTGTAGGAGGGTTTTCCCAGGATAAGTTTTGGTGTCATCTGTTGATTGATTTATCTGATTATTTGTTTACTGTTCTAGTTTGAAATAGTTTGAAAACTTAACAGAAACTACATAAAGTGTCGAGAGGCACAGGTTTGCTTTTTTATTCCTAGTTCCAGTTGGTGATTGCATGTGGACATAAAATAACCTGGGAGATAATCAATTTCAGATGTTTTGGTAAGTTTAAAAAAATGATCCTTTATAGTATAATCCATCTTTAACTTCTATCAAATGAAAAAAAAACAAACCTTAAGGTTGTTGTACTTCCTTATGTTCATTGCTCTTACTGATATGCCTATTCAGAGTGCAAAACCTGTGCATTGATCATTTTTACCCTTTTGGATAAACATAGATTTTCTTATTACCTGCAACTAGTTAGATTCTCTCTTGGTGAATAAGACAAGTGCCATGGGTTTCCATGCTTCTAGGGTATAATTTCTGAAGTCTTTTTAATTATTTGACATAATTTGTAGTGCCTATGATGTAATGAGCTTTCCTGGATGTTCAAACTGCAGTTAAAGCATGATATCAAACCATTGTATATGTTATTCAGTTGAAGCTTAAAATTGTGTTTAGCGTTCCTTTTTATGTCAAAATAATAAACATTCTTTGATGACTTTTTATCTCTGTATGCTTTTAATTCTTAGCATCTTCTTGATTGTTCAGGGTGGGCTCATAAAAACAAATAATATTATTATCGATGCCAAATCTGGCGTGAGTGGTGCAGGTTTGATTGGATCCTAAATTATTTTGTCAATTTTTCATTTTTCATTTTTTAGTTTCTATATATGCAGTATTAACAACTTTGTCTCCGTTGTCAATCAGCTGCTATATGGAGAGGTAAGTGATTTAATTACACATCATTTTTGTATGTTTTTATGTAGGCCGTGGAGCAAAGGAGGCAAATTTGTATACTGAAATTGCTGAAGGAATCCATGCCTATGGTATAACCAGGCACCGTCATGGTGAGTATTCCATCCTGTTGGTTGAGAACCAATAACTGGTTCTTCTTTCCTTTCACAGGAAGAATCGGGGGACATGTTCAGCTTATTTCATTGAGTCATCAGAGCTACTTATCACATCCAGAAGGGCTCAAGTATATTGCTTACAAATTGGTTGACCAGATAGGACTGCCCTCCGATAGATACTGAACCACTGCATCATTGATTAAGAATTGAATCACATTTTTTCAGAAAAGTTTTAATCTTTAAAGAAATGCTTAAAATTCTCGTTTTCTATGCTGAAGACATAACTTATCCAAAGAGCCCACTCTAGCTTTATCCTGCTAGGATGCTCTTTAACTGGAACCATTCAAGAAATGTTTAAAAATATACAAAGTAGCTAATACACTTTGTCTTTAAAGTTTACTGTTTTCTGCTTTTATGTTTCCACATTTTTTCTAAGATACTAGAAGTCATGCCATGTGCAAATTTGCTTATGAGTTTCTGCTTATGATATGGAGTGTCTTCAACATGTCTACAATTTTTCTCAGATACTAGAAACATACAACTTATATATGTATGAGTTTCTGCTCATGATATTAAGTGTCTTAAATATCCTCTATGTTCTTATTTCAGTTCCTGAAATTGAGCAAGGCCTAAGTGAGGCTTCAGATTCCAAAGTTACTGTCAGCTTTACACCTCATCTAATGCCAATGGTAAAATAATATAGAGCGAGGTTATAAACCATTGATTTATATTCTTGGACAGCCTTATATCTGAATCTGGATATCTTGTGCCTTCATTACTTGACAATTTATAGAAGGAAAATTCAAAATTTAATTTATATATAGTTTTAGCGGTTTATCTAAATCTATGAAAATTGTGTCATGGTCAGAGTCGGGGAATGCAGTCTACGATATATGTAGAAATGGCATCTGATGTGACTAGAGATGATCTTCATCAGCACTTGTCTAATATATATGAGGTAAAATTTCTTGTATCAATTTTTCTATGGTATAGTGCACTATATTTTTAAATCTTCATTACTTGCTATATGAATTTCAAATACAACTTATGTTTAGGTCCTTCCTTGCTTTAACTGGATCAATAGACATGTGCAGCCATAGTGATTGCTCCTCTGACTCTATTTTTGTTTGTAGTTGTTGCTCCTTTGGTGTGTTGTGACATGTCTCCGTGATTGTTGCTTCTCATGTCACACCTTTAGTATGTCCCACTTTTCTTTTTCAGCCATTTCTGTTTCTTGTTCTTTTGGCTCTTTAGTAGATGAAGTATTTGTGATTCCTTCACAATTACCCTAGTCCTTATGCTGGTCTTAAGATTCTATTTTGTGCATTTCCTCTATTACCTTTTCTTCTTATTCTTCTGATTCTTCCTTTCTTGACAATTTTCATATTTATCCTTATGCTCTACCTTGACCTTGCTTTGTTCTTTGTTAAGTATAATATCCTGCAAAATTACCTTATCTTTTTCTGTAGCAGGGTTTTAGGAAATCCTTATGCATATTAATATCATATCGGTGTCAATTACGTAAATGCTATAGGTGAATGTGGTAAGGGACATACCAAAGCCTTTACAAATAAATATGTAATTGATTCTATAAAAAAATTTGTTGTATTTTTTGTCGGTAAAGTTAATGTGAAATTTTTCAATGGGTAACATGATGTTTCACTTGAATTTATACAATTTGATCATGAGAAAAAACATTTCCCACAAAAATTCTCTCCTAAGGGAACTTTGATTTTAGTGGCTTAAGTATCATAGTGAAGGCATGAACCTCCTCATTAAGATGAAGCAACTGTAGAAGAATGGAAAATCTGTAATCAATGTTTAATGAAGAAGTTGAACAAGCGAACTTCAAACAACTATAGAAGCTACGGTCTGTCAAAATGATACTTGTTGAGGTTTTATTGAGAGAATTGCAAGAAAATCTTTAATTTTTTATTTATTTTTTGATGGAGGTTCAGACCTACGAGCAAGGCTGCCCAGCAGAGGCGTGAAGCCTGCGAGCCCAGCCCAGCGAGGGCCACCATGAAGAAAAGAAAAGAAAATCGACAAAACCAAGGCTCATTAAGGTTCAACAATTTAAAGAGAATCCTTGTGTCATGAGAACTACTGAAATTAAACAAGAGAAAGCTTACTGCTGACATTAAATAGTCTTGTTTTAGGAAAAGATCTAACAAAAATCATGAAGAATGGACACAAACCATTAGAATAGTAAAATCCACCTTCTAAGACACTTCTCAAGAATTAAAAAAGGTGACAATTTTAACAAAACATTTATTGAAATATATGAATTGAAACTATATCATATCTTAGGGAAAGTACAGAAGATTTTGAAATGCTCAGCTTGACAACAAGAGACAACCAAACAGAAAATGAAGCCAAAAGTGGTTGTTATAGTGAATGTTCAACATATAGAATTGTTATTTTTAAATCGGCTGCTAGAATTTGCATCTTTGATAAGTTTTAATCATTTATCAAAGAGGATTTGAAGCTCTGATACTAGGTTTGTCTGTTTTTAGGCATGTACCCATACTATGAACTAGTCTCAATCTTGGCTGCTGTAGTTATGCCCTAAATATGCTGTAAAAAAACTGATCCTGCCTGGGTATGGTCAAGGTTCTTCTAAGAGGAACTTAGGGTGTCCTTGGGAGAGATCTTTCATGTCCTAGGCATAGCTCAAATAAATTTGACATGCCATAACCCAATTTGTTCTACTTTTCATAATGAAAAACCAAAGAAAAAAGTTAACAACCATCCCAACCCTCAAAGTATTAGCATTTTAATTTGTCTTTTCCAAGACAACACAAAGAAAAACAATGTAAGAAGATAAACCTCTTTTTCAATTTGGAGGGAAAACTCCCCGAGATCTAAGCCAAATTGACGCTAGACACCAAATTGTAGAGAAGATATACAAATATGTACGATTTTACAATATTCTGTTAATATTATTACTTTAATACCCTCTTGTAATGGTCATTCAACTAACTACACGTTTGTCCCAAAATTTTACAAATTTGTCTAGACTCAAGAACTTGGTTAGAATGTCTGCAGTTTGATCCTCAGTTGTAACATACTACAACATCACTGATCCATCTTCAACAAGTTGTCGTATGAAGTGACAATGAAGCTCGATATGTTTTGTACACTCGTGGAAGACTAGATTTTTGGTGAACTTCAACATCCCTTGGTTGTCACAAAACAATGGTGAAGGTCCTACTTGAGACATTTTTGATAAATTTTAAGTAATCAGATCTAAACTAAGTCAGAACAAAAATTAAACAAATCGGAATAGGAAACACAACACAATTTACCCTGGGAAACCTCTAGGAGGAAAAGCCCAGCATTCAGATCCAATTATTATTACTTTTCTCCAATTCAGTTACAATAACTTAGCTGTGAATTTGCTGAGGATCCCCGATCCACAAAGCAAATTAACTTCAAACTGATGGTCCAGATTCAATCAGACTTTAATGATAAAGTACTCTGCTAGAAGTGATGACTATTGAAGCAGATCTGGAGCAGACTTAGTGATGGAGTTCGTTGCTGGAAGTTCAGACGGCTGATGATGAGAATAGGACTTCAACTATGCCACCAAGCACCTGCTGCTTGTAAGGAAATTGTAGGGTGTTTTCTGCTGGAGCAGATTGACAAGAAGTTCCAGATCTGGAGCAGATTATCAGAGTAGATTCGCATGTGAAGTAGCCATAATTTGCTTGCTTGATATCATAATAGATTCACTTTGGATTCTCTGTTGAAACAAGTCAGGCAGAGGAAACTATTCACCATGAATTCGCTGTTGAAGCAAGTCTGGATCAGATCGGATGGCAGAGGAAAGAATTCGCTTTTGATAGCAGAGCAGTTTCGCAAACTTGCTTATTGAATGTATATTGATTGATGTTAATATCTGAAAATCTTCCTAAATATATTTGAGGAAGACATAATAGCAAGGTAGGGTCGGCCTCCAAGGCCGACCTTGAAAATTAAATCTTTGGCGCCATAAAGGGAAAACATCCATAGACATTAAAGCATAGGAAGAGGGGCCCAACCCTTACATAAAATTAAATTTAAATTAAATATATAAATTAAATGTTAAGTTAAGTTAATTTAGATTTATTGTTAGCTGGAATTCAAATCTAGCTAGTAAAAATTAACAATTTTCATTTTAGAATGCATCCTCTGAAGCCATATTACCTCACATGCTGCTTTGATAGTTCCCTGATACTTGCTTCTATTGAGGAAAGAGCTACTACTTGCTGCTTGTTACTGGTCCATGTGACTGCACCCATACCAAGATTGAAAATATAGCCAAAAGTAGACTTCCTGTCATCACAAAGTCTATCCACCCTAAATTTTTGAAACTAATCAGCCAAGGATCTTTTCTTCTACTATACAGATTCCCAAAAGTTAGGTGTCCTTTTCACATATCATAGTACCTGCTTCGCTGCAACCCACTGTTCTGCATTAGGGGCTATCATGAAATGAGAAATGTATCTCACAACATAACTCAAATCAGGTCTAGTGGCTATAAGATGGATGAGTCTACCTACTAGTTGCCTGAAAGTTGACTCATTGACCGTTGGTGAGTTTGATTTGGCTGAAAGTTTCAGCACTTTCTCCATAGGTGTAGACAAGATTTTGCAATTTGTCATTTTGAACTTGTCTAGCAACTGCTAGCATATTTAGATTGAAAAATAAAAATAGTGCCACATGTGTGCCAAACTTTTACACCTAGACAATAATGCAAAATGCCTAAATTTGTCATGTCAAAAGCTTGACAAAAATTCAATTTGATTTGCTCAATCAGATGTGCCCCGCTACCAATAATGATAATATTATCCACATAAATGAGAAGAAGAATGATGTCACTATCAGTACTTTTGACGCATAAATTAGGATCTGAAGGACTTCACTGAAAGTCATGTGCATCCAAATACCTGTCAATCTTTATGTACCATGCCCTAGGGGGTCTACTTTAGACCATAAAGAGCCTTCACCAATCTGCATACTTGATGCTCTTTGCCTGCAACCTTAAAACCTTGAGACTACGCCATGTATACTTCTTCCTCCAAATCCCCATTTAGGAAGACAATCTTCATGTCCATTTGATGGACTTCCTATCTAAACTTTGCTACAATGGCTAGAACAAGATAGATGGTCATCATCTTTGTTGTAGGAGCAAAGGTCTCCTCATAGTCTATGCCTTCTTTTTGTGAAAATCCTTTAGCCACCAACAGTGTTTTGTATATGTCTAAGGGTTCCATCAATTTTATACTCAACTTTGTACAACCATTTGTAGCCAATGGGTTTCTTTCCTAGTGGAAGATCTAAAGAAGGCCAAGTATTGTTCTTTAAAAGACTAGGATGTCCAGATTCTAGAGCGTATTGTTCTTCAAAAGACTATGATGTTCAGATTCTATAACCTTTTCCCATAAAAGTTTACCTTTCACCTTTGAATAATCCTGGGGCTCAGACATTCTGGATGTTGGCCATAAGAGCAAAGTTCACTATACTTTTTTTGCTCTTACCTCTAGATGATCTACCCTCAACCAGGTCATCATCTCGAACATCACCAATGAGCTTTTCCCACCACTTAGACTAGAGGGTAAGTTCACCATATTTTGCTTTCTCTTACCTCTGGATGATCTACCCTCAACCAGGTCATCATCTTGAACATCACCAATGAGCTTTTCCCACCACTTAGGCTGCAAGGTAGATGCGTCTTCTTCCAAATCAGTACAATGACCATGACTTGGGCTGCCTAGAATAAAATCATCTAGATGTTGATCCAGGTTGTCTTGAGGAAAATTTGTTGATATGGGTACTTGACTAGGAGATTCCACAAGTTTGGAAGCGTAAGAATCCTTCCCTTCAGGTGAAGCTAATGGAAGTCGAACATCCAAATCTGAAGCCTTTAGAGGCTGATCTTCAAGACCATTGATTGAAGAAGAGGGCTGAAAAGGCCCACCTTACCATGATATAATGATTGATATGTTACAAAGGAGAGGAATTATCCTTAAATAGGTGATTACAAAGGATCTTATCAGTTTTGTCAGTTTTCTAAGTTGTTAAAGTGTTGCAAGTTACTTTATTGTTTGCACTTTGTTTATCATCTCAAAACCATTGCAAAACAAAAAACAAACAAAAAAAGGCAAAATTGGGAGCATATTACAAAAATTCTTGTCTATATTAACAAGCAAGAGGAAGTAGACCAAACAGCCAAAAATCTTGATCGAAGTCTCATCCTTTATTCCAATAGTGGTTGTTGTGCATCTATTTTAAGTGTCTGGAAAAAAATAATACCCCTCTTACCTGCACAAAGAACAAATGATGTTGGCCCATTTGAAAGAGAATTCCAAAATGTGGCAAGGGACAATGCAAATAGCTCATTGCACATTGAATTCATGCCAATGGGCTTTGTTTTAGAATCAATGAGGCCTGTAAAGAGTACATAAGTTTTTAACTATGAAAAGGTATGTGCCAATTTACTGGCCAATGAAAGAAATTAGGTAGATGCTTTGTTGTAGCTTAGGAGGGATTCTTGATTTGAAATAGGTGTGGATCCATTGTTTGTGATGGATGAAGGATTGTAGAAACATGACCTAACTTATGTCATTGTTGTGTGTCCTAAAGGGGCAATGATTTTTTTGAGTAATTAATTTTGAGTGAAAAATGAAAGATGCAAAATGCATTGCCAACATGTTTAGAGTCCATTGTGATGCTAGATAGAGCATTCTAACTTTGATTCTTCCATTACACAAGTTTCCTTAGTCTTAATTTCGATACTTTACATAGGAATGAATACCATAGCTAGTGGGAACAATGTTGCTTGTGATTCTAATGGACCACTGATGGTGTTGATGGTTTAGATGAAGAGTAATTTGATGGTTTATATTGAGTTTCCATGTTTAATTCCACTATGTTTGTAATGTCCCCTTCTTAAGCACTTCAACATGTGAACTGTTAGCCTATTCAATGGGTTCCTGTAGGCCAATGAGTTAGGGTTAGGGGACTCGTCGTGACAATTTGACTCAGCTTTTGGTAGTGACAGTTGCTTTAGTGAGCTCAGACAGATGGTTGAGATTTTCATAACCCCCTTCTTTGGGGTGGTTTTGGACAATTTTCTCATACTAGTTTTTGGAAGTGTCAGGTTGCACACCGACTTGGTCAATTGTTTGTGTTTCTATTTTGGGAACGTTAGTGAACGCATTGAATGTTGATGTTTCAAGTTTTAATGTGGTCCAATGTATTTAATTTAAATTATGTTAAGTTATAAAGTTAAGTTAAATATTCTACTTTTTCATTATTTAATCTATTTAATATTTGACTATATGGGCATCCAAGTTAAAATTAAAAGTGCAAAGTGACAAAATATCAAATAAAGAAACTTTATTGGGGTGGGCACTAACATTGGGGAGATATAAGTTGTCTTCAATTAAATTAAAATCTCAACCTCTTTGCTGGGCGTGGACTTTTTGGAGACTATAAAAGACAGGTTGTGAGCTCATGTGCACATGCTTGGTTTATTATTTTGAAGAGAAGTTTGGCTGGTTGAACTTGTTCATCCTGTGTCTTTGTGGGGATGAAAACCCTTGTAAGAAACAACCTCTGCGTTAGTGAAAGAATCTAATATAGATGATTCATTGGTGATTTCACTCTAGAATCACAACTGGCTTTATTGTTGAAGATTTCAGTTTGCAGTCTCCATTTGTTGAGCACAAAAGATCAGAAAATTCATTGTGGAGGCAAGGAAGGAAGCATTGGAGGTCTTATTGCTGGATATTCTTCTTCCTTGGCTGACCGTACTTCTCGTATCACTGTTTGTACTATTTTGGAAGAGACAATCGAGCTCTTTGAGGTGGCGTATAGGGTTTTTGGGAGTTAGGTGAATGATCGGTGGCGCCTAGAGACCAACATACAGACATTTAATTTGCAGCATTTAGAGTTCATTTGGAAAAATGCGTCTAGGCTTGATGGTGCTATTTTGCTAGGTTTCTGTCATTTATCAATATTATTTGTAATTGGCAAATGGGAATGTCTGGTATTGCATTATAATGTTATTTCACCATCTGGGTATCTTTAGTTTTGATGTTATATTGTAGTTTCAATCTATTGCTGGTTGTGGGCACTAAGACAAAATTGTATTTGGAGAGATATTTCAGTTATTTCATTCTTAAACATAAATCTGTTGTTATACCACTTCTACATCTTCGTCTATTTCTATAAACTATTCAAAAAAGAAACAAAAAACAAAAAACAAAAAAAAAGAGTGTATATTGCAGTGTTGATGCAGTTTGCTCACTCACAGCTGCTATATTTTGAACATATGCCATAAATAAAAAAATATTTTTGTTTATCATTTAATAATTGGCATTGATTTATCTTTTATGAATTTTCTTGTTAATTTTTCATATTTTAATGAATTGTCTCTATTTTCCTATATTTTTTATTTAATTTATTTTGATGTATGGCTGTACCTTAAGCCATACTGAACCTGGGCTAAAACGAATCAGTGAACTGTCATATCCAAACCCCAAACCTGAACTGGTAACTTAGATTTGAATATTATAATTATGAAGTGTCAGTTTGCTAATGCATTCTCTTAACATGAAAACTATTTTATATGGGAAATTTTATCTGTGAATACTGACAACATATACTATCACAGAATGAGGAATTCGTTATTTTGCTGCAAAAAGGTATTGCACCTCATACTAGGAACGTTCGGGGTTCCAATTATTGTTTTATAAATGTATTTGAAGATCGCATCCCTGGAAGAGCTATTATTATTTCTGTGGTGAGACTTTTCATCCTATGCTGATAAAGTATTTGTTTTTTTGTAATGTTTACTTATATTGAGAAACCAGAAAAGTTCAACAGTCAGATTTATCTAACCTTGTTTAATTCTATTGGTAATGGCTGCAGATAGATAACCTCGTGAAGGGTGCATCAGGTCAAGCACTGCAAAATTTGAATTTGATGATGGGATATTCTGAAAATTTGGGACTTCTACATCAGCCTTTATTTCCTTAAGTCATCTGTCAGATAACATTCTATGTCAAGTGTTTATTTCTTGTGTAAGCATACTAATGTAAAGATTGCTCAACTTTAATCAGGTCTGCGATCATGAATGTGACCTTGCATTCCTCCTTTATCTTGAAGGACTAATTATACGAGTTCATTTTTCAATTGCAGATGCTAATAAAAAATGATGATGAGTTTGCAGTTAGCCTGGGCTAGTGAAATGTTTCATATTTGTGTACTAATGTTGGGAAAGGAAAATTACTTAGAGTACATTTTAGTGCATGCTCATTTACAAACCATTCAAATCAAGCTATTCTTAGCTAATTCCTGTTTATTGTCACAGTTGTTTAATTTCTGATGAAAACTGCATTGATTGAGTCACAATTGCTCCAAGAGAATAGCATAGCGTCGCAGTATTTAAAATAGAAATATTGAATTGGATGGAAATATGCTACAAAGGAAAGAGCCTGAGTAGATCAAGCTAGATCTTTATCAAAATTACAAAAGATGTAGTGGCTCTCCCGTTTGCTTTCTTCATGACATCCCGATGGATGTGGCTTTGACCTTCATGCTCGTTTGTGTGATCATGTTGGACTCGTGTGAGGTTTGTGCCTTTGAGGTGATTTGGTTTATGTCATTGCATCTGTTTATGTCATTGCATCGACAAGCTGCAACGGTTATGGGAACCATTGTGCTGTGATTGGTTGAGTTGATCTTGTGATGCAGTGACTATTCCCGTGTTATGCTTTTATATTGGCATTGTGAGATGCACCCAATACGGTTGATTCTTGTGTCCATTCCGAGATTGATGTTGCGGTTATGATTGGTATCTACCTTGTTTGGCTTTTGATGTGATTTGATGGTGTCACTTAGGTTTGTGCCAGTGGCTACTAGATTTTGATTGTCACGATATTATTTCCGTGAGTACCCATGTGACGTGATCAATGGTTGGACTGGGTGATGCATTTGATTACTGCACCTTATTTTGGTTATTGCAGCATTGATGATTCATCTGCTAGATTATGTTATTATTAGTGTTTTGATCATATTTGCATGATGATGCTTTGAGATATTATGTTATGATGATTATCATGGATATCCGTATATTGTGCCTTTATGCTAATGGATATTTTAGTTATTTACTTTTAGTGATTTATGCTCAAAATAGTCGTAAAATGATTTATTTAAATGCTTTTAATTTAAATGCAATGATTATTGTAATTATATGATGTGTACGGTTTTAACGCACCACTGCTATGCATTTTGCCCTTGGTGTCGGTATGAAGTGAGACAGAGTCGTAGTCACTCGTTCGGGAGATCTATACGATGTTTGTTCTCCTTCACTATTGTTAATTGATACATTTTTATTGATATTATATGTGCTTCAACTATTTATATTGTGAGCAACTACACTTGATGTTTGCATGTTTTAGTGAACAGGGATCCTAAGTTGCAGGAATTGAGTGTGTGCCTATGTCCACGGCAGTGGCACTAGGAGATAGTTTTTGGCCTTGCATACTGAGCCAATGTTGTCCCTATATGGACGACATACCCGTGTTATATTATTATTCCCTCTGGTTTCATATTGCATATGTGATTAGACTCGTGAGCATGTCTGTGCATTTAGAGCTACACAGTTGTCGCAGAAGGTTTCAAATTAAAATGTTGATTTTTAATGATTTTGGGGATTTTTAATATTTAATTTTATTTATTGGCTAATTTATTGTAGTTCAATTTCAATCATCTGGGATCGATTTATTTATTGGGAAAAGGGTCACTTGATTATTTCATTATTTAAATAATTTATTTTATAACTCACTTTTGAAAAAGTGCTTATAATGTCAAAAGGTGAGTTTTTACACTCCTCATATTGTGTTTGTGAGAAAATAAGATTTTTGTTCAAACCCTTTTGTGAGCATTTTAGAGATTTGCTCATTGTGTTTGATCCGGTTTTTGGATTTTAGTGTGGAGTGGCTCGTTGGATTTGTGCTAAAATTGTTGTGCTTAACCGAAGGTTTCATCCAATTTAGTGGATTCTTCATTTATCTCACCTATTTCTTGGTTTTTACCATTGGTGTGAGGTAAGGGCTCTTCACATCTTTTGATTCGCTTCATCTTTTCGAATAAAGTAAATTGTTATTAGTTCTTGGGCTGAGAACTAGTGTTCCCTCACAATTTTGTTGCTTTCCTCCATCCGGTTGGGTGGGTGAGTATTTTATGTTTAGCCCATGGGTTTTGAAATTTTAGCATAGTTATGTTGCCCAATTTTTGTGAAGTGCCTGGACCCAGACTTTTATTTGAGAAATGTGTTGTTGGGTAGATTTAGACCAATGAGTTTTAATTTCATCGATTTCTAAAATGTTTGGATTTTGGGTGTTTTCGGGTTTTCCTCGTTTTGTGTGCCACCTAGAATATGTCTAAAATCTTGTTGAGCACGATTGAGTGAGTAATTTTGGTGTCCTCCAGGTCTATTATAGGATTGCAAAAAGAGAATGGTTATAGGACATTCCGGTCATATTTTATTGCAATTTGAATATGGTCGTTTAATTTGAAAATGTTGATTTTTGTACTTTGTTAGAATCTGTATAATACCCCTCCCATAGTTTACTTTTTTAGTTTTTATGGCCAAACTCTTTTAGGCTACTCTTCATGTTGATTATCTACATTTGATGATGTTATTTATATTTATGATTTTATTGACCCCATACGTGCATCTGTATGGTTAATGTGTATGTTTTACTTTTTTATTTGACGTGACTGATGCAGTTGAGGGACATAGTCGTAGTTACTTGCTTGCGAGATCCACATGATCAGTCGATTCCTACCATTGTCTGATATATATTTATACATGTATGTACATGCTTGTCTTTTATGCAGAATTTCAGGTATCGGGCATCGACTTCCCTGAATTTTCAGGATGAGTGTGCCCTATCGCAATATCTTAATGGTGAGAGAGGAGATATAACATACAAGTCTAATCCCAACCCAAGCCATTGATTGTCCTAGAATAATGGACAAGTATTTGTTTTTCTACCTATCTAAATTTGTCAAGGTGACGTAAATTCGTGAGCACTTCCCTTGAGTTTGTTTGTTATTTGAGTTGGTTGATTTTCATGTGAGTTTGTTGTGTGGTTATTTAGTTAAAATAATTAAATTAAGATTAATTATAAGATTAAAATAATTATATCCTATGAGTATAGGTGTGATGTCCCTGTTTCGAAATTCAATTTAATAATAAATAATAATGAAACAATATGATTTTATTAAATATAAAAATTAAGTTGTCGGTTTGGATTCGGGTTTGGATGCAGGTTCGAGATTTGGGTTCGAAATTCATTCAAAATTTTTAGGGAGTGGGTTCGAATTCGTTTTGGGTTTGTCTGTCACAACTATATGTGTGTGTGTGTGTGTGTGTGTGTGTGTGTGTGTGTGTGTGTGTGTGTGTGTGTGCAACAACAAATAAGTTCATACACCACTGTGCTAATAGTAAAGCAACATAGCAAAATACACCACCATATATATTAATGTTTTAGTCCAAATGACATTTTTTTGACCTTTTTGGCCTTTTTAGTGGTCTATCTTAGGGTTGGAGGGTTGGATTGACTAGAATAGACAAATTTTTTTAAAAAAAAGTCAAAAAAATCTATTTTTTGGCCAAATTCAGCTTGGATCCTACCATAGATTTGCAAATTCGCCATAAAAATAGTAAAATTTGTGCCAGGTTCATTTGACAGAATTTGGGCAGACTTTTGCAAGAATATGATAAAGACCAGACTTTGGGGCTGCCAGAGAAGAATTTGGTAACATAGTATAAAAATATTAATAAAAGAAATAAAATATAATTTACCATTCATATAATAATATTTTATTCAAATATTAATATAATATATAATAATGTATTATTGAATAATGATATCGTTAATTATTGTGAATATAATAATAAACAATATAGATCATAATTATATATAATTAACAATTTATAAATGATAATAATTTAAATGTTAATAAATAAATTAATAAAATTAAATATATTATTATAAAATAATATATTGTGAAAATAATAATATAATATGCAATTAAATAATACAAAATATATAATATATTAATAACATAAATAAATTTGATTATATCGAAAATATTATTAGATATGTACATACCAAATAATATATTATATAGTAATATTATGAATCAAACCCGTTACCTAAGCTAAAAGCGACTGAGAAGTCGCGACTCGAGGATCAGCATATATGAAAGATGAAATCCTGAAGTATTATTTTTTAGGGAGCGAACATTGTATTGATATGATAGAAACACATAAACGTGTATTGGATGGAGTATTCACTGAGTACCGAATAAGGATCGCAGAAGTAGAAAATGCATAAGTGTTGAATATTAAAACCAGACAACATATCGTAGAGGAGTTTAGAGGAGGAAACGGGAAATAAGAAGCCAAAGCGTTCTGAAGAAGAAGACAAATAAAGCCCAGTCAGCGATAAGGAGGACACACAGATTAGAAGGGAGAATATGAGTTAAGAAAGACAACACATCACCCACTCATTCTTTAGCACAGATATGACAAACACACTCAGTCCTTCATTGCTTAAATAAAAAGTTTAATATCAGTTTCCAAATCGTGGATTGAGTGTTGGTCCTATATACTCTAGCAATAGGAATATATTTTTGTCTTCAACTCCAAATCAATACATATATGGAAGACAACATAAGGGATCACCACAAATAATAAGGGGGAATTTTCCCATCGATACCTAGATTACTAAGATTAAATTGTACTCTTCTTAGGCAAAGATTGCATAAGTTAAGGACTATTCGATCAAGTCTAGATATTCAAAGGAGTTGAATATCTATTTGATATTCTATATAGAAAGAGGTCATTACTATCATATGATTAGATTGATTGGGAAACTATAAAGGAACATGGCAACTGTTGCTATTGATTCCACTCTTGGATTGATGTTTGTCATGAGTTTGGGCAATAAGGAGAATTTATAGTTCAAGTTATATATATATATGCAAAATAACTAGTTATTTGTATGTTGTTGGGAAAGATACATGCAAAATTATCTCAGATCTAGGCAGAGACATTACATGTTCAGATTGTTTATATATTTACACAGTGGTGTCTGAAATAACATCTTCATATTGTTCATCAGTTTTTAAGACAGTCATTAGGCTTATATATACAAAATATCACAAGATTATAGTACACCAATATATATTAGTTTCAAGTTGATGTTTATACAATTGATTAAACAAAAAAAGTCAATTCTAAAAGGGGACATTACAATAGGAATATTACATAGAAGGATATTTAATTATTAAGAGTTAATTAAATACCTTTATTTATTAAAAAGGCTTAATTAAAAGTCTAAATATAAAAATTGGAGATATAATTAAATATTAAATTTAAATTTAAATTTAAATGCATAGATAATATCAATTGATAATTATTTATCAAGTTGCATGTTATTACAATGTCATTAATATTAAATTAGTAAATTAAAATATTAAATACAATTCAATTTGGACATTTAATTAATAAAGTGAAATATAATTTTAAGTTGAAGTTGAATTAGAAGTTGATAAATTGGAAAAGTGCATATTTTATTATTAAAATTAGAATTAATCATGCAAAAAAGGTTTGATAAAAATGAGGTTGCAGTTAAGTTCTTATTTTGGTGATTTTGAGTTAAGTAATTCTTTTGTTATTTTCGAGTGGAGTTCATCTTATTTTTGAAGTTGCATATTTTGAAAACTTAACTTATCAGGTTTTCTATCTTAGTATGTTTTGGATTATTATTTCATTGTGTTTATTAGATTTTGGAGAATCATGGTGCTTGAAAGTTAAAGAATTATTTTAAAGTTTGGATTTTTGGGAGTCTTCGATTTGGCCTTATTTTATGTATTTAGTTGAGAGATTTCAGGTAGGGTTTGAAAACTTATGTTTATCGTTCTTTTGAAAAAGATTGTCTACTTTGTGATTGTAATTGATTGTTGAAAATTATGATTTTATTTGAATTGTGGATTATTGTTTGGTTTTTCATTGTTTTAAGTTTGAATTGGTTATTAAATTTCTTTTGTGAAAAACTCAAAATTTATTTGAAGAACAATAGGGGAAAAAATTGAAATTAATTTAGTTAGGGTTTTTTGTATCTATTGTTGAAACTCTAAGAATTAAATCAAATGAAAATACATATAAAATATTTACATATGAGCATAGTTTTTTTTATAGAATTAATAGAAAGTAGTATATATATATATATATATATATATATATATATATATATATATATATATATATATATATATATATATATATATATATATATATATATATATATATTTGTATTTAAAAAAAATATTATTATTTATAAATTTTCAGATTTAAAATTTAATTTAAAAATTATTATTATTATTTATTATTTCAAAAAAATTTAATTAACAATAAAGATTAATTGATTTTTTTTACATGCGGGTTTTAATATTAATATTTTCATTTAAATTTATATTTAAAAAATTAATAACATTATTTTATATTAAATACATGATGTTTTGATATGCATAGAGACTTTAGTTAAATATTTATTTAAAAAGTATATATGCATGAGATTTTATATGAATATTTTCTTAATAAGTCAAACTAGATTTTAATAAACAAAATTGATTGTTCTTAAACAACTGGGACTTGTATTATGGTTTGACTACTTGATTTATTCTATTGTCTTGTTTGACGTTGTTTATTTGGAAAAATTACATTGCCTTTATGAGTGGTATACAAAGGCTTGGGGGGGTTTATCTTCTATGTGACATGTACATTTTCAATATTTTTGTAATGTTGATTTGGTCATGATTATTTTTACCTGACCTGATTCTTAAACTCGTTATTTTGTGAGCTCTTTGAGAGAGTTTGTTATATCATGTTATGATTTGAGGACCAACTTGTAATTGTGAGTTCCAGTTATCTTTATGTAACTGAAATTGATTATCATGCTTTATATGATTTATGAGATATTTTTATGACTTATGAGCTTAGGGTAGGTTATCTAGGTGTATAGATTGGAGTGGAGACTTGCTCATTATTATTAGAGATTTGCTCTTATCTTTCAGGATATTGTACATGTACCTTGTATATGATTGGTTATTGCATACCTTGCGACTTGTCCAATGGATGATGGTTCATTGTGTATACCTTATGGTATCAATTGTATCTATGTTTCATTTATATGATGTACTTTTTATTCATTTACATTAGGTGGAGATTGTATATTGTTATTGTATTTAGTAGATTAATTAACTTTGAGTAATTCTACGTTAAGGGACCCATGGGAATTGTAATCTATGTGTTGAGTTACTTTTATGAGTATTTTTTATTACACTGTTTTGCTTCTACATTAATGTACTTGTTGATTGTAAACTCTTAAAAAATTTATTTTGTAAACTTAGCAACAATTTTTAGGTTAATCTCTCATGGGTTCCTTGGCGGGGCATTACACTTGGTATTAGAGCCCGAGTTTCTACATTGAGAAGTTTTAGAATTTGAATGCCCACTAGATGTCTAAACTGTCAAAACATGAAACAAAAACATAGACATATAACTCTTGTATTTCAGACTATTGTTTATGAACCTAGAGGTATGAAATTAGACTTGTATGTTTGAATTGGATTTTATATGAGTGTTACATTAACTAGGTTTGCATAAACCTCTTAAGTTATTATTTGATGTAAATAGAAATATCCTTTATATAATTGATTACTAGATGTTTTTTATAATGGTGAATGAATAAAGATTTAGATCTATTTAAATTGTTAATAATGAATGATTGATGAATGTGATTTTTGGTTTATTCTGAAACCAAAATTATATTGCTCTTGATGATTATATATCATGTCTTTATTTTCTAGCTTGTTTTTAGATATCGTTTTGTATTTTGTCTTAGTAAAATGCTTCATGATTGAGGAATGTATATCCTTATTTGTTTGTAGGTTTCTAGGAATAAGCCTATTTCTAGGGGAGGTGGATGTAATACCCCTCCCATAGTTTATTTTTTTAGTTTTTATGGCCAAACTCTTTTAGGCCACACTTTATGTTGATTATCCACATTTGATGATGTTATTTATGTTTATGATTTTATTAATCTTGTACTTGCATGTGTATGGTTAGCGCATGTATGTTTTACTTTTCTATTTGGTGTGCCTAAAGTGGTTGAGGGACGAATTCGTAGTTATTTTCTTGTGATATCCACACAATTGGTCGATCCCTACCATTGTCTTTTATATATTTATACATGTATGTACATACTCATCTTTTATGCAGGATTTTAGGTACAGGCATCGACTTCCCTGAATTGTCAAAATGAGTGTGCCCTATCGTAATATCTCATTGGTAAGAGAGGGGAGATATGTAATGCTCCTCTCATAGTCTATCTTTCTATATGTTATGATGTCATTTATATTTATGGATTTATAGATCCCATACCTTCATGTATATAGATTGTGTTTATGTTTTATATTTTTGTTTGATGTGCCTGATGTGGTTGAGGGACAAAGTCATAGTTACTTGCTTGCGAGATCCACATGATCGGTTGATTCCCATTATTGTATGTTATATATTTATACATGTATGTATATGCTCATCTTTTATGTAGGATTTTAGGTACTAGGCATCAAATTCTTTGAATTATCAGAATGAGCGTGCCCCATCACAATATCTCAATGGTAAGAGAGGGGAGATAACAGACATGTCCAATCCCAACCCAAGCCATCATTTGTCCTAAAATACGAGACAAGTATCTTATTGACTACCTATACGAACTCGTCAAGGTGACGTGAATTCGTGAACCCTTCCTTTGAGCATGATGATTATTTTGAGTTAGTTGATTTTCAGGTGTTGCAGTCATGTGAGTTTTGTTGTGTGATTTATTTATTGAAAATGAATTAATTAAGATTAATTATTATATTAAAATAATTATATCTTGGAAATATTAGAATATTAAATATAAGGATATTTAATTATTAAGGGGTTAATTAAAAACCTTTGTTTAATTAAAAGTCTAGTTTGGAATGAAATGATTTAATTAATTATTAAATTTAAATATGAGTTTTAGGCATAATTGATTTATTTAATTTTTTAATTATCAATTGCATAATTATTAATGTGCTAAAATATTAATTGATTAATTAAATATTTCATGAATCTTTCATCTTAGTCATTTTAACAATGGTCAACATATTATTAGGAGGTTGTAGCTTTATTCTCATCTTCACTAACCTTTCACATTAGCACTCTATGCCCTTTAAAAAACCTAAAAGAATGGAGGTTGTGTTTATTTTGTCAATCAAATCGAGACCTTTAAAGAACCTAAGGAAAATTTCTTTAAAAAGGGATTGTTTCACCTAAAATTTAAATAACAAAAATAAACCTCAAAACCTTCGAAGATAGGGATCAAAACTTTATATGCCTCCAAAAACTTTGATATAGGAGTTAAACCTTACTTAATACTCCTTTTCTTCCTACGATGTCGAACTACTCATACCTTACTAGCATAGAATTTCTAGATTCTTCTTCCTAACCTCATGCTCTTATACTTCACGTTACATGCCCATAATTCTTGGAAATCATTATGAGGCATGTCTTCTGAGATTAACTAGAATTGTCTGGTACTTTCTAGAAACTTCTCGGTTTTATAGGAGCAACTTCTAATCTCCCCTGCTCTGTTATGTGATTTTTAAGGTAACCCTTCTATAGCAAGCCTATTTCTTCTTCTTTAAATTGGTATACACTCTTAACAATGAAGACCACAATATATCTGTTTCATAGGTTTGATGAACTCACTATGGCGTTCGTAGGACATATCAAACCATAACGGTGGGAGAGTATTCTTAAAAAGATTGGCGATCTCTCCATATTGGTTGTAAAGAAAATCATCGAGGTAAGAGATATGGATTATAGCAGGAGCTAGCGCACTAATGGAGATGTGATAGGTATCTTTATTGCTATTGCGTTTCGGGCCAAGATCAAATATTGGCACATTAAAGACCCGTGTCTTGCACTTTTTGATGATACATGGTTAAAAGGCCCCGAAAATGTGGTGGAGAGCATTAATTATCGACTAGAAATTCCCCATCATGAGTACTACATGACTTGGTCTGTGGGTAGTCTCAAATTTCTTAATATACCTAAAAGGCCAATATTATATATTAAGGATGAAGTTTTTTTTGAGTAATTATGGCATGAGATGGTTAAATACTTGCAATTCCTATTTAGATGGCACAATATCATTGAGGTTAGAAGCAACTAGGTAGAGGTCTTCTTCAATTATGTGGGTGCAGAGGCTTCTGTAGCATTGAAGTACCATGATCGTCGACAATATGCGGTTCTCCTATCATTTCTTCGTAAAGTTTCCTGGCCCAAATACATCACCCTAGGTTCGAATCAGAGGTAGCTCTCAGGGACTTCAATTCTGTATCCAGTGAGGATATTATAATTATAGAGTCACGCAACTAGGAGAATCAAAAGTTTTTTGTTCTTTGTTATAGTTTTTTATCGTAAAACTCGATATGAAGGTGTTCTTAGATGATAGGTATTGATTAGGGTTAATATAATGTAAGTACTTCTAGTCGTTAGTAACTGGTCTTTGATCCTTGTCAGATAAATTGGCAAGTATCATTTTGTTTTCTTTAGGTATGCTTGTGTAAATCTATCTTCATTCTTAGTGTCCTTAGCTTCTTTTCATCGATCTAAATTGTCCCTCTCTCGATTTGGTAACTTTGTAAATTCTGTTCATTATTTGGCAAAAGAATGACATAATAGAATTAGTACACAGAGAAGAAATTCTTTGTAAAAGGCATTGGGATGTAGATATTTTTAAAAATAATATATGAATTAAAGTAAATATAAAGCATTCCCTTATTATACTATTTTGGTTATTAACACAAAATATGAATAATGGAACAAAGTTTGAAAGATTTTAAACGAAATTCAAAATATTCAAGTTTAAAATATCAAATTGATTCAAATAAATTACAATCTGATATTTATAATCTAGGTTTAGAGCAAAATTAGATGACACTATAAAGAAAGCCAAAATATAAATAGAAAGACCCCTTGCAAAGCAATTAAAATTTTCAAAATAGGATACATAATCATATAAACCAATATGTGATAATAGATTAATAGTATAGACTAAGAGATATAATAGAATTAATTGTTAGAAATTTAGACTAATCAATTTTCTAACAAATTTGCGCAAAGGTAAATGTAAATTTTTTAAATTTTTAATTTTTTTCTTTGTTTTTTCATTATATGAATGGAATATTCAAAGGACCACTAACAAAGATCTTGCCTAAGAAGAATTGTGTGTAGTTTTTTTTTTGTGATACCAAGTGGGCTGATCTAAGTTTGAATTCGTAAACAATGATGTAATGATCAATTTTGCCAAGACACAAAGAAAATGGCATACAAAGCAAGACCTTTTTTTATGTAAAACTCAAAATGGAATTTGTAATTAAAATTATTCATAAGGAAGGTATGCCTTTCTAAAGACCCCAAAATTTTTGGAGCATTTGTATTTAAATTTCAAAAAATAGAGAACTTATGGAAAGGGTTCATCCTTAATTAAAATCTAGAAATTGGGGTATGCCCCTTTTAATTTGTAAATTTTTAAAACGAATAAGACTTATGTCCCAAGCTAGACTGGAGGTTTTCTTCTCCGTTCTTTCCTACAAGTGCCCGTTTGAACGGAGACCTCTCTATGTATTTATCTTATTCTATATAATATATAGGGCCTTGGCCTTTTACCGATAAATTAAAAATAAAAATAAAAATGATTAATTAAAGATTAATATGCAATTTAAGTTGCACATTCAATTTTATAAAATTGAATAAGAAATTTGAGTTAGGAGTTGTTAACTGGAAAATGCATATAATCATTATTATAATTAATTAAATATGCAAAAAGGAAATTGATCAAAGTAAGGTTAGGAAGTTGAGTTCTAATTCCTGATTGGGTGTTCCATGTTGAGCTCTAATTTCTTATTGGGTGTTGCATGTTGAGTTTTATCTGTTGAGGTTTCTATACGAGAGATCCCTTTAGCCATTTTTGGGGACACAAGTTTTGGGAGATCGCAGGTTTTGCTTGCAATTTGGAGTTGAAGAATTTTCTTGAAAGCTTAAAATTTTTGGAAGCTTGAATCTTGGATTGGTATCGTCATAGATCTATTGAATTTGAGGTAGGGTTTGTATTTTCCTTTGTAAATCTTCTTTTGAAAATATTATTTTCTTCGTGTTTGCCAGATTGTTGTAGGGTTTGAATTGAAGGTTTATGGTTTTATTGTTGGAGGTTTTGGGTTTGAAAAACTTTTTGGCTTTTGTTGTGTGAGAAGAAATTATAGTAGTTTAATATGCATGTGAGCTTACGTGATTAATTTTGTATATAAGCATAATCTTTTATATTATTCTAAAAACCCTTGTATTTAAATTCAAAAGAAAATTATGTTTTGGTTAAAACCCTAAGTTGTTAAGGTGAAAACCTACAGATAATTGATTTAAAAAAATATGAAATTTAGATCCAATAAGGGTTTGTGTTGAGTGTCATTTTTACACGAAGGCAACGACTAGGAATTTCAATGAGCAAATTCCCGTCTTGGAAGATTGATGGGATCAATCTCAAGGTTCCTTATGGATGGGTCTCAACCACTTGGATAGCTCAACGGAAGACAGATGTGAATCTGTTAACAAGGAGGCCTTTGTTGGTTCTTCTCTCAAGGGAGTTTGCAAAACAAACTTCAGAATACCACGACATCTCTTTTTGGATTTTCAGATTTAGGACAAAAGCAATATTAATCTAATTAATCTACTAAAAATGATTTGCAAAGAGGGTAAGAAGTAGTAGGGTAACAAGAATGTGATAGAAATTGCTGGAAAGAAATCTAATGGACATAAACTAATACCACACCACTTTGCGAATTAAAAGACTGAGAAGATGAGGAAACCCACAAAATAGAGATCAAAATAAATCACAATCTTCAGCTATATGGATGCAATCATCAACGGAATGAAAATAACACAGACGCATGATAAGCCAATACTCATCGAATCATGAAGCCACCCCAGATGTGCGCACACGTGAGACAAGTTAATCTTTAAGCACCAAAGAACAATCCTCTCAAAGATTCATCACAACAAAGCAATGTAATACCAGCAAACACCGAACTAATAAATCACACACTTAAGATCATTAAACAATCAATTGGCTCTTTGAAATAAAGAATGAGCAAATCACACATTCACAAATTTTGTATAGATAGCAGAAGCATCACACCATGAATGAAGCACCAATTGTATATATTGTATTAATGATCAAATCGACCTTCATTACATCATTCTATTACAATTTATAGAGCTAGGGTTTCAGCTGCATTTAAAACTTGGAAATAAATCTAAACTAGAGATTGCATTAATGAAACTACCTCTAAAACTTAGTTAAAATACCCTAGCACGGAATTAAACCTCGTGCATTACAAAAATTTGATCAAATCATGCATTAAACATCTCGAAAATGGAGTTGGAACTTGTGCATGCTCTTGATAATCTTCATGATTCTACCCTTGATCCTTGGTTGCGGCTTCTCCACGTGGACTCAACTGGAAGAGATCCCAAAATCATGTAGAAATGACCCCAAAAAAGAAGCCCAGTTGACTGAAAAATCAACTTTGAGATAATTGAAGTTAAACTTCAGACGTGCCAAAAAATGCCCAAATCTTGACAGTTGGTCCAAAAAAATCAAGTCTAAAAAATGATCAAGTCTCAAGTCCACTTTTCCCAATTGCGGACTTCGGACTTTCGAAGGCCGAAAATTCTCTAGGCCGAAAGGCCAAAAAATGGGGTCTTCAAAAATGTCTATCAAAACCACCTCTCCTCCAACTTTCGGACTTTCAGAGGCCGAAAATTTAGGAGGGCCGAAAAAATAGGAAGGCCGAAAAAAACTCTCCTCCAACTTTCGGACTTTCAGACTTTTAAGAGGCCGAAAAAATAGGAAGGCCAAAAATTTAGGGGGTCGAAAATTGAGGAGGCTCGAAATTTTAGGAAGGCCGAAAGAAACTCTCCTCCAACTTTTGGAATTTCAGACTTTTCAGAGGCCGAAAAAATATGAAGGCCGAAAAGCCAAAAATTTAGGAAGGCCGAAATATTAGGAAGGCTGAAAGGCCGAAAAAATAGGAAGGTAAAAAATTTAGGGGGCCGAAAATTCAGGAGGTTCGTAATTTTAGGAAGGCCGAAAATTTAGGAGGGCCGAAAATTTTCTAAGTGTGAAAAAGTTTTTTCCCCATTCAACAATTGGCTGTTCAAAAAATGCTGTCTAGGAATTTTGGCCTTTCGGACTTTCGAACCTCCGAACTTTCGGACCTTCAGCACTGAAAAATGGCTAAGTGTTGAAATTCTCTGAACTCTGTCAAAACTGAAGACTCAGCATTTTGGAAGAATGTTGGGGTGAGCTCTTTAAAACTTCTTTGTCACTTCTTGGATTTCTTTTGTGAAAAATTCAGAATTTATTTGCAGAACAATAGGGAAAAAGTTGAAATTAATTCAGTTAGGGTCTTTTTTTGTATTTGTTGTTGAAACCCTAGGAATTAAATCAAATTAAAATAGATAAAAATTATTTACATATGAGCATAATATTGTTTTATAAAATTAAAAGAGAGTAGTAAAGAATATATATATATATATATATATATATATATATATATATATATATATATATATTTAAAAAATATATTATTATTATTTATTTATTTTAAAAAAATAATAATAAAGATTAATTTTAATTTTTCTACGTACGAGTTTTAATATGAATGTTTTCATTTATATTTATATTTATATTTAGAAAATTAATAACATTATTTTATTATTAAATACGTGGTGTTTTGATAACCATGGAAATTTTAATTAAATACTTATTTAAAAAGTATATATGCATGAGATTTTATATGAATGTTTTCTTAATAAGTCAAACTAGACTTTAATAAACAAAATTGATTGTTCTTAAACAACTGAGACTTGTCTTATGGTTTAACTAGATTTATTCTATTGCCTTGTTTGATGTTGTTTATTTGGAGAAATTATGTTGACTTTAGGAGTGGTATACAGAGGCTTGAGAGGGTTTGCCTTCTATGTGACATTTGCATTTTCAGTATTTTGTAATGATGACTTGGTCACAATTATTTTTACCCAACCTGATTTCTTAAGCTCATTATTTTGTGAACTCTTTGAGAGGGTTTGTTATATCATGTTATGGTTTGAGGACCAACTTGTAATTATGGGATTATGGTTTGAGGACCAGTGTGAGTTTCATTTATCTTTTATGAAATTGAAATTGATTATCATGCTTTATATGATTTATGAGATATTTCTATGACTTGTGAGCTTAGGGTAGGTTATCTAGGTGTATAGATGAGAGTGACTTTCAATAAGCGTCGGGGCCCACAAGTGGTTGTTAGGATTACTTATTGTAACTTAATAAAATGATAACATATTACATTAAATGGGGGTTTTAAAATGAATTAATAAGATATGTTCCTCACCCATACCTGAGTACTTGATTGAGATCTTGATTAGGATGACAGTGGGAGAAGATGCTTTATTGAGCTCTTACATGATTAGTAGCCTTGTCTATATGAGAGGTTTACTGATGCCACATATAGTCACTTGAGTTTTGGGGTCTAGATATACTTCCCGGACAAAACTCAAGGGTTAGATGTATGTGATGACACTTACCTATATACATCTTAGGTTTCCTACAAGTGTAGGTTGTCTCTAGATTAATATGTTTACCTTTGCAATTGAGTTATACCTTTTTTGAGATAAAGAGCTTTCAATATCCATTGCTTAATTTGTATGATGGTTGACCTTTGGTGTTTGTTATCTGAGTGGGGTCTGTTGTTATCTCCTCAACACGGTAGGAGTGGACCTTTGGTTCCACGTGGTCGGGTGGTAGTGATTCTTTTACCATTAAGATTTTGACATTCCTGAATTGGTGTTGGATGATCCTTGTTTTTGTTACCTTCTTCCTTGTTCATCATTATTGGATACTTTCTCTTATCTTTTAGGATATTGTACATGTACCTTGTATATGATGGTTATTGCATAACCTATGAATTATGCAGTGGATGATGGTTCGTTGTATACCTTATGATATCAATTGCATCTATGTTTCATTTATATTATGTTATACTTTTTAGTCATTTGCATTAGGTGGAGATTGTATATTGTTATTGTACTTAGTAGATTAATTAACTTATGAGTAATTCTACATTAAGGAACCCTTGAGAATCGTAATCTATGTGTTGAGTTACTTTTATGAGTACATTTTGTATTACATTATTTTGATTCTACATTAATGTACTTGTTGATTGTAAACTCTTAAGAAAAAAATATTCTGTAAATAGAGTAACATTTTTTAGGTTAATCTATACTGGGTTCTCTAGCGGGGCATGACAATTTGGATATTTCATTGTGTTTGGGAATTTTTAGACTTCCTCATGTTCTTATGAGATGTTTTATGGATTCCACATGAATCTTTTCTCTTGGCATAATGGTCGATTAAGCTATGTATTGTTGTATCTTTTTATTTTTTTCACTTAGTTGCATGCCTAGAGTGTTTTGGAGTTGACATATCCTCCTTACTTTCTTTTATCGTTATTGTTTTTCCCTTGTGTTGGCACACTCCATTCTTGAGGTTGAGCTCGCATGTGAGATGTGGATGTAGGGTGTTTGAGACCACATCCAAACATGTAGTTGAGCTATGCTCCTATGCCAAGGTCTGAGTGATCTATGCTCTTGATTTGAGACCAATTGAGTCTCGTGTGTATTTTGGGTTATAACTTTGAGTCTTTTATGGCTATTGCCTTACTAGTTCATTTTCTTTGTACCTCGTTGTTGTAACGAGATGAGCTTGTTTGGTGTTTGAGTAGGGGAGTGGAGTGAATCTCCAAGGCGGGTTGGGACACTTGAAGGGGTCCTAGGGTATCTCTTGGTAGAGTTATTAATAAGTGATAACTAAATAATTGAATGGGATTAAAATATAATAAAAAGAGTTAACGTGACTACCTTTTTCATTGTTTGAGGACATTGATATGGTATGTTCTTTCCTTTGATGTCATTTGAGGATGTTGA
>BSBK01002956.1:885000-1105000 GCA_027943335.1 Chamaecyparis obtusa | reverse complement strand
GCAACACTTATGCAAACATAGTACCATCTCTGCAATGTCCTCCCTTATACATACTATCAGGGGTTCATGATGAACATGATAGAAACAATACTTTCACAAAACAGGGCCAACAATAACAAACATTCGGAGTAGCCACCATAATAACTCATAAAGGAAAAACCCAAGTGGGTGAATCATAAGTCCAACATTAAATCATAAGGGATCCTCAATTTCAACAATAAATTAAGTGTGACTAGTGTCACAAAATAGATAACGAAAAGAGAGAGTTAAGTGACTAATCCAATCACAAGAAATCTCAAAATTTCAATGCTAGCCCATAAACATCACAAACAATTTCATAAATCAACCAAAAATGAATAATCAATCATAACACACCCACATAACAAGGTGGCTATTAGTAGCCACACTCAAGCGAGTAATCGCTTCATGACATCCAAGGATATTTCACCCTAGATGCATTAGAGAAGGTAACCATACGTAATAAACAGTTCAAACACCTATGACGATCACTAGACAAGGTGATATCTCAAAGACAATTAAGAGATGCAAGAACATAAATGTTTAGATGTAGTTTAATGGTTATCAAAACACAAAAGAGTTATATATCTATGTTTATTTTCAAGTTTATTAGTTTAGACATCTAATGGGCACACAACTTCCCAGAGTTCCCAGTGTAGAACCCGGTGCTCTGATACCAAGTGTAATGCCCCGCTAGGGAACCTAGGAGAACTTAACCTAAACATGCAACTAATTTTGCAAAGCAATTTTTTGTTTATTTTAAAGTTAACAATCAATAACATCAAAGTGCCATAATGCGGAAGCAAAGCAGAGCAATAAACAACTTACATAGGATACAACTCTCAAGGGTTCCTTGATGTAGATCACGTAAGAGATATTGAATTAATTAAGATAAGATACAATTATGAATCCCAAGAATACATCTGAAAGATAAATACAACATCATATAAAGGATAACCTAAATACAATTGGCTCCATGAGGTGACCATAATAATCTACATCCACTGCACATGTCGCAGGGTATGTAATACATTAACTAAAAAGAAGTACAACATGACATCTCTAAAAATCTGATACAATGATATAAGATCACAAGAAGAAGAAGAAGAAGAACACATCTTCATCAATGAAGATCAAGAAAGAACAACTGTCACATGGATCATCCAGCCTCGGTGCACGAATGTCAGAATCTCAAATTGTAAAAGAATCACTACCACCCGACCTTGTGAACCTAAACGGTCCACTCCCACCATGCTGAGGAGATAACATCAGATCCCATTTGGATAACAAAAAGCAACCAAGGAAGAGGTCCTAAAAGCTTCTAACTCAAAGGTACAAAAAGTACAACAAGGTATAACATACACTACCAGAGGCAACCAATACACATAGGAAACCTAAGATGCATATAGGAAGTGTCATCATACAAGCCAACTCTAAGCTTATCCTGGTAGTCTCTTCAGACCCTAGCGCCCTAGTGACAATATGTGGTTTTAGTAACCTCTTGTGTAGACAAGGTACTACCTATGCCATATCCAGTCCACAAAGGCGGCAAGCATCTTCTCACTCCCATCTTAGTCAAACTCAATCGGGAACTCAGGCATGGGCGAGGCACATAAAATATTATTAGGTTCATTTTAAATTCTCAATGTTTATTAATTATCACTTATTAAGCTACTTGTAATAGGATCTCCTGGTAGCCACTTCCGGGCTCCGACACCAATTGCAAGCCACTTCATGTTCTACACTCAGATGACCTACCTAGGGTTTCACAAGATCAAAAGAACTCCGAGTTAACACAACTCATGAATCTCATCAACTAGATCCAACATGCAAGACCCGAAAACACCAAGTACAAACCCATCTAGGTTTAGAACAACTCATGCAACCTAATAGAGTATGCAAAGAAAACAAATGAGACAATCATAACACCCGTTATACCCGGCTTTGGTTTATACCCCAAAAGATAACTACAACCCCTAAAAATCAATCCAAAACAAATTGTCCAAGGGCATCTATAGTCTTCATGATAATCCAGGTTTGCTAAAGATTGCACATGTAAAAAAACTTACTAAACATTACAAACAACCAGCTGAATAAACAAAACAATCTTTATTGCACAAATTTCCTATACGATATACATTTAATTATACCATACAAAAGAATTAAATTTAACTTAGAAAATCATCTAAATATAGAAATATAAAAAAAGCAAAATACATCTACAATTCATAGGCAATACCATGATTCATTTATATTAAAACCTTATTCCAAATAATACCCTAAAACAAATCATTTAACATAAATTATTAAAACAAAACATGCCTTACATGTTCATCTTAACCAAAGATTAACTCAAAAAAATAATAAATAAATAAAAATCAAATTAAGAGTATTAATTTAATAAATTAATTCATTTAATAGTAAAACAAAATAATAATAACAAATATCAAATTAAACTATTATTAACAATTTTCAAATAATAAAATTTATAATAAAAATTAATATTTTAAAACTATTAGCAAAAGTTAAAAACAAACAATGCAGTGAGTGGGGAGAGCACACACCCCTACACCTCCGCTTTGGCACGTGACTTCCCTATAGGGTCTGACGTGCGTCAGTACCCTGCGGTACTAGTGCACGACAGTCCTTTGGGGGACTATCGTGCGTCAGTACCCCAGAAGTACTACGCACGATGACCCTTTATGGGTGACCATTTATTTTTAAAAACTTTTTCAAACTTCTAAATTTAATATATATATAATTCATCAAATATTTTCTTTTTAATATAAATGCTCTTTTTTCTCAAATACCTCTGATTGATAAATATACCTTATTAATTTAATATGCAACCAATGCAATTTTAAACTAACCCAATATTAATTTAATTTTTATGAAAACAAAACTGGTGTATATATATATATACACACACACACACACACACACACCATAATCACAAAAAATCTCTTAACATAAATATTAACTCCACAAATTTTTTAACAAGGATCAAAACCCTAATCTGAATGGATTTTCTAATATTTCTCTACAGGTTCCTCAAAACATTCAAACTTACATAACAGATAGGTGAAAATATTCAAAACAAATTGCAATATACATTCAAAAATTCCCAAACATTCAAATTCAACAGGCATGAGGAATACACTCTCTACAAATTCCTACAGTAATCTGAACTAGATTAACAATAATAAATTCAATACTACCTCAATCCAAATTATACAAATTTGATGATGTCCAGAACGAAGAAAACAAAATCCAAGCTTTTCGAAGATCTCTCTCCAAACCTGTCTCCAAACTTTCTTCTTCAATCCTGTGTACTCAAATAATGGCTAAACCCACAATACATAAAGGAATTACCTTCCACATGCAAGAGTTCAAACTCGACTCCAAGAGAGCTTTGCATGAAAACGAACTTTAGTTTACAGTTCAGTCTCAGTTGAATTGATGTCTCCTCTTCACTTTAACTTTTATTGAAAAGCACTTAACCAAACTTAAACTAATATTATTAATTTAATTTCATTCAATTATGAATGTGCAACTTAATGCATTTAAACAATTAATAATTAAAACATTTAGTTTAACATAATTACCACATGCTAAATTAATCTTTAATTTAATAAATATATTTTAATTGAACATGGGCTAAATTTATGATTAAATATTTCTAAGGTGAGGTTATTTAATTAATTTTCATTAATTAAATATTTCAACCACACCCAATAATAGCATATAATTAATTTCCAATTAATTTATTGCTACCACTATACAATAAAAATAATAATTAAGCTAAATAAATACATTTATTTAGCTATCAATTAAATGATATTCCACAACTAAAAATAGAATAATCTAAATATAGAAATCACACCAAATGCCACAAATCAAAGAATCAAAAAGACCTAAGGACCCACATTCATACTCAGGACATAGGTATAAACTCTTGCCAATTGGATGAGTTTAGAAGGGTGGAAACACAAAATCTTGTCCCCTACTTTAGGACAATAATTGGCTTAGGTTAGGATTTGGAACTGTATATTATCTCCCCTCTTTTACCATTGAGATTAGCGATAGGGCACGCTCATCTTGATAGTTCAGGGAAGTCGATGCCCGATACTTGCAAACCTGCATAAGAGACAAGCATGTGCATATATACAAAGATATAATAGACAATGGCGGGGATCGGCCGATTGTGTGGATCTCGCAAGCAAGTAACTACAACTCTGTCCCTCAACCACATCAAGCACGTCAAATAGAAATATAAAACAAACACATCAACCATACACATGCAAGTATGGGGTCAGTAAAATCATAAGCATCAACAAATTCCTAACATATAATTTATCATCTTAGATTAATTACAACATTTATAAAATTAGACCAGGGGCAAGGTACTACACGAACATTGATATGGCTCAGTAGAGGTTCCTTTTTAAGAGAATGATTTCTTGAAGCTGCATGGTCCACCATGTTCCATGTGATGACACTCCCACTCTTGAGTCTCCACACCAAAAAAATTTTAGTACTGAGTAGTGACCTTGGTGTACTTGAGTGTGCTTGGTATGCACCTTGGATGTTGATCCACATGTTGAGTGTTCTCCATGTTTTATTATATTTTGCATATATGTGTACTACATTGGGTCATGGTACCTCCCTATGATATTATGCATTTTATTGGCATGTGTGAGAGTCTTTCCTTGCTTTTGTGTATGCCTTGTGTTTGTGGTCGGCTTACTATCTCTGTGAGAACGGTGGTGTGGTCTTGAAGGTTCTTCGTGGTAGGGTGGTGTTGCATTACTATACCACTGTTGGGGATCAGTGCATAGAGATGGACTTCCTCCAATTACAGGACTTGGATCTTGAGAGATCACTCTATTTGATAGCATTGGTTTATGTATGTGTTGATTTATTCTTTTGATGTATTTTAATCATAGCTCAATTTATTTCATGTACTTCATTTATGCTTTTGATGTAATCAAGTGACCATTGCCTTGATATACATGTATCTGGTACTCCCTAGTGTGGAGCTAGATGTTTTTCTATCGGTATGTTAGTGTTGGCTTGGTTTTAGAATTATATTTTTATGAATTTTGGGCTAAATTCACTAATCGACGTCTCTGAGTTTTGATGTTTCTACCTATAGTTTGGCATCTCTGACCCACTGGTTTGAGGCTTTTTCCTTTTGAGAGTTCACCAATCAAGAATCGACATCTTGGCCAATAAGCTTCTCTGACTCTTGAACCAGTGTCTACGTCTGCTCATCAATGTCTTTGGCGAGAGTTGATTTGCAAGCAATTTTGGGAGATGGGTACTTTGTGGGTGTTTCCAAGTTGGATTATTGAGGGTCCTTGAGTTCCTTGTGGACCTTATGGGTGCCTTTTTTGGAGGTATATTTATTTATTTCTCTATGATGGTGGTCAGAAAGGAAATAAACATGTACGGTTAATCACCATAGGAACTTCTATTTGGGCTTAAAAAGAACATCTATATTATTGGGTTTGATTGGTTTACTATATGCCTCCTTGGTAGTCATGAATACTTTCTAGCTTAGCCTCTTGTAGCCTTTGGATGATGTTCGGATATTTGAAGGGCAATCTTAGGAACATGTGTTCTCTGTTCCGAGTGTATGTTTGGTTGTCTTGGAACTTTTGGAAGAGTTGTTAATTCTTTCACTTGTGTGCAAATATGTGATGTTCATTATGTCATTTGTAGCATGATGTTTATAGCTTATGTTGGTTAAGAGATGCACTTTTAAATTTAGTGATTATCTTATGTTTCATATAAAATTATTAAGTGCATATTTACCCCTTTATTCCAAGGGTTCCTTGGTGGGGCATTACAAAAGACATCAACTGCATTTGAAGTCATATAGGCCACCATCTATCTAGAGAAACCAAATACAAAGAAAATCAAAACAAAGAGTTGAGGTTGGGTATTACAATTAGCATGCTGAAAAATAATCTTTCTCTAATATAACTAACTATAAAGTTAAATCCATGAGATCACAAATAGTATAGGGTATTATGTATGAATGATTAGCTAAATGCCATCGATTAGTTGGCTAGTTTAATATTACTATTCATTGGTTTGGAGAAAAAGAAATCCATGAGTAGGATAGAGGAAACTTTCCTCTTGAGGACCATGCAGTTGTCGAGACTTCAAGGTCATAATCACTTGTTGGTGTATAGAGGATTGTTGCATGTTGGTACTTTGAATAGTGATTATGACAATAATCACTATGACAAGTTGGAAATCCTCTTTTATTTGAATATTATTGAGTCACAACTCTCTAATGATCCATAAACCATGATAAAAAGATATAATTTCAATCACATTGTTTGGATTCTAATATCAATCTCAAAAGTAAATAAGAATAGTCAATCTTCTTTTTTTGCAAAATTTCTTATATACTAGTTTGTATGGGATCATGCTTTACAACCCTATTAGAAGTAAATTTGACATAATCACATATAAATGGAATGTATAGTGAGGATATTTTGGTAGAAATCCAAAGACTAATATTTGGAAGGGATATTCTAGTGTCTAGCGAATTGACTATCTATCACATGGATAGTAGAAAACAAGTTCATTTTTGTATTAAAGAAAGCTATTGTAGTGAAACAAATGGTGGATATTTCTTGTTATTGAACAATATATTGTTTTATTCCTACTATAGGTGCCACACATTGAAATCAATAAGGTAAACCATTTTCTTAAGGATAAGCATACCAATGTTAGTGACAATCTCAAATTTCAAGGCATTATTGTTTGTTTGTTGGCATGCTTTTGATTGATGAAAGAAATCATTTTGTTCCATATGTTGGAAGCCAAAAGAAATAATGTAAGATAAATAACAAAAATTTCTTCATAAAATATTTGATTCACTTGTCCTCCTATTTTCCAAGATCTTATGTTGATGATGAAATGGGAGTGCTTAGTTTTGTAGCACAAATCACAAGAGGCTATGGAGAATGGAGATGGTTGATTGATAAACAAGTGAAAATGTAAGTAGTAGCAAGATAGCATGATGATGATGATGATAATAGAAAGTATGAAAGATGCTCAAGTGTTCTCCAAGATTGCATGATAAACTTTCAAAATGAGGATACAATGTCTTTTTTATAAAAATCCTCATAAAAAACAACAGTTGAGATTAAGAGGTGCTAGGGAGATTGCATAGTATACAAGGTTATGTAGGGTTATGAAATGTCTGGATATGATTTAGAGGTATTAAGAAATGAGTGGCTAAGATTAAAAGTGATGTAGGAGCATCTTGGGTCTTGAGAAATCTTGCATTGTCAAAAATAGTTTATGTTTCCTGTACTTGTCTGGTGTTTGTTTTAGCGCTGGTGTTGCGGTTGGTTTCCTTCCTTGCGCAGTTAACTCTATGCATTGGACCTTCTCCTAAGGGTGCACGTCCTAATTCATTTGGAATTGGAAGTTATCGCTATTTCCCTCAGGTATCGATTTACTGCCAGTTTCGCATGAAACGTGTGGTATTTTGCCTTGTGCTATCCCGTGTGGGGAAATTGGATCTTGCGTTGTTGAGGATATGTTCTTGGATCATGTGTGGACCTAAATATAAAGGCGCATTGTGTTTTGTTTTTTCTAGCTTTAGTTTTGGTTTCTCCTCCTAAGTGGACCTATAATGTAATTAAATGCTTGACTGGCCAACTTGTGGCTTTGCTCGGAGGGTGACCTCACAATAGTGGGTTACACTTTTTTAGAGATGTTGTTTTTTGCTGAAATAACACATTTAAAAAAAAAAATGATGATTTAAGCCTTGAGAGGTTCCATTTGAAGGAATTAATCACAAATGGTTATCTCAAAGCCTCTTAGATAAAAAAATATTGACATAACATCTATACTCGTCATCCATACCTACAATAGAGCTACCTCCTCCGCACCTATTAAATGCTGAAAAAAATCACTTCAACTTTATCTTTTGGCAGATCAAATGAATCCATTTAAAAAACCTATCTATGTAGTAAGGTACTACTAAGAAAAATCTTTCCAATGATTATAATGTTAATGTATATTAAGTTTATTATGACTTTGTATTTTTAGTTTTACTAAACATAAATATTTCACCGTATGTCTACCTCTATGTTTGACACTTATGGAAAAATAGTAAATGAGAGAAATTTTTTTATAAAAAATATATATGCCCTAGGTATTGAAGTTATCTTTATATGAAAAAAATAAAAATGAAATGGGACAAATACACGACAATTTATAAGCTATGTAGTCAAGGTATGTCAAAATTATAATTTAGTGAACTTCAAACATTAATAAAATATGAAATAATCATTATAATTTCATAAAACCAATTGCATGCCCTCCATATGGATGTTACAAAACTAAATTCAAAAGAATCACATTGATATCTATTTATAAAAAAAAGTTATGCTCTATGAAAACAATGTAACTCTTTGAAAATCACGTTTTCAGCAACATACCACTTTTCGTGGGAGAAAGAAAAAACCATTCAAATCAATTCAAAATGAAAAATGAAAAATATATTTAGAATCTAGATAGAAAATATTAAAAGACTCTAATTTACTTCATCTTCTGATTTCAAATGGTTTAATGAAAATATGTGTCCGAAATTAAAAGTTTTTTTCAAAATCTAGAGTTTAGTGTCCATTCAGGCAAAAAAGTGTAACCCATTATTGTGGGTTCACTCGTGAGCTATATATTGGAAGCTTGGGATGTGGTAGAAGATAGCTTAGGAGATTAGAGGTTAGACAATAGAAGATCAAGTAGAAGGACTTGAATTATGAATCCGATTTCATAAATTCATTGTATAAGGCCGAAACCCGGAAGGCCTCACAGTCGGGCATGTTGTTGTTAATATAATATTTGTTCTAGTGTTGCTGCTAGTTGCTTGTCTCATATCCAATGTGTTTTACTAATTTCTTGCATGTTTTCATATTGCTTCTGTGTGTAACTCTTTGCAGGGCTTGTTGAGGGTTTAAGTGGAGTCAATTAACCCTAAATCTTCCTTTTACCTTCCACGGCCTTGCGTCAAGTGGTATTAGAGCGAAGTTATTTCTTGTGGATTGGATCATGGAGAACCTTAAAGATTGGTTGTAGGGTGGCGGATTTGAGATCTGACCTATCATTTGCAGAAGGTTATGGTCTTGTTGGAACTTGATTGTCAAGATGGTTCGTGGTAAAGGAAATGATAATGCTATCATGGATATGTTGAGGTAGATTTCAACTAGGTTTGAAGTTGTAGAGATAGCCCAGAGAAGAGGCACACATCTTGAAGATGTTAGTGATGAGGAAGAAGTAGCACCTAACCCTGAACCTAAAGTTGAACAGGATGAGGAAAGACTCTTGAGAGTTTTGTCTAAGGCTAACTCTACACCTATTGTTGAAGTTGATTGCTATGATGGAAGACTTGAGATCGATGCACTTTTGGATTGGATCTCTGAGATGGATAAGTATTTTGAGTACGAAGGAACTCCTGATAATAAGAAAGTGAAGATTGTAGTCACAAAGTTGAAATTTCATGCATCTCTTTGGTGGGATCATTTGAAAACTGAGAGACAAAAGAGAGGAAAAGAAAAGATCAAGACATGGATGAAAATGCTTGGAAAGATGAAAAAGAAGTTTCTTCCAGCTGATTACCAAGTTAGTTTGATGAGGAGAATGCCGAATTTGAGACAAAGGGACTTGAGTGTGAAAGAATATACTGAGGAATTTTACAAATTGGATATCAGATCTGGACATGTGGATGATGAAGTTGAAAAGGTGGCTAGATATCTGAATGGCCTAAGGACATCTATTCAAGATGAGATCAGTTATGTGAAGATTGATAGTGTGGAAGAAGCATACCAATTTTCTTTGAAGGTTGAGGAAAGATTGACAAAAAGACATGAACAAAGACAAAGAGGAAGAGGTGGTAGATTTCAAAGAAGCAGAGGTAGATCTTATGGAGAAAGTAGCAGATCTAACAATGCAGTATAAGATAAAGGATGGAAAGATGACCCTGCTAGTAAAAGAGGTAACTGCTCTAGAGGTAGCTATACAGGTTACTCTAGGAATAACAATAATGGAAAGAGAGAAGAAAAGTCTTGGTTTAAAGGTACTTGTTACAAATGTGGTGAAGAAGGACATAGAGCTTTTGAATGTACTAACTTTGGAAAGAAGATTGGAGGTAATAGAAGAAGTAACTTGGCTTGTGAAGAAGTTGAGGAATTGGCTAATGAACATGAACATGGTGAGAACATGAAGTTGAGAAGGATCTTGTGTAATAAACAAACTGATGAAGAACCTATCTTGAGGAAAAGCTTGTTCAGAACCATATGTAAGATCATTGAAAAATGTTGCAAAGTAATCATTGATGGTGGAAGTTATGATAATTTGGCATCCGAAGAGCTGGTTAACAAATTGCAGTTGCAAAGATTGAAACATCCTAAACCTTATCATATTGCTTGGATCCAGAAGGAGCATAAACTACTTGTAAGTGAACAATGCCTTGTTAAGTTCAAAATTGGGAATTATCATGATGAGGTCTTGTGTGATATTATGCCTATGGATTGTTGTCATATTCTTTTGGGTAGACCTTGGCAGTATGATAGGAAAGCTTTTCATGATGGTAGATTGAATCAGTATACTTTTTGGATGGATGGAAAGAAACAAGTATTGTTTCCTTTAATAGAGAAGTTTGATGAAAGTCATTGTACCACAGTCAGAGTATGTTTGGTTGATGGTAAAACATTTGCAAGAGACATGAAAAAATAGAGTATTTTCTTTGTTCTAATACCAAGGAAAACTGGAAAGCAAGATGAATTAGAACATGCACCTAAGATTGAATCCTTATTGACTAAATTTAGTGACATCATTTTTGATAATGTACCTGATGGTTTACCACCTATGAGAAGTATAAGTCATTGTATGGATTTGACACCTGGAGCTAGTTTGCCTAATAAAGCACCACATAGGTTGACACCGGATGAGAAGACTGATTTGAATAGACAAGTGCAAGAATTTATTGAAAGAGGATTGATTAGGGAAAGTTTGAGCCCTTGTGCAGTATCTACTGTGCTAGCACCTAAAAAGAATGGAGAATGGATAATGTGTATTGATTCTAGAGCCATAAACAAAATCACAGTGAAGTATAGATTTCACTTGCCTAGGATGGATGACAAAATTGGTAGCTTGAGTGGAGCAAAGTATTTCACAAATATTGATTTGAAAAGTGGATATCATCAGATTAGGATAAGAGAAGGGGATGAATGGAAAACTTCTTTTAAGACTAATAAAGGTTTGTATGAATGGTTAGTTATGCCTTTTGGTTTGACTAATTGACCTAGTACTTTCATGAGGCTGATGAATGAAGTTCTGAAAAGATTCTTGGGTAAGTTTGTAATTGTATATCTTGATGACATTTTGATTTTCAGTAAGACTAACGAAGAACACCTTGAGCATATTAGACAAGTATTGCAGAGGTTGAAGGAAGATAAATTGTTGATTAACTTGAAGAAATGTTCATTTATGAAAGAAGAGATTGTGTATCTTGGTTTTGTGATTTCAGTTGATGGCTTGAGGATGGAACTTGAGAAAGTAATAGCTATACTTGATTGGCCTACACCAGAGAATGTTGGAGAGGTAAGATCATTTCATGGATTGGCAAGTTTCTATAGAAATTTTATCAAAAATTTCAATTCTATTTGTAATGCTATCACTGAAATCATGAGAGGAGATAAAAAGGATTTCAAATGGACACATGGAGCACATGGGAGTTTTGAAACATTGAAACAAAATATTGCATAATTGCCTACACTTGCTTTGCCTGATTTCAGTAAAGTTTTTCAAGTTGAATGTGATGCTAGTGGGAGTGCAATTGGATTTGTTTTGAGTTAGGAAGGAAGACCTATAGCTTTCTTTAGTGAAAATTTGAATGATGCTAAGAGAAAATATTCAGTTTATGATCAAGAATTCTATGCTATTGTTCAAGCTTTGAAGAAGTGGAGACACTATTTGATGCCTAAAGATTTTGTGTTATATACTGACCCTAAAGATTTACAGTATTTGGGAAGTTAGAATAAGTTGAATTAGAGACATATGAAATGGGTTGAGTTCTTGCAGAATTTCTCATTTTCATTGAAACATAAGAGTGGATAGTTGAATAAGGTTGCTGATGCCTTGAGACGAAGAAGAAGTTTATTGACTAAGATGAAAGTTGAGATACTTGGTTTTGATGATTAATTTGAAATATTTGTATGAGACTGACATTGATTTTGCATAATGTTGGAAGGCTTGTAAGGAGCAAATAGGGAATGACAAGTGGACTGATTATTTCATTCAGGAAGATATGTTGTTTAAAGGAGTTCAGTTATGTATTCTGAGAGGATCTATGAGAGAAAATATCATAAAGGAGAAGCATAGTGGTGGACTTGCTGGACATGTTGGGATTGATAAGATAGTGAAATTGATTTTAGAGAGATACTTTTGGCCGCAGATTTACAGAGATGTGTAGAGAATGGTGAGAAGTTGTAGAGTTTGTCAAGTAGCAAAAGGAACTAGTCAAAATGTGGGATTGTATACACCTTTGCCTGTACCTGATATACCATGGGAAGATGTGAGTATGGATTTTGTTCTTGGATAGCCTAGAGCTCAAAGAGGTAATGATTCTATTTTGGTAGTAGTTGACATATTTTCAAAATGGCACATTTCATAGCTTGTAAGAAGACATTCGATGTCTTGCATGTAGCTGGATTATTTTTCAAAGAAGTGGTAAGATTGCATGGTTTACCTAAGTCTATTGTTTCAGACATAGAAACTAAGTTTACTGGTTATTTTTGGAGAACACTTTGGAAGAAGATGAATATTGAGTTGAAATTTAGTTCTACATTTCGCCCTTAGATAGATGGACAAATTGAAGTTGTGAATAGAAGATTGGGAAAATTGTTGAGATGTTTAGTTGGAGATAAGCCTGTTGTTTGGGATTTGGTTTTGGCGCAAGTTGAATTTGCATATAACAATTCTGTGAACAAAAGTACTAAGAAGACACCATTTGAGATTGTTACTAGATTTCACCCTAAGGGAATTAGAGAGTTGAGAGAATTACCTACTGAGACCAGAAGAAGTGTTGAAGCTGATCATTTTGCAAAATACATGAGAACTTTTCATGATGAAGTTAAGAGGAATTTGGAGGACTATAATTTGAACTACAAGCAGAGAGAAGATAAGAGAAGGAGACATAAATCTTTTGAATTTGGAGATGAAGTCATGATTCATTTGAAGAAAAATAGATTTCCAGTTGGTACCTACAACAGATTAAAAATGAAGAAATTTGGACCTTGTACGATTCTGAAGAAGTTTGACAGTGGAAATGCATATGAAGTAGAATTGCCTGAAGACATGGATATATCACCTATATTCAACATTGCAGACATCTTTGAATATTTTGAATCACTTGATGAGACTGAAGATAACATGGATTTTCCTAAGAAAGATAAAGATATCATTGTGAAGATTATGAACAATAGAATAAGCAAGAGTACCAGAGGAAAGGACTACATGGAATACCTAGTTTAGTGGAAAGATAAGTCGGTTGAAGATAGTTCATGAATTACACAAGCTGAATTGGATCTTTATGATTTAGGTCAGAGTATGAGCAATGCCTGATGTGGACATCAGTTCTTTTGTAACCCCAGGTGTCTGATGCAGGAGCATCTTGGGTCTTGAGCAATCTTGCATCGCCAAAAATAGTTTATGTTTCCTATACTTGTCTGGTGTTTGTTTTAGCACCGGTGTTGCAATTGGTTTCCTGCCTTGAACTTTTAATTCTATGCCTTGGACCTATTCTTGGACCTTCTCCTAAGGGCACATGTCCTAATTCATTCAAACTTGGAAGTTATCACCATTTCCCTTGGGTATCGATTTACTGCCAGTTTCGCATGAAACATGTGGTATTTTGCCTTGCGCAGTTTCGTGTGGGGAAATTGGATCTTGTGCGGTTGAGGATATATTCTTGGATGATGTGTGGACCTAAATGTAAAGGTACATTTGTTTTGTTGTTTCTAGCTTTAGTTTTGGTTTCTCCTCCTAAGTTGATCTATAATGTAATTAAATGCTTGACTAGCCAACTTGTGGCTTTGCAAGCTATATATTGGAAGCTTGGGATGTGGTAGAGAATAGCTTAGGATATTAGAGGTTAGACAATAGAAGATCAAGTAGAAGGATGGGAATTATGATTTTGATTTCATAAATTCATTGTATAAGGCTGAAACCCGGAAGGCCTCACAGCCGGGCATGTTGCTGTTAATATAATATTTATTCCAGTGTTGCTGCTAGTTGCTTGTCTCATATCCACTATGTTTTATTTCTTTCTTGCATATTTTCATATTGCTTCCATGTGTAACTCTTCGCAGGGCTTGTTGTGGGTTTAAGTGGAGTCAATTAACCCTGAATCTACCTTTTACCTTCCTTGCCCTTGTGTCAAAAAGTTTAGTAGAGGAGTGTTGAATTTTCAAGGTGCATCAAACCTAGACATAGGCAAGGTGGTTAAGGTCAAATAAAGAGATGATCGACATGTGGTGCAAGGAGAAAACTTAAGAGTTGAACCATGTGATTAAAGGTGATTGGCTTAATATGAAAGAAGAGGATAAATAAATTTATAAATAAACAAAGGTGTTTATTTCATAAATAGAGGAAATAAGATAATTAAATAAATAAGAATTTATTTAATTTTTAGAAAGAAAAAGAAAATGAATTATTTAAAAAAATAATAAATGTTTATATAAATAATAGTAGAAAAAGTTAATGAATTAATTAAATAAATATAAATGTCTATTTAATTAATAGTTGAATTTTGTTGATTTCATGAAAACATTTTTAAGTGTCTATGTTTTGTAGTAGACATTGTATTGTATCCAATCTATTCATGCAATTTAGAACCATATAGACCATGTATCTCTTTTTGGGGACTCTTAATGCTAAGAATATTGTCATGATGAATCATCTATAAATAAAGTCTTATTTTAGAATAGATAACTTATTAAATATAATTTTATTTTTTAATTCATAAATTGTCTTATTCATTTACACTTTATATAGATAAAACTTTTTGCAATACAATAAATATCTATTGCCTAATTATTTTCTAAGCTACACTAATTGGAGACAAATTGTCTATAACAACATATATAGTAAAGCAAAGTTACACCATCAACACAATACACACGTTCAAAGTGCAATAGTTCACCACCATCAAGCATCCTATTTGTTCCATGCTAATTTGAGAGTGTGAAGTGAAGGCCCAGCAAAATGGGATAATTTGATGAGTGTGAGTGTGAACTAAATTTCATTTCTACTCACCAATAAGCCATGAAGGAGGTTGGTCAAGTTGTTTTATAACTTGATGTACTTTATTATAGCATCAAGAGGAGCTTTTTGAAACCATGTCTACTCATGTTTGTACATATTAATTCCATTTTTTTACTTAGATAATTTGTTATCCGTGATAAATTTGGATTATGAAAAATAAAATCATCTTTTGTAATGCCCCCATTTTCAGCCATTTTAGCATTGTAACTTAGTTTTCTTTCCTTAGTGATGATCATCAACATTGTTGGGGAATGTTTGAGTGTGGCAATGAGCTTAGTGGGTTTTGAAAGCTCATATGGTTCTTTTTGAAGTGGATTCCAACTTCTGATGTGCTCTTGAAGATTTTTGGAGATAGTGTATATTTATAATATGTTAACCAATCTACCTTGATTTTCATTATTCGTCATTAATATTATTCCAATATGATCAAATTTTGATTTCAACCTTTTAGATATTTTTTTCAACTTGAATATATTATTGACTTCAACTTAATTATTTCAACATTATTTTCACTAAGGTTGCTCAGTTTTATAAACTACTTTAAGAAGCACCTTAGTATAATAGCTCTTCAAAAATTGATCTTAGAAAATTCTCAATCGAAATAGGAATTTGGGATTGTACGGTGGACAGTTTGTAAGAATTCCTTATGAGGTGTATGCATGTTTTGTTTTGGGGTTCATCTTTTAGGTTGGCCTCTTATCTTCTCAGGATCTCTTTGGTCCTTACTAGATTATGAGAATTGTTGCATTCAGTTTGGGTGCAAAATTTAGACATTGAGATTGGAAATTGGATGGAAATGTGACATTTGGATGGTGTCTCATCGTTGCTTAGGCTCCTCGGCTTGATTTAGTTACAAGAACAGGAACTTGGCGTCAAATGTTGCAGGTGGATGATAATGTGCATGTGTGTTAAAAGTGTTTAGGTGATGAGCATGAGGAGGATTTTTGTGAACTATTTGGGAAAGGTAAGGGGCTAGTTCAAAATGCTCTTGTTGATAGGATCATTTGATTAACCAAAGGGAATGTTAATAAGGATGTAGTGTTGCAGCAAGATTGGCATCTTTTTGCTAATCAGAGTTTGGAGGGCTATTTGGGGAATTTGATAGTACCAAGAAGTAGCCTTGGTGCACAATAGAAGGCTATTGACAAGATTGTTGAGTGGGGGAGTGACTCATAATAGGATAAGTGTCAAGGTTATCTGAGAAAGGATTTGATAGCTGATAATGCTCCAATGAATATGGAGGAGGTTGGAAATGAGAAGTAGAGTATGCATGAGACAATTTGTTCCCCAATTAGTGATATGACACCTCTAGGTTTGGGGTATAAAGGGAATGAGGTGACTCTTTTGGAAGTTGATAATGCTATGCCTAAAGAGGGGTAGAGTTTCCTCTCTAATGGCTAGAATGTGGGGGAAATATGTGATGAGGGAGACAGATTAAGCAAACCAGGAGATTATAACATGGACCAAGAAGATTAAGAAGTAAGGATGGGGAGTTTTCAGCTCAGGTTGATTTACAGTGGGATGGACAGTTCAAATGGCTTATTATAAGGACATTCCAGTTTCACCTATAATAAATTTGGATAGCTCTTTTGAGGGGTTGAAAGAATCTAGTGGAAATGTTGAAGACTCAGAATTGGAATTTAGAATAGAGGGGGATATATGATAATGTTGGGATAAGAGAGAAGAGATCCTTGGAGAAGACATCATCACAAGATAAGAAAGTGAACATTTGGGAGAAGAAGAAGAAGGGTAGGAAAACCAACTAGATGTGATTGGCTATTACGGATAGTGCTTCAGGAAAAATAAAGTTTAGATCAAGAAATGGCTATGCCTTTTCTCGGCAGCCATGAGGCTCCTTTCATGGAATGTCAGGAGTTGTAACATCTCTAACAAAGTTTGTTTGATCAAGATTTGTTTTGATCAAATCAAACCTGATTTAGTCTTATTACAGGAAACCAAGATTAAGGAACATGATTTCAGCTTGTTTTGTAGGAGTTTTAGTAGATGAAAGTGCAAACTTGTTAGTGCAAATGGTGCTTCTTGGGGATTGGGAGCTTTGTGGAATGAGGCCACTTCAAAATTTGAGGTGGTCAAAAAGGATAAATCATGGTAGTGGTTAAGAGTGGATTCTAAGAAGTTACATATGATAATGTCAGTTATCAAAGTATATGGGTCAAATATTACTGCTTTAAAGTGAGCTCTATGGGGGAGATGTCGGGTATTTTGGAAAGTCTGAGAAGAAATGATCATTTTAGGTGGTGATTTTAATGTCATCCTCTTCCCTATGGATAAGATGGGGGCGAGGGGCTGGGTAGAGTAGCCAAAGCAGACAAGAATTTAGTAAATTTGTGATTGAGAATGGTTTGATTGAATTACCTTTTAAAAAGAGGGATTTCACATGGACAAATAGATGGGGAGGTTTTCTAAATATTGCTAAGAAACTTGATCAGCTTCAATGCATTAGACATGTGAGGCTGAAATACTTCCTTTGACTAGGTCTGATCACTATCATATTGGCTAACAAATTCAGGAAGATGCTATGTCGGATGACTGTCCCTTTAAATTCGAGGCTATGTGGTTTAGAGATGAAGGTTTCAAGGATTTGATTAAGGACTGGTGTGGATGAATGTACCTAGACATTCAGGTAATAAGGCTTTCATTTTCTTTAAAAAACTACAATATTTGAAGGAGCAATTGAAAAGGTGGAATAGAGAGAATTTTAAAAACATCTTTGTGGAGAAATTTAATATTGAGTTGTCCCTTAATTCATTACCTTCAAAGGTTATTGAGAATGGTATGGGGGAGGAGAATTTTACCTTGGAGAAACAACTAAATAAGGAATATGCAAAGATATTAGCTCATGAAGAAGTGTTTTGGAGGCATAAATCAAGAGAGACATGGCTTAAGGAAGGATATCATAATACTAAGTTTTTCCACAATTCTGTAAAGAATAGGAGGGGAGGGAATAAGATTGTCACTATCAATGATGCAGATGGAATTGACCTTGGAGAGATGGACCTGATTAATCAGGAGGCTGTCAGCTTCTTCTCTAGAAATCAAGGTGGGTCTGATGTCTTAGAGCAATCAGATTTGGAGGTCTTAGAGGTTATTCCTTCTTGTGTTACAATCACCCAAAATGAAATAATAGTGGTTGAAGTCTCTTTGGAGGAAGTTAAGCATGCTTTATTTGGATTGGGGGGAGATAAAGCCCCTGGCCTGGATCCCTGCACTTTTCTTTCAAAAGTTATGGATTTTTTTTCACATGATTTACATGAGGTGGTGGAGGAATCAAGGAAAGATGGTTTTATCTTTAGATATTTCAATAACATTTTCATTACTTTTGTGCCCAAGCAGTCGGAGTTAAATTCTTTTGATGATTTTTGCCCTATCTCCCTTTGTAATATTGTGTATAAGGTTATTTCAAAGGTGTGGCTAATAGACTTAAAAAGGTTTTGGATTGAGTAATTTCTATTGAGAAAAGTGGTTTCTCCCTGGGTAGATCTATTTTTGAAGGTGTGATCATTGCACATGAAATGGTGCATTCAATAAGAGTGGCTAAGGTAGAGAAAATGATGGTAGAATTAGATATAAAATGGGCTTATGATGAGGTAGATTGTGGCTTCTTGCTGAAGGTTTTAGAATTTTTTTTGGATAGTGGATTAACTAGGTGAAGGATTGCATTAATACCCCTCATTTTTTAGTTTTGGTTAATGGAAGCCCGTAGGGGTTTTTTGAGATTGAAAATGGAACTTTTCAAGGTGACCCCGTATCGCCTTTCCTATTTATAGTTATGGTAGAGGCGTTGGGTAGTTTGATTACAAGGAAGATGTTATCTAGATAGTGGAAGGGTATAAATGTGGTAGTTGATGTTGATCCAATCTCACACTTGCGATTTGTGGATGATGATTTTTTGGCGGGGGAAGATTTTGAGAGAGAAGCTTGAGTGATGAAGGAGACTCTTGCGTTATATGTGAAAACTTCAGTGCAATATATCAATTGGCAAAAATCAAAGATTTTCTTTTTCAATACTCCTCAACATAAACAAACTAAAATCTGAAGGATCATAGGCATGTATGTTGGAGCTTTACCAAGGAAGTATTTAGGCATCCCCCTTTTTAGAGGGGCTAATAGAGTGGTGCTTTGGTAATATTTGGTGGATAGATGTTTTAAAAATATGGATGGATGGAGAAGTAGATGGTTGACTTCAGCTAGCAGAATTCTTATGTTAAAGGTGGTTATCTATGTAATCATGGTCTTTTCTATGATGTGTCTACAAATCTTGAAGAAGATTATTAAGGTCATTGGGAAAAGGATGTGTAAGTTCTTTTGGAATGGTGCTAGTGAGGAGGATAAAGTTCCCTTACTAGCATGGGATAAAATGTGTAAGTCCAAGGAGAGAGAGGGGGGCAAGTTTGTGTGACTAGCAGAAGATGAATGAGGCTTTGGAAGCTAAACTTGTTTGGATTATTTATAAATGGCTAGATCAATTGTGGGTTAAAATCTTGAAGGCAAAATACTTGGACTTGGGGGACAATCATAGGATCTTCACTATGAGGGATCCCCCAAAGGGAGCAGCAATAAATATTTTTATTATTATGTGCAAACATGTTATTGTCGATCAGATCTCATAGTAGATTGGCAAAGGAGATAGAGAAAATTTATGGGAGGACTCATGGGAAGGACTGCCTACTCTTAGTAATGATGTTAATTTGCAGCCTCTTAAGGAATTCTTTACATTGAAATGTGGTGATAAAGTTAAGGATTATATAGACTTTTTGAGGGGCCTTTGGGTAAGGAGTGGAGATGGAAGTCTTTTGACTTTGATGACTTAAGCTAGCAGCATAAGGATTTGATGGAATCTATTCTCCAAAATAGAAAGGTGGTGTTGATAGAAAATGAGGATAAAATAGTGTGGTGTGGGGCAATCTCAGGGAACTATTCGGTTAAGATCAGATATCATCTTTTAGATAGTCATGTGGAGGATAGTTTTGAAGCCAAGAATTTATGTTGGCATAAGGATCACATGCCTAAGGAAAAGATCATTTGCATGGTTTGTTGTGAAAGGAAGGATCTTAACAGGGGAAAGAATGAAAAAAATAGGTTTTTCTGGTCCGTCAGGGTGCGTGATGTGTGAGATAGCTTAGGAAACTGTGGACCATCTTTTAGTGCAATGTAATACTATTGCTATGTGTTGGGATAGTGTAAGGAGGAAGTTGGGATGGTGGAGACCTTTGGCTAATATAGTGAAAGGGATTTTTTAAGGCTGACCTATAATGAGAAATGCTTCAACTCTTTCTATCATTTGGATTGTTTTCCCTACCATCATTGTATGAGAAATATGGAAGGAAAGAAATCATTGCATCTTCTTGGATAAGAAAGAGTATATTGAGAGGTTGGGTTGGAGGATTGATCATATGATAGAAGAAGTTATGGGGGCAGTTGCAATATAGGGTCACCGCTTACAAAAAAATTGATAGCCTTATCCATAGAGAGTGGTCAAAGATCATAATTAATCTTGCAAATGGTTCTCTTGGTGTTAAAAAGAAGGGAATTATTAATGATAAGGTGGTGTGGATGAAACTAGACCTAGATTGGTGCAAGAAATTTTTTGATGGGGCTTCTCAAGGGAATCTGGGCCCGACAAGGGTTGGGGATATAATTCGAGATATAAATGGAAATCTCTTGGTAGTTGTTGCATAAATATTGAAGGGTGGAACTAATAATGTGGTTGAAGTTGAAGTAGCTTTGATGGAAGTTGAAGCAGCAAAGACTCTAGGTATTAAAAAATTTCATTTAGAAGGGGATTCTTTATTAATCACTCAAGCGATAACCAAGTTGACTACTAATGCTTGGCACCTTCTAAATATCATATGGGAAATTAATAAGGATTTAGAATCATTTGACAACATTAAAGTTATTCATATTAGAAGGCATGGCAATGTGGAGGCAAATAAAAATTCAAAATGGGTAGTGGGGTTTTCAGAGATTGGTGAAAGTAGATGGGAAGTGTTTCAGAACAGCGAAGGGGAAGTTACAAAAGTGGATTTTAATATTTATTTTGATTTTTTATGCATTGAGATGTCTCAAGTGATGGGCCTTTGGAAGGTGGTGGTTTTTATTTTTAATATTTATTATGGAAATTTTCTTTTCTAGATAGAAGGGTGAATGTTGATTTAAAGTAATGATTTGGAAGGAGTGAGATGAGTTGAAAGGTTCTTTCAAGGAATACCATGAAATGATTCATAGTCAATTTTCAAGGGTGTCTTTGTGTCACAACCCATTTTAATGAAATGAAAAATTTGCCATTTTTCCTAAATCATCGCTAACGGTGATGGTGGACAATTTTTTTTGGCAAAAAAATATGGCTTTGAATATGCTTATTTGGGGCTCTTAAATTTTGGACAGTATGGAAAGGTAAGGAGTGGAGAGAGAGTGACCTATAATTAATGGGAAGACTAGGAGTTAAGGAGACATGACGTGAGTTAATAGACAATTCATTTTTAATTTGCACCTGGGATTGAGGGAAATAATAACCGTTCACTTGTGTTTTGGCAAGAACACAGATGAAATCTTTAGGGAAGGCATGTGCATGAGTGGAAGGGAGGTAGCTTGCAATGAAAGTAAAGGCAGGTTGTCGATCAGTATTAATTTTTGGAAAATAGAAATGGGTGCAGTGGCGGTGAAGCAAAGAGGTGTTCACTACCTATAAGGGAAATGACATCCAAGAAACATCGCAAGTGTGTGGGAATAGCTATATATATTTTCTCATAAGAACAAGATCAGTTTCACATACAATGGGGGAAAGAAAGATCCGAGCGTAGCTTGGTCTTTGAAATCTCCATATTCTTTCTATCCTAGGGTGCTGGCTTGATTACACAAATTCTACAATAGATAGGAACCAACCAATTTCTTGACACGACCACATGGTTTAATTCTCTAGTGGAGGCTCCAATTTACATGGCTTTGTAAAAATGAAGGCTGCTAGGTTGGTTATGGTATTGGATAGTGCTATGGCAGAAGGCACTCCCTTTCTTAAAATCACATATGAATCATTTATAGACAGTGTTGAGTGTATTTTAAATCACACATGGTTCTATTTTTAGCCACTCTCCTTTCAATAAAAGTTCTTGTTCTGTGTTCCTATTAGAAGCATCATTTTAGTTGGTCTATGAGAGGTGTGTATTAGTTTGTTAAATATTGACTCAAAAATAAAAATCAAATCTTGAAATGTGATCATAATGTATAGTCTGATTGCAATCTTAGTAACATTGGAATAAATTTGCGGTATATATATGAAAACCATTCTGAGTCATTAGTTGGAATTTTGTTTCCATAGGAAATAGCTCTGTGAATAGTATGTAATCCTCTTAGGAATTGATATTTTTATAATGTGCGAGTAGTTGTCAAAATATAGTTTTTAATATAGGGGATTCTCTGTTCTAATATAAAAAATAGGAATTCTTTATTTTGATTAAATAGATTTCCTAAGCTAGTTTGTTAGATAGTAAAAAGATTTAAACTCTATGCAGATGTTGAAATTCTTTCAACAAATTGGAAACATAGCTCAATCTATAAATAAAGCTGGTGACTTTTTTTTATCACATGGTAATTAAGAGCCCAATTTTCCTTGCTTTATACTAATTAAATGTAGAAAGCTGATGTTTACATTTGGTTTATCCATGTCTTGATGATAATGATTTAGAATATGGCTATTTCTTATTACACTACTTCATAAAATAAAAGAGGTGAAAGTCAAATCTTATTGAGTAGATATACAGAAGAAAGCTTAGACATATACATTCATTAGACTTGTTTGTAATGAACCGATTAATCATATTTATAGTTTATGCTTCTTAAATGAAATGAAATCGTTATATGTGTATTCTTTTGGGTTTCTTTTTTACTATGATGCATTCAAGTTATAATTATCATTTGAACTAAAAGAGATATTGGCGGAAATGTATGAGCTTGACATGATTTTGATAGTTAGGAGAAGGATTTTTTTATATTCTTATATGTATCTTGAATCCACTTATGGAAACATGATGTACTATGTATTAAATGAGAATCTTTGCACAACTTTTTCATATGTATGAAATGGAAGCAGATTTACAAGGTATGATTTTGGAAGTTTGTGATATGTTATTTTGGAAATTGAATGTGGATGTATCAAGTAGCACATATTCCATTACTCCTTAGTTTTACTTGATTAGAGTTCTTCTAGCTAGGTTGGGTATCTTTCATGTCAGGAAAGATTCTGGGGAAGCGTTAATGCTTCATGGTAGGGTGGAAACGCACTCCCATAATATTCTCACCCTGGCTGACTTTTGTGAATAGGTTTTAGGAAGGACCTTCTTTTACGGTGCTATGCTTCTTTGTATTTGACATGGTGCTATTTGGTGATTTTGTTGTTTACTTTTTCCATTAATATGGAAGTACATATTTTGATCTAATCTTTATCTTTTACTGACGTGATTTGATAGTTGGTCGAAAACTTCTTGGGTTTTTATCCTGTCATGATAAGTTTTGTACTTGCTTGTATTTGATGTGACATCTCTTATTGTGACTCCATTAGGATGTTCGACAGATGGTCGAATTTCCACTTATCTTTGGACATAGGTATGTTTTATCATTTTGACAGTTATGGTCGTAACTATATTTCTTTTATTCCTATATTGTAGAGAATCTATTGTTATCTTGTCGACTTAGCATTTGACCTTTGACTTGTTGACAGACTCTTAGGTTATTGGGGATTTTTTTTTGATGTGGCATATGTGTCAAAATTTCAATCTTTACACTTTGCATTTCCCTTGGCAAAGAAGGAACTTTCGGGTTCGTCGAGTGTGTCTTTGGCTATGAATGCACAATGATCTTGGTAGTTTTTTGGTTGCGGACATTTTTTGTTTTTGCACTCTTGCCTTTGTGCATTGAAAGGGGATGTAATGTTCGATGTTGCGTTCGATGCGGTGGAAATTTTTTTCTCTTGTATCTATTTGAAGGTGTTGTTTTAGTTGGGGTCATATTCAAGTAGTCAATATATAGATAGTGTTTGTTGGGTTTGAGTAGAGGTGATTTTGTATGTAATGTAAAAGCAACATTGTTGAAGGTGTCGGGTGTGTGGGTGTGTTAAGGGGTTGATATTTTAGCATATAGGTGGGGGTTTTGTAAGTTGGTGAACTCAAATGATGGTCTATGATTTAATTATCTTTTATTATTAATAAAATTTCAATCTATTATCGAGCAAACAAATTAGTACAAGAGGTTGATAAATTAATTAAATAAACATAAATAACTATTTAATTAATAGTTAAATTTTATTAATTTTATGAAGACATTTTTAGGTGTCTCCATTTTGTAGTAGGCATTGTATTGTATCCAAACTATTCATGCAATTTGGAACCATGTGGACCATGCATCTCTTTTTGGAGACTATTAATTGTAGGGATATTGACATTAGAAATAATCTATATAGATAAAGTTTTATTTTGGACTAGATAGCTTACTAAATATAAGTTTGTTTTTGAATTAATAAGTTAGCTTACTCATTTACAATTTATAGACAAAACCTTGTTGCAATACAATAGATATCTATTGCCAAATTCTTTTCTAAGCTACACTAATTGTAGAAAAATTGTCTAGAACAAAATATATAGCAAAGAAAAATTCTAGTCATCAACACATTAGACACATTCAAAGTTCAATAGTTCACCACCATCAAGCATCCTATTTCTTGCATGCTAATTTAAAGAGTGTGAAGTGAAGACCTAAAAAGAAGGGATGATTAGTCTATTGGGTTCCTAGAACTAAATTTCATTTCACTCACCAATAAGCTATGAAGGAGGTTGGTCGAGTTGTTTTATAACTTGAGGTTGGTTTTTATTGTTGGTACTCTCAATTTATTGAGATTAACATTGTTGAAAATTTTGAAGAGGTCCTTTGCATGTGAGTTGAGATTCCCTTTTACAGGATAAATGTATGTGGACCAAGGAGAGTTCATGTCAGTTGTTGGGGTACAGTGATGTGTTTTGATTAGTTTTTAAGGCCACCTAAGATGACATTTCTTTTAGGTGGGCCACTTTACAAATTGGTTGAAGATCAGAGTTGTAGTGTTCTAGTTGATGATCACATCTAATCCAGTTGCAAAGTGAAATTATTTGGTGCAAAGGCCCAAATAATTTGTTTAAACCCTTAAGCATGGGTATTTGGCAATCAAAAGTTTGATTGATCCACATTTTGGTGCGATGTGCAAGGTGTGCATGGAGTTCATGGATGTGTTGCAAGGTTCTGGGCGTACATGGCAGTGAAGTGACTGTTGTGGGATATATCCCACATTGACAATGTGTGGGAATTTTTTTTTTGTTTTATATGAAAACACACACACATTGTGTTTCCTAAGGCATAGAGCTTTTAGAAAGCTTGCTCACACATGGAGGCAACTTGGTGGAAAATAGATGGTGATGAATGAGAGGAATATGTTGAGGTCCCATGTGTTTTGGTCAGCAGTAGTGAATCAGTGTTTGACATGTGGCAGAGAAGAGTGAGTGAAGGCAGTTAAATAGTGATCAAATCTGACGTCTTTCTTGATCCTGCAAAAGAAGTTGCAAGGAAGATAATGAATGCAGGATCGCAAGATGTTGGCACATGTCCATGACAAGATGATGTAGATGATGAGGTAGCTAGTGATGTAGCTATAGTAGTGAACTAGATGGTGCCACATGGCATAAATCTCAATGTAAGTTGGTGGATCTGAGATGACACATGGTGTCATCCCATAATCTCACAATCCAATTGATGAAGACATATAAATAATGTGCTATCACAATATTGCGATGCATAGCAGGTTGGTGGGTGTTGATCGGTATGGGGCCTGTGTGATGTGGTGATAGGTTAGCACTAAGATGGTGCAATGTGTACATGTAGACCAATTAGGGGTTACCACATGGAACATGTGGTAAAGTGAATGCGGATCTAATGGTGATAGATGACACAATCTTGTGATCTCATGATCAGAATGATGAGGAAAGAGAAACATCCTGGGATTGTGAGATTGCGATGTGTGGCAAGGCCAACCAAATGAGCGAGGTGATGTGTTGGTCGATGTGGATGTTTAAGTGTTGTAGAGGTGGACCCACAAACTAATCAGGGGCTACCATGTGGCAGTTAGGGGGTGGTTGACCAAGGTTGAATAGGCTAGAAATGGGTGAGAATTTGAAATTTGAAAAAGATATGGTTCCACATCTCCAAATGAAATAAAGTGGTTAAATGCATGCATAATGTTGAAAAGGTAAAGTGAAGATATAAAGTAAAAGGCCAAAGTAAAATAAAAGGTAAGGTAGTTTATTAAACTAGTGAAATATATTGCATGCATGGGAAAGGGAATATAGAGAAAGAAAATATTGCAGGTGAAGGTTCAAAGGGGATTTTATTGGTAACAGATTAAAGATAGAAATGAATGAGACAAAATGCAGTTATAGAGAGATGAGAGAGATGATCTTTCAACTATTAGGGTAGATTGAAGAGGGACATGTGGCAAGATTAGAACAAATCCAATTTTCTTCTTCTATCTATTTATCCTCTTCTCTTCTCTTTTCTTAGGGTTCCAAATTTGTTGTTTGAGAGACTATTTCTCTTGGCTCCAAACATTCAGGGTTCTAGTGGAAAGTTCTTATGGGTAGGAGTAGCATTGTAAATCTTCTGTAGAGCAATTCTATGAATCTGGGTTGAATTCTTTTTGTTTTTTTTTGGTGTTTTAGGTTGTATTTATGTTATATATTAGAGGTATCTTAGATTTTCAATGAAATACAATGATGATCCAGATCTCTCCCATCTATGATCAGTTACGTTTTAAATGGAATAAAACAAAGAGTTATCCCATTTAGTGTCTTGTTGTGAGATACGTGGCTTTCTTTCCATGCTTTAACTCAAAGAATTAATTAAAATGCTTGATATTGTAATACCCTAAAATTGACACCTTATAATTTCAATCAATTTTGGTGCATTTTCTTCAATTTCTACATCATTAAAGTCCTATTTTACTAGGCAATTTTATCTCTCCTACCTGACTTTATTTGATTTGGTGTTAATTGCAAAAACTCTAAATTGCATTAATCTCATACTATAAGTAATTCCTAAGTATTCGACTTTATTAGCTAAAATAATCCCTATGATAAATTAATTTAATTCTAAAGTCCTAAGTGCTTTAAATTAAATTAAACCCACCCCTTTAGCTAATACACATAAAAGGAATTAATATTATTTGGTTATTTGAATGGATTATCTTTAATTGGATTTAACAATTCAAATTATTTGAAGGGTCACCCACATGTGGCAATAATTCATTCTTTTAATTAAATAATCCTTCAATGTTTGTCTCAATTGGAAATGAAGAGTCGACCATTTCATTTCAAAAAGCTCTTCATCCTCTCTCCAGGCTTGTCTATATTATGAACCTCATTTTCTCATTTTAGAAAGGCAATTGTGAGAGTATCAAAACTATAGTTAAATTTTGTCTCAATTATTTCATATTTCCAAGCTTTTTATTGCACATTAGTTTAATTCTCATTTAGTGTAATTGCATTCTCATATTAGTGTAATTTTCTTATTGCTATTAGCTTAATTCTCATATCTCTTTCAAGTTCCTAGATTAAATTTGCATTTCATTCTTAGATTAATGGCATCTTCATTCTTAGAGTAATTGCAATTTGTTCATCTTTCAAGCTTTTAAAATCCTTCATATTAGCTTGGTCTTTTGGTTGTTGGCTCTCATTCTCAGAGTAATTCAAACACCCTGGCTAATTAGAAGGCAACAGGTCGAATCAATAGAATCTTGTGAATTGAGTAATTTATACTCATCTTCATGATTCGATGATCAAGAAATGACTATGTTGTGTATATGACTGGATTAGAGGTCCATATTCAGGCATAAACATTCTAGCACCCATCGTGGGGCAGAAAAATAATTTCTGACCTCACTCTCAAAATTTTTCTGATAAGGAATTTGAACTTTGTCATGCGTTTGTACTTCACTGTGTACGGAATTTCACGTGAAATTTTAGAGCGTGCCATGCGAAGTTTTGCTCCTAGTAGCATTCTGTTGCACAAAGAAACACTTTCTCATGCAGGTCCTTGCACTTTCTCACACACAGCACTATACTTTATTGCACAAAGATTTTCTGTCATTCATTTAAATTTTCCAGATTTTGTAATTTACTGTTACTTTTCCTGACATTTACTTTCTACTATTGATTTCATATTTCTAATTTCTGCTACAGTGTAACAGTGGTTTGGAGGTCGCTTGTCAAAGATCATAAAGACTTGCTAACAATTTTCTTGTAGGATAGTTGTCGAAGATCATTTAAAAACATTGTGCTTGTTTTATTGCTTTCATTCACATAGTCTAGCTAGGGCTTTGTTAAAATTTCTTAAGGGTCTTGATAGAAAAGTAGGGGAATAGGCTCTTCATTACATGGAAGTGATGCCCATGAATGAAACTAAGACCCAAATGTTGCTAGAATGATGGATACCTAGGGAAGCAAAGAAAGGTAGTAAATGTTTAGCACATCTACTTGTTAGGGGATTATGCTCTTCTCTCTTTGAGAGAACCAGAAACCCAAAAGCTTGTGGATTTGGTGGAGTGAAACTAGCTCGGTGATGAATATGCTTGATATGTTTGGGTAAGGTGAAGAGGTAGAGAAGTATGCTCTTCTCTCTTTGAGAGAATCAGAAAATCCGACCCTCAAATTCAAGCCAAGTTGTGTCACCTTTAAAGGGCCTACTAGAAGTTGAACCTCCGGGAACGACCCAAGTGAGTATGCACCTATCATCGATGATTCCACCTCACTATAATAAAGAATGTTTTGTTGAGTCTAAAGACTCCAAAACCATGTTAACTTCCTTCTCTTGATTTTGACTATCAACTTGAGAAGGCTCCATCTGTTGTACTGAGCGGTGGCGCTCCTAGCCTTGCTTACAAGGGTGTATGACTTTCAGGTGTTGGCATGGCTGCAAGGCCCTAGCCCTATATCAGGGGCACCAAAGGTTAGTGTGAACAGAAGCCCACTAAAAAATTTTCTTAGTTAGTTGCCTACCCGAATCACCTCCAAAAGGAGACATAATCTTTGTGCAGGGAGGGGCAAGAATCTCTCCCGTAGATTCTCACCATAGGCATGCACTTGGATGTTTGAAGGTGGTATATTACACTGGCCCCTGCTTCAAGGGTAAACTTTGAACATATACTATTGAGTCCTTGGAAACACCAAAAACATGGGTGCCCTCTAGGGAGTGACATGACTGTGTGAGGTGAACACATGCACATAAGCTGTGAGGCACAAATTTTGTCTTCTCACCATTTTTTTTGTAGGGATAACTATGTGTTTATTATCAAGTCTTAAACTTGTCCACCATGATACTACCAAGTTGCTTGTCCTTGGTAGGTCTATTTACGACTACTTCTTGTGTCACTATTGCTTGATCTAAACCTTTGTGCTTGTAAATGAATGCTTGAAACCTTCAAAACTGAGATTGTTGATTAAACTACTTGAAAACTAGAAATTCTGTCAGAGAACAGTTTAGGCTGTGTCTCAGAACTTGACTTTTTACCACAAAAATTGTGTCAAACTGTCGAACTTTGGTTCCTTCCCATGAGAAATTTCACTTTTCAGAGCATTTCCTCACATGAGATTTCATTCTCTCACATGAAGTTTGGCATTCTCTCCTATGACCCAACACTTTCTCATGCGACCCTGTACCCAAATTTCAAAAACAACAAGCTTATTCCCGTTGACTGGTGAACTTTTTGCCTAATCTAATTCTTGTCTGAGGTCTGTTTGTCTATTTTCCTATCGTTCACTGTCTAAAACTGAGTGTCTCAAGCTGTGAACCAAACAATTTTGCTTGAACTTGTGTTGTCTCCTTGTTATTTGTCTCATCTTTTTGTGCTTTTGTACCTCACGTTGTGATAGGCTTATCTTAGTTGTTCTAGCCATTCTCTTTATGATTCGTGCTGGGTGCATCTTACATCTTGGTTGTTCTAGCCTTTATCTCCTTTTCATTATTCCTAGAGATAGAGTTATAGCATAATCCTAAGTCCTCTCTCACTTCATTTTTGTCTATACCTATTATGACTAGAAGCGGCAATACTTTCCCCATTCGTGGAACTAGACAAGGTAAGGGTAAACCTTGTAATCAAAAAATAGATCATCCTGAACTTGTCATGCAATCTGAGTATTGTGAGGGATCCAAAAGTTCCTCTTTGTTGAGTACACTGAAAGATAGCCCGTCGCAGTCATCACCTCCAGTGTCCAAGAGTGTTTTAATTTATTGTTTGAAGCGCAACCTGGTTTCTCATTTCAAGAATAGGATAACTCATTCTTCCAAAACAACTCATTTTTTCATAACCTTGGAAGGCCACTTCCTCAAACTAGTCCTATTATTGATCCTATCAACCCTGTTGATGATATTGACTCATTTGAACCTATTGACCCTCTTAATCTTGTTAAAATGCCAAAGGTTACCTTAGCTGTGCCCTTTAGACATCGCTCATATCACTTTACTGAGTCTACATTTGCTACCCAATCTTACAAGATGGGAGATCCATTCGATTTCCAACTGGGCAAATACTGTCAAATTCTTGAGAAATCTCAAAACAACCAGTGTCCTAATCACTCTCAAAATGATCAACACTGCGATCAATCCCAAAATGATCAGAATCAGGACCAATCTCAAAACAAACCTTAGGGCAGTCCGCAAGCATGTCACTATCGCCCTCCTCCATATGATCAAAATCAATCTCAAAATGATCAATCCTGAAACAAATCTCAGGGTGGTTAGCAAGCATATCACTATCACCCTCCTCCACATGACCAAGACCAAGATGATCAGTAACAAGATCAAGTCCCAAGCATTTATGAGATTCTTGGTAACGAAGATGAGGTAATAACTCAACATGACATAGATGCGGTGAAAGCCAATGAGGGTCTTATCAAGATGATGGAGATCCTCCTTCTAGAGGAGAAGGAGAAATATTTTCTAGAACTAGCCAAACAAGGGGCCAAATTACCCCGAGACTATCAAGTTGAAATGCTTGTGGCCAAGGAAGAAGAGACTGAGACCGCAAAGTTGCAAAAGATGATTCGAGATATGCAAGACCAGATTAGCCAACTTGCGAGGGATAAATATAAACTTGCACAAAAATTCACAATGGAAAGCATATGTCCTTTCTCATTTGATAAGATTCTTCACATGCCACCTTTTCCCAAAGGTGTAGAGCTCCCTAAATACGACAAATACTTGGGTACCACTAATCCCCAAGATCACTTAAAGGAGTTCAATGCTTTATCCATAAAATTCATGCATGATCAAACATATCTTATGTGCCTATTTCCTCATAGCTTGGGTGGACCAGCTATGGAATGGTTTTCTCGGTTGCCCACTAGCATTAAGACTTTTGATGAAATTGCTAATCTATTTATCCAACATTACTTGCATAATATTTAGCATCCAGTCAACATTCAGGACCTTTTCAATTTGAAGCAGCAACAGGGAGAGCCTTTCTTGTCCTTTCTCCAGAGGTGGAGACAACTTTGCACAAAATCTTCTCATAAAATACCATAGTCTGAAAGGCTCGATATATTTTTGGACAACCTTGTCCCAGATTTTGGGTATCAACTACAATTACAAGGTCCCCTAACTTTTGATGGTATGATTAAACAAGCTGTGTGCATAGAGGCATTTATGATTAAGTAAGGAGAATTGACTTTGCAAAAAGACAACAAACAAGGGTCTTCCTCCTCAAACAAAGATAAAGGGAAGTTTGTCAACAAGAATAGAGACATTGTAAATGATGGAGTGGTTGACAATGTGACCCCAAAGCCTGTGAAATCTATTTTCAATGTTTCCTCTAGTATACAGGCGATCAAAGCTACGGAGAAGGCCACAACAAAGACTCACTAGCCTTTGAGATTCACTAAGAACAAACCTTGGGCCTCTCGACCCAAGCGTGAGTTCACATCCTTAGGAGAACCGCTTGATGTGATTTATAGGACTCTCGTGTAGAATCAGATACTTACTCCTTTGGAAAAGTGTCTCTATGATCCACAACCATGACCTCATTGGTGGAATGACAACACATACTATGACTATCACCAAAATAAGGGTCACAAGACTTCTACTTGTCTTCAGCTGAAACATAAGGTCCAAGATTTGATTGATAATGGTGACATTTTTGTGGACGACCATAACAAGAATTTGGACCATCAAGCATTTAAAGATCCCTTTCCTCCCCATGAGAAAGGTGAATCTTCAAAGACTAAGAATACCAATGCTAAGGTCAATTACACATACACTACCAATGACAATGTCATTGGTATGATTGAACTTGTTGAGGTTGAGTATTGCGATGTGATTACTATTAAGGGGAGCAGAGATGCTCCCAAACCTAAGACTCATTTCATCTTGCATAGTTTTGGGTCTTATTCATCTGCATCTGAACAACCTCAGGATTGTGCCAATGTTGTTACTCGATCACGTGGAAGAATTGTTTTGAAAGGTCCCGACCCTCCTATATCTGCTCCAAAACAAACTGTGGATAAGATGGCTTTGTTGATCTTGCCAAAAAGAACATGAAATTGGTCCCTACATATAGCATGACTAGTTATAGCATCTTAGATCAGCTCCAATGGACCAATGCTTAGATCACCATTTTTGAGTTGTTGAAGATCATGCCTGCTCACAGGAAGATTTTGGATAAAGCCCTCACTGAGGCTAACATCCCCAAAGATCTTGATCTTGACCGGTTCCAATCTATGGTGGGTCATTTGACCTCACCTCATTATTTTTCCTTCTCCAAAGAAGATGATCACTCTTTGAGCCATCCACATAATGCCCCCTTGCATATAGAAGTCATGATAGGCCCTCAGCGTGTCCGCCGAGTGCTCACAGAAAATGGTGTTAACCTCAATATCTGTTCTGCTAAGTTTCTTACCCAGCTAGGTTATGATGAGGATTGCATAGATTCTCGCAAGAAGATTACTATCAAAGCTTGTGATGAAGAGGAATGTAAATCCCAAAGCTTAGTTGTGCTACCAATCTGAGTTGGCGTTGTTGAGAGAGATGTTACTTTTCAAGTTCTAGACATTCCCCTTTCTTATAACATATTGTTGGGGAGACCATGGATTCATGAGATGCAGGAAATCCCATCCACCTATCATCAATGCATCAAGTTACCATTCCACGGAGCAGAGGTCATAGTGCCTGTCAACACAAACTATTCTTGCAATACCCTTGCGTAATCTACAGATAGTCTTGTTCTGACTAATAGAGAATCCACTGAGTTCTATGATGCCAAGATCAAGGAAATGGAACAGACTCTAAAACTTAAGGATATAGGCATGGGAGAATATCAAATTGAACTTGTGCTATCACTAGCTGCTCTCCCTCCGTCTCCACACTCCTATGGAAGACCTTTTGAGAGTAACAAACCTTCTGATGACTCTCCTCAAATAGTCTATGATGGCACCTTTGTATGTGCCTCTACACCTTTAGAAGATGAAGATGAAGAAAGAGCTATCACATCTTGGATCTATAAAGGGAAAGAAACATTTGAAATGACTACTCCATCTCTAGACTTAGAACAAGAGCCATATAGTGAGGCCTTCAAGATCATGAAGTGCTTCAAATATAAAGGGAGTGGTCCTATAGGAATGAATGACAATGGTTTTCTGAAACCCATTGAAGCTACATGTCACCGCACAATGGATACTACTGGCTTAGGCTTCAAAAAGATCCCCTTTCATTTAGGGATAAACAAATTTGTGCTAGAACTTGAACCTAAACCTGAATTTGAAGATACTACCCTAGAGGTAAATCTAGAGGCCAACTTTGATGAAGACATCTTTCCATATCCTATTCCTTTGAAATTTGCTGCACTCTTGCAGAACCTAATGAGCCTATCATACTTGTCCACCTAGTAGAGACTCATAGTGATTCTGATGAGACCACTTCAGTGCATTGACTCATGTATGACCAATGGAGAGAAATACACATGGCTGATTCTGATTCCCAGGGTGAACGGTACATACCACCGCATTTCCAAGAGCGGTTTGAACAAGACCAACTTCAACAAGCCACTAATGCTACTAGAGATGAAGATGAGTTAGATGATACAACCAGTGCTAATGGAATTTCCACATCAAGTATTGAATCACATGAGTATGAGTTTGACTCTTTGTTTGATGCTACTTATGATAAAGATATAGACATGGTGCATACCTTTGAAAACCCTCTCAAAGTAGGTGAAGGGTCTAGTGTTAGGACACACGAATTAGATGTCGTCAGTGTTAACTTGTCATCTACTTCTGACATGAGGTCTCATAGGGATTTGAATGCTCCTTTGGATGAGATTGCTCTAGGTCTTGACTTGCTCATCCATGCTTTTGATGATTATATTGTGAATGCAATTGAACCAGCCACTACTTCTCTCTCACTCAAAAATCCTAAGCTGATAAACTGGAACTCCCCCTCCTCATCCAATGAAGTCCTAACATTCCAGAATGATTACGCTCTAGCTTGTTACCTCCATGCTATTGAACCTATAATGTCCTCCACCAGTGAAGGCAGTGTCAGCATGACAAAGGCAGATATCAAGTATCTTAGTCAAAAAATTAAAAGAAAAAAAATAGATGCTTTGATGGTGAAAACCACATTGTGGTAGTATCAGAGCCAAAAATAGTAAAAATAAAAGATGTATCCGAGGGTGAAAACCTCTCTAAGGCACCCAAGGATGAGATACTTGATACACTTCTGAGCCACTTTCAGGAGAGATCATCAGTATTGATTGAGCCGACACAACCAGTGAATTTGGGTACGGAGGCTGCTCCACAAATTATTCATCTAGCACAATCATTATCTGAAAAATAAAAAGAAGAGTTCACTAGCTTCTTTCAAATCAAGAAAATAAACTTTGCATGGACTTAGTCTGATATGCCTCGATTGGACCCCAATCTAATCATGCACCATCTATCCATTGCACTAGGTATTAAGCCTGTCAAACAGAAGCTTTGAAAGATGCATCCACATGTGGCACTTTTAGTCAAAGCAGAGCTAGAAAAACTTCTTAAGGCTGGTTTCATAAGTACTATTGACTATGCAAAGTGCATTTCAAATATTGTTCCAATCACCAAACATGATAAATCCATTCGTGTGTGCACAGACATCCGGGATCTAAATAAGGCATGTCTGAAAGATGATTTCCCATTGCCTAATATTGACATGCGTGTGATGATATTATTCACCTTCATGAAATTACGATCAAGTAGCAACAATTTAAGCTAAATACAAAGGAAATTTACTCTAAAATGCAACTACAATCTATAACATCTCATGGATCTCTAGAAAGAAGTGGTAAGTGAGCTCTCAGCTGTAACTCCTCACTAGTGACACCTCTAAAATGAGAATAATGTTGCTATGATGCTTCTAAATGCTTATTCTATGATGAATTCATGCTTAGTCTAGCTCCATTGATGAAATTATGATACTAAATGCTCAAGAATGCTCAAATTGCTCTTATTGCTCTTAGAAATGATCTCAATTGACTATAGTAACAATGCTTTTCAATTGAAATTCTAAGATGGAATGCTCTTCAAAATGCCTCATACTTATAGTAATTTCCCAAGGGTAGGGGGTGGAGTGAAGTAATCATGGTTATCTCATGGTTGAGTCAAAAAAATTGCATTGTTCATAAATGGGGGGACAAATGAGGAGACAATCATTTAAAAGGTTTCAAAAGGCTAGACCATTTAAACAAAAGTGAGTGATTTGTGTCCATTTTGTCTCCAATTTGCTTTGTTGAGGGAAATTATGATTTATTAATTAATTAAAGTAATTAAATTTAGCCATGAAGGGTAAGAGGCTCATTTTGGTTTTTGCTTTCAACAACTATTTCATTAATTGAATTTAATCAATTTCGTAGTGTTTTTCCCCTTTGCAAGCTTTATTTAATCATTTAATCATTTAATTGAATTTTCCTTTGATTTGAATTGCCTTTGTTCTATTTATTGATTTTTCATGCTATTTTGATGATTTGATGCACCTTTTGATTGATTTAAGCCTTTGGCCAATTTTCCATGTCTACAAATGCCCCTCTTTGAATTAATGTGCGAAGAACATTGATTCAAAGATTCTTTATGTCCTGATTGCAATTCTCGATGTGATTGATTGTTGCTTCTTGATACAAAATTTTTATGATGCCCCACTGATTTCATGATGTATGATTGTGACTTCGATTTGATACCCTTATGCCCCCTCAAAAATTAAAACATATTAATTTCTTGATTTTGACAAATTTGATTTGATGTTTGATTGATTGATCCAATATGTTTTAGTTTTTGATTATTGATGATATCCCACGATGTATGATTATGCCCCGGTTTGATTTGATATGTTAAGATAAGTCAATGGCTAATTTCACCTCCAAAATTAGGTCAAAAATACCTTAAATAGGTTAAGAAACCCTCTTTTACCGTTCATTTTTACTTTTCATCCTTGGTGATTTTGCTCTGATCCTCTAGCGATTTTGAGATGGTTGTGCCGATTCGGGAGCATAGATTCGAGAGATGCCAGAGATATGCGAGACCGCTTGATTATGCACCTCTGGTAAGTCATTACGAACCTTGATTTGCATTTATTGAGCATTTATTAAGCATTTATTGGAATTTTATGTTTCATCATTGCGTTGTATTTGAGAAATCACACGTAGGAAAAATTGATTGTCGCCTAGGTTGTTCTATTGTCGCTTCTGCAGTTTTTATTCTCGCCTCCGTATAATTTTTTATCACTTACGAACATTTGATGCTCGCCTAGCAGGGTAAAAACTATCACATCAAACTAGGTCAAAATACACATTTTCAAATAGGTTATCACCTACACAAAACCTAATGATTTAACTCTCACCTAGGGCACGATTCTCTATCACCTTGTCAAATTAACTGTCGCGTAGCACAAAGTCTATCACCGACAGAATAATAATGTCACTTAAGTCATAAAAAGTCACGCTTGAGATAAAATGTCACCTGGTATGATAAAAATCATGCCTGATGTCTTTTTTGCAAAATGTCCGTACTTTTCACACATGTGTTGATCGTATCTGATGAAAAATTTGATAACCCCCTGATGAGAAAGTTGGATAATTAGTGTAGGTCCATGATTGTCAACAAAACAATTGGTTTAGATATCAGAATAGTAGTACTTTAAAATATGATTTGTCAATCTGATTTGAATATTAACTGATAGGATAAATCAATCAGTGTGAAAACTGATATGATTTGATACTGTCACTTCATTCTCAGGATACAGAGAAATGAATGATGATACTTGGTGTGATTACTTGATACTTTTGATTGACTTGAGATAATTCCTTGGTACAATGTACTGATATTATTCCTTTACCTTGCCAACAGGATCACTATCCTACTTTATACATCCGTTTAGTTGCATCATGGGTTATTGACTTAGGTCAGAGACTCACAATAGCTAAGTTCTGAGTCATTGAGAGATGTGGTTTGAGTTTCCTCCTTGATCTCCCATGGTTCCAACTGAACCATGGATTATTAACTACAGTGGAAGAGTGATGGCACTCTGACCACAACACATTCCAGTTGCCCTACAAAGAGATGATGATCACGCCATAGGATGTGTATCAATTATTGCGGATTCCTTGCAGGGGTGAGTTGGTCTACTATGATTCTGCATATGATTCCTCTGTCTACTGACGAGTATTCAGAGACAACATGATTAGAGATGGGGATACTATTACATGGCCTTAGTTTGCCTCTTTTCCCACATTACCAATAGTTTTGGGTGCATTGATTGGCGGTCTACTTCTTCCCGATTGGCGAGGTCACAGTTTTTCAGTCGGTTGGGGCCAGATTATAGAGGATTTACTTGCTCATCCTCGATGGTTTGATTGGGGTTCCTACGTCTTGGCACAGTTGTATCATGATTTACATGAGGTAGTCTATCAGTGTAGTGCATCATTATCAGCGAGTGTTATTGTTCTGCAGTTGTGGATATGGGAGCATCTTCCCATTACTAGGCCTATTTCTGATAGGGTTCGACCTCGGGGATATCCTTACGCTTTCTTATATAAAAGCTATTAGAAATAGGAAATACTGAGAGGGGGGGTGAATCAGTATTTCACAAAATTTTTCTTTTGCCCACTTATGGATATAACAGATTACTTTAGTGCATACAAAGATTATCAAGATGATTAACAAACATAGCAGTAAATAGAAAGAACTCATAACACATCATATGTTCTCGAGGAAACCCTGGCCAAGGGAAAACCCTGGTGGGGATGGTACCCACAAAGATCACTAATCAAAAGTATCTTGTTAGGGATATTGGACCCTGTTAGGAGTCAATTTACAATATATAGTAGATCTATCCTGGTTAAAGGACTTTAGGCCTTGTTAGAAGCCTTAACCCTGTTAGGAGTTAGTTTACAAAACCTGATCACCAGCTGAGCTCACTGCCCAAATAGGTAATACAAAATGTTTCTGACTGTAATATGGTACTACTTACAACTTCACATCGATAGCCTTTGCTGCTATCACAATATACAACTATTGCAAGTTATATTTTCTTTCTTTTTACATCTCACTTCTATATTTCATTACATTTCAAGTATGCCTAATATATGAGTTATTAAAGCTAATAAATTTACATGGTTAGCTTCCAAAATATTTATCCAAGAGTAAAAATCTAGGATGTCATCCCTTCATAATGTTAAGTCATTATTTTGACAAGCAAAAATAATCCCTTAACTCTTTTGCTAAAACTGTCTCCAAAACTGCTCTGTCTGCAAAAATTGTCTTCGGTAAACTATGAATAACTTTGTCTGTACTACTCCAAAATTTATGCACACTGAGATGGGGTATCCTCATACTCTATAGAAGCTTCAATTAATTGTGCAAACAAAAATATTGCTCCAGTGGATGTTGCCAACTAAATCTTCATCGGGTGCTCTGTCAGGATCACTGTATCCAAACTTAGACAATTTCTTTCTTCAACTTTGCATACTTGCATTCCAGATTCTGTGATCTCAATAGAAATTATATGTTTCCATAATGACAACATCTATGCATCCACATTAGCCAAATTGCAAACAATCTCCCCCTTTGTCATTGGTGGCAACATATGGGAAAATTGGCTAAGTGTGCAAACAAAACTTCAAAAAAAAAACTTATACAAAATTTGTGGCCAAAAGTTTATACAAAATGTATACAATATCATACTCCATAGAATAGCTCCCCCTATGAGTATCCTTCCTCAACATATATTCAATTTTCTGCTATCTCCCCCCCTTTGACAACAATGACAAAGATAGGGTGTACAAAAATTACAAAAACTTTATACCTTATTATCAGTTATTGCAAAGCCAGTAGGCTTGCAACACAATCACCAAACTCTAACTTCCAAGATTGAAAATTTTTCTCCCATATCATCCTGATGGATTTAGCAACATTGAGTAGAGTACTCAATCCATATGCTGCTGTCTGACAAGCTTGCAGGGAATTGAAGCTAAACTTCTGAAATGATGTCTTTGCTGAAAGACACTGCTCAATTTGATCTTCAACAATTGATATCTTGATTGAGACATGCTCTCTCAAGATGTTAACCCTGATTATCTTTCTATTCTTCTCCTTTGCTATCATTCTGATTTCATCTTTCAATTTCCTTATGTTTTTCTCTACAAAATTTATCTTGACATTAGGGCTTGTCAAGGTGTTTGTCTTAGCTGTAATAGCATCTAACTTCTCTCTGATCTTCTTATCCTCTTCAACTATTAGGATTTATGATTTAGTGCATTGTATGTACAAATTCTTTCTTGTCTCAAAATGTCTCCTCAAATTCTTTATGCATACATCTAAACTACCAATATCATTCCGAATATTTACACTTAAAGTTTGTTGCATTTCTGCTTCAAAGTCTTCCTAAACTTTTATTCTAGCAATATCCTTCAAGTTAGAAAATTTAGAGTCAAAAGAATTCATTACTGATTGAGCTTTCTCAAGTGGATCTGATTCAGATACCTTAGTGCTGATCACACTCTCAAGTTTCTTTGTCAAAACTCTAACTTTGCCTTCAAGGTCTTTTACCTTCTTATTCTTTCCAATAATTTTATTCAAAGATGTGATGAACTCAAGCTGATCATCATCTTCAAACATTGAGCCAATACGCCTCTTCTTACTGTCAGGTGCACTAATGTCTTCAACTAGTATAGAAGGTGCACTTGAGGTAGTGGCCTCTGTCAAAATTTGTTTGCCTTTAACTGACTGTTCTGCTGGAACTAATTCTGATACAGTTGGTGCTTCCTTTGCCTCTGTATTCTTCTATGATTCTGTGACCTTTTCTTGCTCTCCCAAAGCCAAATTGTCAACAATGTTTCCTAGATCATGAAATACTGCATCATCTAATTCTAGAGTCACTTTGGTGCCTTCAATTTCCATTGATTCTTTGCCAATATTGATATGTGAAGAAGATGGAACTTCTTCAATACCAACTTCCTCTGCATGCGGTTCCTCTGATTTCTTCTGTTGAGGGTTTGATTCAACATGCTTTTCTGCAACTATATCTGCAAGAACTTGCATTACTGCTTGCTCTGTCTCTTTCTGTACTTCCTCCTTTTTGCCTCCCATTATAAGGATTGTTCTTCTCTTAGTTCTCAATAAAGTTCCAAGAGACTTCAAGAATCTCTTCAAATGATCTTCATCCTTAACTTCATAGAATTGTTTGATTACATGTTCTCTCATCTTTATGTCCTCTTCTTGTGCTCTCTATTTTCTATTCACAAGTCTGTTATACAAATCTTCTGGGATCTTACCATGAAGGGTGCTAAGTTTCTTATTTGCCACAATCATGTGTGTAACCATTGCATTTTCAAAGTTCAATCTATCAAATGATCCATATAGATCATAGAATTTATTCAACTTAGTGAAGTCTCCATGCTTCAATATATCTTCATTAACTCTTTCAATTCTTGGTTGCCAAGTTTTCTTCTTGACTGAAACTACATCATCATCTTTAATTACTGCTACATTTCTAGGTATAGGTGGTACAACCACTTTCTGTCTCTTGCCGGGTCCTGTTGCACTCACTTTTACTCTTTTTCTAGGAATAGGAGAAAAAGATTTATCTCCTTCATCTTTTTCAGGTACTTCAACTTTTACCTTTACTGCAATAGGATCAACAGGATCTGCACTTGATGTCTCAGGTGGAATTACAAGATTTTCACTTTGCCTTAGGGCTTCTGCAGTCTTCTTAGCTATGTCAAACTCATGACTTGACATACCTGATTCTTTCAATATTTTCTTTATAGTAGATTCAACTCTCTTACTAGATTACTTCTTTTCTCTCAAACTTATTGCAGAGTTGAAATTCTCTTCATAGGTTCCAAACTTGTTTGCATGACCATCCAACTCACACTTTAACAATCTATTCACATATCCTACTATTTTTGCTTCAGATATTTCATAGCCAAGAGGGTCTATGAATTCCATTCTAGGCTCAACTACTTCAATGTAGGTGAAATCAGTGTCAACCATAAAACAAATGTCATCTCTATGCTTTTCAACTAAGGATTGAGGAATCCTTGATTTGTTCTTAACAATATTCTAAAAAGTCTTCAATACAAGCTTCACACTATCATTAACTTTATCAAAAAGGTGCTTCATGTATACTGAGTTTATTCTTTCCATTGTGTTCACATTGTCACTCCAATCAACTGTGTAAGGAAATCTTCTCAAAATATGGAAAAACATATAGGTTATCAGAGATGAAAACCTAAACTGAGTGTACTTAGCCTTCTTAATCTTTTCTAAGTTCTCAAATAACTAAATTTTCAAGATTTCACATAGGTCTACTGGTTTCTTCTCAACACACATAAGATAAGCTACATGAATCATTCCTGTAGCCATGTCATCTTCCCTTGAACTACCACATAATTTAGTTGTTAGGATCTTGCAAAGGTACCTAACATCATCTTGGTTAATCTTACTTATCACAATTCCTCTACCATTATAACTAGATCCAGTGTTATCTAAAACAATCTTTCTCATGTTCTTTTCATTCAGTGGAATCTCTCCAACTTTTGACAATCCAGTAACTTCATGAATTAGGTCAGCAGTTATATCAATAACTCTATCCTCCATCCAAAATTTCCCATTGTGGATTCTACTTAAAATGATCTTGGTACATTCCTCATCATTGAATTCATACTTCATGGAATATTTGATAATTTCATTGTTCTCTAGGTGCCCATAAGTTGGTTTGACTGACATGTCTTGATTGTACAATTTCCTGTAATCATCACTAAAATCTGCATCTCCCAAAGTTTCAAACTTACAACCTAAATATCCTTTAACATTCTCAATGTGCAATACTCCATCTGGTACGGATGATAATGCTAGAATATCATCAATTTCAGTTGGTTCTACTGGTTCTTTCTTAATCTTTGGTCTATTCTTATCCTTAACATTATGAACCATAGAAATATCCATCTTAGCAATTGATTAAAGATCAAGAAATACCTCAACTTTGCAAATCTAGGGTTTCGGTATGATCGTCGCTGCAAACTGCTTCCAAACTTCTTCAAATCATCCTCAACTCACTTTTCTTCTTTCAAATCTCTTTTCAATCACTTTGTAATCATAATAACTTTGATTTTGACCTTATAACTGTGTGTGTAAAAATTGTACCTGATTTGTAGACACAACACTTCAGTAAAACATTAGAGGTTAGCTATAATCAAATCATGCAAAATTGAAAGCTATTTAACCAAGTGATTTACTGCCTTCTAGTAGGTGCGAGATTGATGTTCTCAGATTGTAATCGAGATCAGTGACCTAGACGACACCTAAATGAAGGATTTGAATGCAAAAGATGGATATGAAATAAATGCAATTAAACTATTTTTTTAAATTTTTCTATACAATAAGAATGAATGAAAAACTGATATGAAATTAATCTATATGAAAATTGATATGCTATGCTAATCTAACAATGATATGAAATATGAATGCAAAAATAAGATTGATCTCACAAAGATGTCGATTCGCAAGAGCTTTGATTCTTCAATTCCAATTCTCCAGCGTGATTGTGCAAAATATGAGATGATTTGTGAAGAGCTAAAGCCTTAATTTATAGAAATCCAGGGCTTTGGAGGTGAATGGGAAAAGCCATAAATCACTCAAATTAACTCATCTTGATTTTTGAGTTATCTGATCATGAAAGATAGTTAATTCTCAAAATCATGCAAAAACATGCAAAAATAGCTTTTTAACTCAAATTAGAGTTTAGATCAGCTTTTTGAACTCCAAAAGGATGTTGAGTTCCAAAAAGTCAATAACTTGCATTGATTTTTTGATTTGGAGTTTAACTGTTTCTTTTGAATATGCATAATAATTAAGAATTAAATAAATAAATAAAGTGATTTATCCTCAACTCAACTGATTTTTGAAATAAAATAATTAATTTATGGGTTAATTAACTATTTTACCAAACTTTTATTAAAAATTATATTATTAAATAATGACAACATGCTTTAATTAATTAAATAAGAATTTAATCAATTAAAGATAGGAATTTTGATTTATTGTCAAAATTAAATAATACAATTAATAATAGATAGAATTAAATTTAATTACACAATTAAGTGGCAAATATTAAATCTAATTAATTAAATATGAAAATATTCAATTAATCAAACTTAGGATAAATGTGATTTATCGCCAAATAATCATTAAATTAAAGATAATTAAGATAATTAGGAATATTACTAGGAATATTCCCCGATGCAGAATTTAAGATAATCAATTATGATTCGATGATGTTAGATGTGCCTTAGGTTAGGACTTTGATGTCGATTTTGTTTGATTTGTCGATGTAGGAGGTTAATGAACTTATAGCCCATTTTTGGGGTATTACATTTTGCCCCTCTTTGAATTACTGTGTGAAGCACAGTGGTTCAAAGATAGTCTGTGTTTGATAGTGATATGAAACTGATTCAAAAGATAAACCGATCTCAAGATAGAAACCAATTGAGAGATATTGAGATAGGAGGTCCTGAATGACCAGAGATAATGTTCACTGTAGCAGAAAATAAACCTATGATTGTGAAAAAGTGTCAAAACACCTGATTCTGAACCTTAGGATTGATAAGAAGTGAGTGACCCGTTCTAGACTCGATTGTCTTAGCAGAACTAGCAGGTATCACATCTGAATCCTTCAGTTTCCGAAGAACCAAGGAAAGAACACTATGATCTAATGGTTGCAAAAACTAATACAGTTTACAAGATTAGGAGAATACCAGATTGATATGGATTGATGAATCTGATATGCCCCAAGTGATGATAGATTTTCCCCGAGCGATGAGGACTTTTGATGAATCAGCGACTAGACGTGATTGTTGTCTTGATCACTGATGAAAGATATTGATAGATTTGATCGATAGAATTTGATTTACAGACTTTGAATGATGTGCAATACCATGCCCCCTTCGGGATTAAAATTGAAATATGACAAGAAAAGTCAGCGTTATAGTTTAGAAGCATGTTAATTGATTTGAGAAGTGTGGTGAAACACATTCAAGAACACATTCTGCATCGTTGGAAGGTCCCAAAAGACCAAGTTTGACTAGGTTTGACCATGAGTTGACCATGGTTGACCAAGTTGAAATTTTGATAGTGTCATGTAAGATAATTAGTTAAGTTGAATACTAGATTTCTGTGATGATTGAAGGTCGATTATGCAAGTAGTTAATAATATGAATGATCTCAGATTTCAATTTTGATCCTAAAAAAGGATTCTACTTGCTATTTCGTTGGAGGAACCTTCGTGTATGATTCAGCTCTTGTTAGATTTGAAGAAGCGATTGAAGAATCGTTTAAGCTTTGAAGTTTATTCTGCCATTTGTGAGATCATGCAAAGTGCAAAATGCAAAGAGACATGCAAAATGAAATGCAACCTAAGACCTAGGACCTAGTCACTGATCATATGTCGATTTGTTATCATCATTGAACTTTTAGGTAACCGGATAAATCAATACAATGCCCACTAGCCATGAAACCATAGACATATGAATATCGATTTGTATGCGCAAGAATCAATACAACACCCACTGGTCAACAACCATGGATATATGAATATTGATTTTGTTTTCGAAATGTCGGATTAGATATAAGCATCAAAGCATAAACGCTAGGATGACTTGAATATCATGTCCATTTTGATATAGCAATTTGTATAAGCATCAAAACATAAACGTTGTGATGACCTGAGTACGCCTTGCGTGACAAACACATCAAACAATCAAAAGATCATTCTAAATCCAGTGTGAATTACCCGTAGTGACCCTTTATCGTTCACCTCCTTAGGCAAGAGCGCGTTTCACAGTAGGAGAAAGAATTTACTCAAAAAGATAATAGTTAGATCAAACTTCCTTGAATTGTCTGGGTATCAATGGTCGAGGTACGCATGGCCATCCAATTCAAGATAGAGGCTCTTACAGTCGGACACCAGTTCAATCCAGAAGTTCCAAAGATGTTAGATTTTCACATACAAGTAGAAGACAAAGAAAAGATTATGCCCCCAGTCATCACTCTCTAAATCCTATAAAGGACATCATCGAAGAGCTCGAAGGGACACAATATACAAAAAATCTCAATGCGAATCAGTAAGCATACAAGGAGATAAAAGCATGAAGCATAGATTGTTTTCAGTTGAGTTTTGATGTTTGATTGTTGTAGATGCAAAATCCTTGCTGGAGACGAGACAAACTAACTGACTCAACAGGAAGCTTCAAAGGACTCTGACTAGATAGGAAATGTCTAAGATACATGGGAGACCATAGGATATGACATTGATTGCCCCCAAATTTGAACATTGATAGGATACAGACGCTTGAGTTGATTGGTGTATAGACCGACTTATTGAAACCAGGATATGCAAAAATAAATCGGAAGATATGTACAAACTAAAGCAAGAGTGAAAGCTGGGAAAGACCAAGGTTGTGCTGATAGATGGAGCATTTTGGAACAAGTGGCGCCCATTTGCCAGGTTTGCACCATCTTGGTAGAGATTCTATTTTTGCTACCGAGGTGCCTGTTTCCAAGTTTTCACCAAGGCACTTTTTTTTTTTTTTCATTTTTTTTGTATTTTTCATTTTTTCAATTTTTTTGTACTTTTGATATTTTTTGATTTTTTTGTGAATCATCAAGGCACCTATTGCTAGGTTTTCACCAAGATGTTCATTTTTTCAGGACTTTTTCTAATTTTTAAGATTTTTTTTCAGGACATTTACCAAGTACTGAATGCCTTAGGCATAGAATTTCTTCAGATGGAGAATGTTGATTGGTTCTCAGAGCTGTTCTCCTTCAGTCGTTGAAAGTTGATAGGCACCAGAGCCAAAAGTAGCAGTGATAACAAAGGGACCCAACCAATTGGGTTCGAACTTCCCCTTGCGTTCTCGATGTGATTGATTTTTAGGATTTTCTCTCAACACTAGATCGCCAACCTGAAATTCTCTATGTCTGACTTTCTTGTTGTAGCCTCTAGACATTCTTTTCTGATACACTCTGAGATGATCATATGCTACTTTCCTGTGTTCATCTAGTAATTCAAGTTCTTGTAACCTAGACACTCTGTAGTCTTCATCAGTGACAAGTCCATGCATTCTGATTCTAAGTGATGGGATTTCAACCTTAATAGGTAGTACTGCTTCAGACCCATAAACTAAAGTGAAAGGTGTAGCCCCAATAAGTGTTTTGATACTTGTTTTGTAGGCCCATTCTGATACTTATTCTGATACTGGTTCTGATACTGGTTCTGATACTGATTCTGATACTAATTCTGATAATTATTCTGATACTGGTTCTGATACTGATTTTGATAATTATTCTGATACTGGTTTTGATGCTTGTTTTGATACTAGTTTTGATACTTGGTATACTTGATAGCATCTTTTTCCATTTGCAAACTCCCAAGCAAGATTATATCGTGCAGTCCCAATGTCTAGCAAGGTGGAGAACAAGAGGGATTAGCAAGCTGGTGGAAGAGATGGAAGATAAGAGAATGAAGAAAAATGAAGGGAAGAAATCCTCAAGGGGAACCTCCTCAAGAATACCCAAGCTAGGGAAAAATTGTCATGTAAAGCGCATTTGGACAAGCAATGAAAGGCTAGCATAGGATAAGCACAAAATCATAATGCAAGAGCAGGAAAGGATGCAATCCAAAGGAGTAGACATGTCAAGAGGCTTCATAGCACCATGTTTTACTCTTTCTTTCTTAGATCAAGACCAAAGGGGAAAAGGATAGCGACAGGTGAAAATGAATGAAGGAAAATAAATATGAAGGCTAAATAGGAAGGGATTGAAAGCAAGATCATCATCAGACAACTCATAAAATAGCCAAATGTTCATGTATAGATCAACATTGTCAAGATCAAAGAGAGAAGACGGAATGGATGAAATATGTAGAAGAACTACGCATAATGCCTGATTGCCAGGTTTTCATCATGGTACTTATCCAAGGTGCCACAAGGGAGTGGTTTTCACCTTAGGATGAAAATTTTTTTCTCTTTACTTTTGCTACCAAGGCACCTATTTTCAGGTTTTCACCAAGGTACATTTTCAATTTTTTCTTATTTTTCATTTTTTTTTTTAGAAGGAGGCAAGCTTTTTAGATAATGCTCCTTGAAAGGATAAACCATGATATGCCAAGGATTCAAAATGATACACTCAAAGATGTTGATAGGGAAAGGGAGATGAAAGAGAAAAATGGAGGATAAGGTTTTATGTAAAGCGAGTGAGGTTGGAAGATAGGAGGAATAGGCAAATGAGGAAAAAGGATAGAAGGTAGAAGGTTAATGAATGGAAGGATTGTGACAGGGTAGATGGAAAGGAAGGCAAGATCAATGTAAACACACACCTTGAAAGGTGGTGAGAGGGTGGAGAAAACATGAATGAAGGAATACATGAAGGAATATGGTGAATGGATAGCAGAGGTTGAGGTTTGGGTGCATGAAATGGAAGAATATTTTTGGAGGGAGATGAAGTGGAAGCTTTTGGAAGCTTGAATGTCAATTTCAATTTTTGTTCAACACAAAACTCTTTCAAGAGAGACTTTGGAATCCATATAGTCATAGGATTTTTATTTCCTTTTGATGATTTAGAGATAATATCTTCAATGATGGATTTTGGAACCCATACTTGTCTTGTAATTTTTTTCTTAGATATCTCTTTTGACTTTATGTTTCCATGTCTATTAGAGGAGACATGGTGATCTTTTTTTGATGGATTCTTGTATTGCTTCTTTTTCTCATATTGAACATTCAAGTTACTTCCAAAGGACTTGGGACTTGTGGAAGAAGGAGGAGGATATGACTGGTTTAGATGGGTGGGTGGATGAAAAGGATTCAAGGGTATGCATCTATGTTGATCTTGAGGAAACATGGGAGATGGAGGTATGTAAGGACCCAAGATGGATGATAAATTAGGAGAGTTAGGAGGGAAAAGTGAAGGGACATAAGGACCCAAGATGGAAGGAAGGCGTGAAGATCTTTGTAGTGGTGGAAGAGGTCCAAGGATGGAAGTGGAAGATGCAAAAGGATAATCAATAAGTTCATCAGCATCTATATGACAACCAAGGATATCAGCATCTTTAGAGTGAGCATTAGGATCTTCAATAGAATCATGGACATCTTGAATATGAGCACCTTCTTTGATAGGATTGTTCAAAGCTTGCAAAGACTTAGGAAGAGTAGAAAGTGGAAGTGAACATGGAGTGGTAGAATAAGAAGATGGAAGACTTTGATCTTGACAAGGATCTTTGGATAGCACCAGCGCATAATTTGTCTCTTGATTTTCAATAGGCTTGACATTGGAAGTAACAACACTATTTTTACCAACCTTAATGGAAGTATCATCTTTGGAAAGCGCAAGTGTAGTAAGGTCATTTTTATTGTCAATAAGCTCAACAGTGTGAGTAGTAGCTTGATCTTGCTTAGGAGAAGACTTAAGACATGGTGGAATGCATGAAAAAGGGTGTATAGGATCAAAAGAACCATGAAGTGGATAAGAGACATCAGGAAAAGGAGTGGATGAAATGGAGGGTTCTTGATCTTGATCTTTCTTTATGTTCTTTTCTTCATCATTTTTGGAATCCTCTTGACATGGAGCCACTTCTAAGGACAAGGAAGCATGTTGGGATTGTATGGAAGACTTTGGAAGAGATGGTGGAGGACTAGCTGAAGTAGGGATTATAGCATATGAAGGCTTAGGCTCTTTAGATTTATCATTATTGAAAGTCTTTTCAGCCAAGTGAAGGTTAGCTTGAGTTTCTTTAAGAGGTAGCCCTAGGGGATAACTATAGGGAACCACATGAAAAGTATCAGGGCTTGTGTCAGATGAAGGTTCTATGAAAGATTTGAAAGACTCGGAAGCTTTAGAAAATGTATGGGTATTGGAGGAAGTAGGGGATGGAAGGGAACCATCACAAAACGAAGGTCCAACATTAACATGATCTTGCTTGAGAGTGTAATCTTTATTTTCAGCCTGAGAGTTCTTAGAGGAGAGATCCTTATAGTATGCATGTTTATAATCAGCGTGGTAAACTTTCTCTTCCTCAAGTGAAATAGATGGATCATCTAGGTATTGTGCATAGAAATCATCAAAGTCTCTTTCATAATCAGAATCATATGGATCACCCTCATGATCTATCCAATGTGACGGCCCATTTGTAGTAAGCAGGAATGGACGATGAGGAGGACTCTTAGGAACAGAGGTGTCATAGGTATCATTACATTGTCTGTCATCATAGTCATCATAGTCTTCAAAGCTAGATGTGTCACTCTCCGTGGAAGAGGTATCATATTGCTCAATTTTTTTCTGGGGGCATGGTGACATGTACAAGTCTTTATCAAATGGAAAAGAGTATAGAGATTCCATGGAGAACTTTTTAGATTCCTTCTCTTTCTCAAGTTTGTCAAGTTGGACTTGCATAGCTTGCAGCTGCTTCATCATAGCGGTGATTAGAGCTTCTTCCTCTTGTGTACTAATTCTTTGAGACATGTGTACTGATTCTCAATAGCTATTGCTCTATTCCTGACACAATGATATTTTTGACAGATTTTGGAACTAGGCTGGAAACATTGGATATCTTGCAATTTGACAATTTCTGACAACTCTCTCAAATTTTTCCAAATGACACTCTGCAGACTCGTATGACACTGGGTAGTCTATGAAATGATAGTTGCTAAACTTGTACGACAGTTGGGTAGCAATGAAATGACAGTTGACAAAACTCATATGACAATTGACTTCCTGAAATGACTTTTGACTCCAGAATAGATTTTACGTCAATTTTTGCAAAATGTAAGGTCTTCAGTTTTGGATTGTTTGCAAATTGTATTGTCTAGATTTTGAAGGTTATACCAGATTTGATCATTTTTAATAGCCAAGTAGATAAATAAGCACGTAGAACAGCAAGCAAGTGATTCCAAGCACGTCTGAAAACAATGAACAAGGGCAAAAGCAACCTTGCGCATGAACAATCAAGTGACCAAATTGTGCTAATCCCTAAGAGTACTAATTGTGTATGTTCTGAAAAGTTTTGCAATAACACACATATACCTGAGAATGAAAAATTGGCCTCTCTAGGGTTTTTAGTAATGGTTTGACTCTGCAACTTTTATGATTCAAAGGGGTGAACTCCAATCCCGACGCACCAGGGTTTTGACACAGTCTGAGAACTTAATCTTCAAGAGCTGCTAGGGAGATCTGACAACCCAACAATGAACCATACCCATGGAGATTTCTTCCACAAGGACATTTATATAGCGGCTATCACTACCATGGCAAAAATGGCTATTACCGCTTGAGGTTCCATCAATGGAGTTTGCCTTGTGAAGGGATTGTTCGCTACGGTTAACCCTCTCTAAAGCTGACTCACAATAGTATACCACAAGGGGACTTGGCTCCAGATTCAAGGTTTTGACACCTCTTCACTTTTAACCCAAACAAAGCAAGCAGATTAATCCGACACGCTAAGACAAAGTTTTGTTCCACCAAGGTTTGTGATATCAACTCCACGTGATCTATCAACCTCTCCGGGGAGAGAATGTATCAATCAATAAGAGAAGATGCACTAACCAATTTTGATTCACCAAAGCTTTTGATATCAACCCCACGTGATCTATCAACCTCTTTGGAGAGAGAATGTGTCGATCAATAAGAGAAGATGCGCTAACCAAGATGAATGTGAAATGCACTAAGTATCCTCCCTACCTACAAGGATTCCATCATCAAGGAAGGATTTCTCTAGGAATCCAATCTCTCAAGAATCATGAATAGTGTTCATAGGGCCTAATTACTATGTGAGCACAGATGTATGTTCCGAAAGCAAATCTACCAAAAGCATCCAAAAAGTAGAAAGAGGAACACTTAACGTTTAAAGTGAATATGAGATGAGTCCACAAGGTGGAACACTTAACACCTCACACAAGCTGAAAACAAGTCCCCAACTTAGAAAACAAGTGAGTTCCTAAAAGCACAAAAGGGTTGCCAAATGGAACACTTAACGCTTATGTCCTGTTGACCCCTCCCTTTTATGGCGCTGAGATTGCAACCACGGGGCAGAAATGAGGGGCCGGAAGATTAGCGAGTCCAATAACCCAAGCTAGCAATCAAGATCAATCACAAGTATTCTAAGACTACTTAATGAATCCTTAAAAGGTCACAACCTAGTATCAATTATGCAAGTGTGTAGAAATAGATAAAAGCATGAAAGGATGCACACAAGCCAGACACATAAGAGATTTATTTTAAGTCCAAATTGAAATGTTAATAGATGAAGGAGAATACCTTGGATCCTTGCAATGCGCTTAGTAGATTTTACCTGATTTTTAACAATTTTTGTTGAGCTTTACTATGCAAGCAAGCTACGAACTTTCCAACAAGCCAACAAGCAAACAAGATATGCAAGGTATATTCAACTTATGAAAACCCTAGGGTTAGATCTAAAAATCAATTGTTAGGAGAAATAATAACTAAAAATTAATCCAAATGACAACTCATATCATGCATTGAATCATATGAAAAATAAGTGCATACCCATCACAAAATTTTAAGTTTTTTGCACTGCATTTGACCTAGTCAACAAGATCTAATTTTTTTGATATGATTTTGGACACAAAAATAGAAATTCAGAATAGAGACCCCTACTAAAAAATAGAGATCTTTCTAAAAATGCAAAAATTTTAGAAAAATCTCTTCATTTGTGCCCTAGAGACCCATTTTATCAAAACAGACCAGTTTTTGTAAATTGACTATTTGAGCTATGATATCATGTCCAAATTTAAAACACAAAAAATGGACCCCTTATAAAATTTAAAGAGCTTTCTGAAAATATAAATTTTTTAAAAAAATATGTTGATTTGCGTCAGATACTAATTTTTTTTTTAATTTCAAGAAAAAATTATTAAAAATTCAAAACATCTCAGAAAATTCTAAATTGTTTACTGTAGCTTCCCTAACATGTCATCAACTTGCAAAAAAAATTTCAGACCAAAATTACAAGCCGTTTTGGAGATAAAATTAAATCTTTGAAACTTTGAGGTTTTAGCTCCCAAAAAAAAATTAAAACCAGCATGCAAAGGTGGGTTGCCCCACGGTGGGTGCCAGAAATGTGTGTGTGAAAATTGTACCTGATTTATAGACACAACACTTTAGTAAAACATTAGAGGTTAGCTATAATCAAATCATGCAAAATTGAAAGCTATCTAACCAAGCGATTTACTGCCTTCTAGTAGGTGCGAGATTGATGTTCTCAGATTGTAATCGAGATCAGTGACCTAGACGACACCTAAATGAAAGATTTGAATGCAAAAGATGGATATGAAATAAATGCAATTAAGCTATTTTTTTAAATTTTTCTATGCAATAAGAATGAATGAAAAACTGATATGAAATTAATCTATATGAAAATTGATATGCTATGCTAATCTAACAATGATATGAAATATGAATGCAAAAATAAGATTGATCTCACAAAGATGTCGATTCGCAAGAGCTTTGATTCTTCAATTCCAATTCTCCAGCGTGATTGTGCAAAATATGAGATGATTTGTGAAGAGCTAAAGCCTTAATTTATAGAAATCCAGGGCTTTGGAGGTGCATGGGAAAAGCCATAAATCACTCAAATTAACTCATCTTGATTTTTGAGTTATTTGATCATGAAAGATAGTTAATTCTCAAAATCATGCAAAAACATGCAAAAATAGCTTTTTAACTCAAATTAGAGTTTAGATCAGCTTTTTGAACTCCAAAAGGATGTTGAGTTCCAAAAAGTCAATAACTTGCATTGATTTTCTGATTTGGAGTTTAACTGTTTCTTTTGAATATGCATAATAATTAAGAATTAAATAAATAAATAAAGTGATTTATCCTCAACTCAACTGATTTTTGAAATAAAATAATTAATTTATGGGTTAATTAACTATTTTACCAAACTTTTATTAAAAATTATATTATTAAATAATGACAACATGCTTTAATTAATTAAATAAGAATTTAATCAATTAAAGATAGGAATTTTGATTTATTGTCAAAATTAAATAATACAATTAATAATAGATAGAATTAAATTTAATTACATAATTAAGTGGCAAATATTAAATCTAATTAATTAAATATGAAAATATTCAATTAATCAAACTTAGGATAAATGTGATTTATCGTCAAATAATCATTAAATTAAAGATAATTAAGATAATTAGGAATATTACTAAGAATATTCCCCGATGTAGAATTTAAGATAATCAATTATGATTCGATGATGTTAGATGTGCCTTAGGTTAGGACTTTGATGTCGATTTTGTTCAATTTGTCGATGTAGGAGGTTAATGAACTTATAGCCCATTTTTGGGGTATTACAATAACACTTCACATTAACTTGATCTGGCATCGCATTCATTCATTTTGCCGCTAAAACCTCAAAAAGCTGATTCTGCAAACCTGCAATCATAAAACTTTCTGCGACCTCACAAAACACAATTTTTTCTTTTGCGCACTTAACCATACCATTAGTACAACATAATAAACCTATATCTAACTATGCAAAACTTAACTCATTCAAATTCCTAATCTACACTAATCCTAAGTCCTAAACTACCAAAACTTACATAATTTAAGTACTTAAAGAAGGTTTAGGTAAAGATTCATCCTTACCATCAGTTACATTACCTTCCTGACTACTTTCAGTGCTGACTATACCTCCTTGATCTATGCCTTTGTCAAATTCTACTTCATCTTTATTGCTACAACAACCTCTCTTTGTTTCCTGCATTTTCATTCCTTTTTGCATTGTTCCTAGGGTTAGGGTTATGATTATAACCTCCATTGTTCATTCTGCAAAATCTTGCTGAGTGTCCAAACTTGTTGCATATTTGACAAATGATTCCATTGTTTCCAAATCTCTGTCCTTGCTGGTTAATCTGTGACCTGCAATTTCTAGCAATGCATCCTACTTTGTTGCATCTAAAACATACTACCACTTTTCTTTGATTCATTTCTTCAATAGATTTCTTATCTGCATTGTTAGTATTCCCAATCATTCTATCATAATTATTCAAAATTACTTTAGGTCTTCTACATTCGTTAGCTCTATGTCCAAAACTATGACAATTATAACAATGTCCATTAAAAAGTTTAAATTGCCTACTTGTGCAATCTCTCTTCATGTGCCCAATAGTATTACAAGCAAAAAATCTACCTTTGAATTCTCTTTGCATACCTTTAGATGATTCTTCCTGTTTTGATTCTTCTTGCTTTGATTCTTCTTTCTCTCTAGGTGGTTCTTCTTTAGGTGGATCTTCCAATGTGTTCTCATCTAGCTTTGTTTCCTCCACACTTTTAGATGTCTTCAGATCTGGCTTCTTACTTTCATGGTTTGTTCTAAACATACTATATCCAAATCCAGTCCTATCAAAGAATGGTTCTTCAAAAGAAATTTGTTTTTCAGTCTTATCACTTTTTGAATATAGCCTTTCAAGTTGTTGTTTAGATTGAGTTAATTCACCTTTCACAATTTTATTATACTTCTCAAGTTCCACATACTGCATTTTTACTTTTTCAGATTTGGATGTTTCCTTTTCAAGTCTTGACCTCAGATCTTCATTCTCAATTTTCAATTTTTCATTATCAAATCTCAAATTTCCATCTTTCATACTAAGCTTCAGATTTACTATCTTCAACTCATGCTTAAGGATCTCATTTTCTTTTTCTAATTCATCACAATCTTCAACAAGCATATTAGATTTCTTTTCAGATTTCAGATCTTCAATCTTACCTTTCAATTTGTCAATAGCATTCTTTGCATCTTCATATTTTGTTCTTAAAGAGTTTCTTTCATCAGTAAGCATATCAATTTGTTCAAGAGCTTCTTCAAGATTCTTCTGAAGTTGATCCATATCCATAGAGATCTTACTCAAGTTGTAAGCTTTCCTTGAATGTTCCTTCTCCAAGTAACTGTGCTCTGATACCAATTGTTAGAAATATGAAATACTGAGAGGGGGGGGTGAATCAGTATTTCACAAACTTTTTCTTTTGCCCACTTATGGATATAACAGATTACTTTAGTGCATACAAAGATTATCAAGTTGATTAACAAACATAGCAGTAAATAGAAAGAACTCATAACACATCATATGTTCTCAAGGAAACCCTGGCCAAGGGAAAACCCCGGTGGGGATGGTACCCACAAAGATCACTAATCAAAAGTATCCTGTTAGGGATATTGGACCTTGTTAGGAGTCAATTTACAATATATAGTAGATCTGTCCTGGTTAAAGGACTTTAGGCCTTGTTAGAAGCCTTAACCCTGTTAGGAGTTAAATTACAAAACCTGATCACCAACTGTGCTCACTACCCAAATAGGTAATACAAAATGTTTCTGACTATAATATGGTACTGTTTACAACTTTGCATCAATAGCCTTTGCTGCTATCACAATATACAACTATCACAAGTTATCATTTCTTTCTTTTTACATCTCACTTCTATATTTCATTACATTTCAAGTATGCCTAATATATGAGTTATTAAAGCTAATAACTTTACATGGTCGGCTTCCAAAATATTTATCCAAGAGTAAACATCTAGGATTTCATCCCTTCATAATGTTAAGTTATTATTTTGACAAGCAAAAATAATCCCTTAACTCTTTCGCTAAAACTGTCTCCAAAACTGCTATGTCTGCAAAAACTGTCTTCGGTAAACTTTGAATAAATTTTTCCATACTACTCCAAACTTTATGCATAGTAAGATGGGGTATCCTCATACTCTGTAGAAGCTTTAGTTAACTGTGCAAACAAAAATATTGCTCCAGTGGATGTCGCCAACTAAATCTTCATCGGGTGCTCTGTCAGGATCACTGTATCCAAACTTAGACAATTTCTTTCTTCAACTTTGCATACTTGCATTCCAGATTCTGCGCTCTCAATAAAGATCACATGTTGCCATAATGAAAACATCTATGCATCCACATTAGCCAATTTTCCAACACAGGCATGGTCATACAACATCATATGGGTCATTTTGATTATTGGCGACATCAGATTGATGATCTTGATCAGGTTACATGGCATCCTTTCCTCAGTTGTGATCATTGGAGAGAGGATAGTGATGAGTTACCATATATGTTTTCCCCTCGCTAGATGATTGGGTGCACTCCTACCACTATTGAGTGCTTCTACTTTGGCAGAGTTTTGAGACAGTATGGGCAGATTCAGGATATGCCTCAGGGCAATGCATTATATGCTCGGGTATAGGCAAAGATCTCTCTGTGGGGTCCATGTATTGATTACCAGTTTGCATTAGATTAGATTGCGGGTATGACTATTTGTAGATGGGAGATACTTCCTAGTATGGCTGATGCTGGGATGTCACATGAGTATGCAGATTGGTGGGTTTGCAATAGGTTTCCTTGGTTTACTGATCCAGCTAAGCCTATTCCTGGACATCATGATGGTGAGAGGGGTGGTAGACATTGGAGAGGATGAGGACATAGACATCCTCAAGTTGCTACAGGGGGAGGTTAGGTGAGACAAGATCAGGGTCATGATAGACAGGTTAGAGCATAGGATGATGTAGCTAATAAATAGCCTAGAGTAGATAGGTAGGATAGAGTGCATAGACATCAGAGAGCTCAGAGACATGCACAGATTGATGTAGCTAGGTAGGTTCCTAGGAGATTAGATGCCTTGGTATAGTTATAGAGAGTGGCCTTAGCTCAGCATGATGGTGATGCAGCTCATCAAGATTAGGCACAACAGGATGATGGGGCTCCATAGATGCCTCCACTAGCTCCACAACTAGAGGGTGCATAGGGTGATCGCATGGATGGATTAGAGCAAGGTTTACAATCTATGAGGATAGAGATATCCACTATTGTGGGTCGATTGGACCAGGTTGCCTCTTTATTATAGCAGCTTGTATCAGTCATGGTTGTTCAGAGGTAGGATGGAGCGGGTACATCATAGGCTCCTCCCCCATAGGATGGTAGAGGGCCAGATGGATCTAGTGCTACAGGCTCTTGATTGATATGATGATAGATTTACTCAGTGTTGCTGGTCCACCTTTCATGTTTTTCTCATTGATTAGAACATTTGATATATCACCTTGATGATATCTTGCCATATTTGATGTATTGGATCCTCCTTTTGATAATGATATATGATGACATACTTCTTGATTCTCTTTGATGAGTTGATTATAAGATTATCTTTTATGCAGCTATATGATGTTTTATTTATGCATTTACTTGGATTCATGCTATGAATGCAGTATCTTACTTTATGATATATATAGATTTATGCAAAGATGTATGAATTTGGTGATGCTCTTCTATTGTACATGTATGGATGTAAAATGTTTAATGGAAATGCACATGTATGTTCCTATGTTTTTGATTTTTCAATGTATGCCAGTTTATCCTTAACTATATGAGTGCACATGATGTATGAATGATTTTTCATTTTAATATGTGGATAATGAATAATGCTCAATGCGTGTATGCAAAAGATAATCTCATTTTCTTTATAGTGTTTTATCAAGAATGAACGTTGTTATTGAACCCCCTTTGCTTAAATGTTTTAACTAACCAAGATTATTGATGTACCCCTTCATTCCCTTGGAAAAGTAACCATAAAAACATGCATGTGATCAAACAGGACAATGCAATTAATCTAATATGCCTTGCAATGCAACCTAAGTGTCACCAGCTTTTAGCAAATAAATGCCTTGAGGATAAATTTTCATCATTGAGCATTTTGGGACTGGAAAGCTTAGTACAATCACCACTGCCAACTGACATGATGATATGAATACAGCTTGTTATCACATTTTGGTAACCTCTTTGTTGAACCAAGTACAACCCTCACTAGTTGGATGATCAAACTATAGGAGTCTAAATACCGGTGTCAATGGATTCAATGTTGCAAGTGGATTTTTGGTATTAAGATATAGAAGATCTAAATAGCCAAGGGATCTGGTTGTGTAAACAAACAAAGGTCAATCCACCCTCTTATGAGATAGTCCTTGATGGTTCTTTGATGACCATGTTGTTAGATGAATTCTCATAAGGTGACGAATCTTCCTCCAAACAGTCACTCAAAGGCAATAAAATATCACATCTTTATCATGGCTAATCTAGTCAAACATCATCGAATAACTCCAAAGATATGATAAAAAGTCAAGTTCATCAAGATTTTAACAAAAATTCAAGTATTTTACCATGTTTCATTACTTTGCAAAGAAAGATAGCTTTTGAATGTTTTGCCATGTTTTATGATTTTCAAAAAGATTTCCAAGTATTCCAATCTTTAAGATGTGTTTATCAATTTTTAATCCTAAATAATAAAGTCAATGAAGGTTCAGGGATCATGTTGTAGGATCAAATACTTAGGCTCAAGAAAACTTTCCATCTCTTCTGAAATTCTGATAAAATCTCTCTCTGATGTGACTGATTGTAGCACTTATTGAATCCATTGGATGTCAAATTTACCAACTTCTTCTGCCCCCAAGTGATAAATGTGATTGGTTGACAAACCTAGGGGTGATAGACAATGCAACAATGTGACTGACCAGCTTTATTATGACTAAGTACAAATGACAGATGCAATGGTAGTTGTACAAATGAGATGATGGAAATGCAATATGGACATATGCAACTTAGGAAAGACAAACTTAAGGGAACCAAAGGCACTTGTTTACCAAGTTTTCACCTTTTGGATGAATCAAGCTTCTTCTTTTTTTTGTTTTTGCAAGATTTTTCTCTCTCTCTTTTTTTTTTTGGCTACGAAAGTGCCTATTTACTAGGTTTTCACCAAGGCACTTTCTTCTTTTTCATTTTTTTTTTGTATTTTTCCTTTTTTCTTTTTTTTTTTGTTATCATCAAGGCACCTATTTACTAGGTTTTCACCAAGACAACATTTTTTTGAATCGTATCTGAATGTTTTTCCTTTCTTCAGGCTCCATTTTCTACTGTTTTTGATCTTTTATGTTTTTCCACTATTTTTGTATTTTCAAGATCTCTTTTAAACTATGTACAATAAATAGGATGCTCTTTCAACTGATACTCTTTATACTCTTTATGTGTAGAACCTTTTGAGATGAATACTATTGATAGGTTCTTGAAGTTCTTCTCCTTCACAATCTGATAATTTATAAGTTCCCATGCCAAATGAAGAGACGATGATGAATGGGCCAAGCCAATTAGCCTCCCATTTGTCTTTCTTCTCCCTCTCAACCTGATTCTTTGGATTCTCTCTCAACACCAAGTCTCCTACCTGAAAAAATCTCAGTTTGATATGTTTATTATAGTTCCTTGAGATTCTATTTTGGCACACTTTCATGTGTTCATAAGCTTGTGTTTGATGTTCTTCAAGTAACTCCAATTGTTGAAGTCTAGCAACTCTATAGTCTTCATCTATGATCAATCCTTATGATGACACTTGTAGAGATGGGATTTCAACCTCTAATGGTAGAACTGCTTTGGCCCCATAGACTAGTGAGAATGGTGTGGCTCTGGTGGGTGTTCTTATGCTGGTTCTATAGGCCCATAATGCTGGATTAATTTGCATATGCCAATCCCTTCTTGATTTGTTGACCGACCTTTTCAAGATCTTCAATATATTCTTATTCGTGGCTTCGGCTTGCCCATTTCCCTAAGGGTAATAAATTGATGATGAATGGTGAGTGATATGAAATGTAGCAAATAGTTCATCAACATCCTTATTCTTGAACTATTTTCCACTATCTGTTATTATGGCATGAGGAATACCATATCGGCAAATGATATGATTCAAGATAAACATGGAAATTTGTTTTCCTGTTGCCATTATCAAGGGAACCTCTTCAACCCACTTGGTGAAATATTCTGTTGCGGTTATGATATGTTTGTGCCCATTTGAAGAAGGTGGATTTATGACACCAATTAAATCAAACCCCCATTGATAGAAAGGCCATGGTGTGACAAATGGATGTAATTCTTGTGCCGGTGCATGTATCATGTCGCCATGATATTGGCATTTTCTGCATATCTTCACAAAGTGGCAAGCATCTTTTTCCAATGTCTTCCTAAAATACCCTAAGCGAAGGATTTTCTTAGCTAGATTTAACCCACTTGAGTGCGACCTGCAAATGCCTTCGTGAACCTCTCGTAAAGCTAATTTAGACTCTTCTTCTTCTAGACACCTAAGTAACGTCCTTTCGAGACCCTTACGATACAATGTTTTAGAAATGATTAAATAACGGGAGGCTTTTCGTATGAAATTGCATTTTTGAGCACGAGTTTAGTCTAAGGGTAGCACTTGGTATTTAAGGTATGTATATATAGGTCCATACCAAGGGGAGTCATGTACATTTAAGAGGGAAACAATTTGGGTTTCAGGAAGGTCAAATGCTAGTTTCACCAACTCTTCCACCAAGAACTCATACTTCTCATTTTGATCTAGTTTTTGTAATAAAGAAGCCAAGGTAGCCATGGCATTAGCTACTCTGTTTTTCTCTCTAGGAATCTATTCAAAGGTGATCAATGCAAAGTATTTCTTCCATCCATCAATCATAGTCTTATAAGGCATCAAATTTTCATCTTTAGTGTTATATTCATTATTGACTTGATGAATGATGAGTTGAGAATCTCCATAAATTTGTAGCTCTTTTATATTCCACTCTAAGGCCATTTTGATGCCTATGACTAGTGCTTCATATTCCACTATGTTATTTGTGCATGGAAACATAAGCTTGTGGGATTTGGGAATGGTGTAACCTTGAGGAGTTACCAATAATATGCCGGCCCCGAAACCTCCTTGAGTATAGGATCCATCAAAGTATAACTTCCACATTTTTGCCTCTATGTTGATAATGGCAGAATCCAAAAATTCCACTTGAATAGTTTGTGTAGAAGTCATGGGACTTTAAGCTAAGTGATATTCTATCACTTGTCCCTTGATTGCCTTTCTATCGACATATTCAATGTCGAATTCACTCAATATCATCACCCATTTAGCTATTCTACTTATTAAGGCTATTTTACTTAACAAATACTTGAGAGGGTCTATCTTGGCAATCAACTTGACCTTATGCATCAACATATAATGTCTCAACTTTTGAGATGCAAACACCACTGCTAGACAAGCTCTTTCCATAAATGTGTAATTAAGCTCATATTTTATCAATGTTCTACTCAAATAGTAGATAGCTCTTTCCTTTCCTTGTTCATCCTCTTGCACCAAAAGTACTCCTAGGGATCTTTTCATACTAGATATGTAAAGAATTAATGCTTTGCCCTTGATTGGTGGCATGAGAATGGGCGGATTTATCAAATAGGTCTTCAACAATGTAAAAGCTTGATCACATTTGGCATCCCATATAAATATAGTATCTTTATGTAGCAACCTGGTGAAAGAATGACATTTTTCAGCCAATTGAGAGATAAACCTTCTTATGGATTGGATTTTGCCTTGCAAGGATCTCATTTGGCTGATGTTCTTAGGTATCTCCATGTCCATTATAGCTTGTACTTTCTCGGGGTCCACTTCAATCCCTTTGGCAGAAACTATATAACCTAGTAACTTGCCAGATTGGACTCTGAAGGCACATTTATTTGGGTTTAATCTGACCTTGAATTGTTCCAACCTAACAAATATCTTTTTCAAAATGTGGAGGTGTTCTTCTCTTTTGTGAGATTTTGCCAATATATCATCCACATAGTCTTCTAAAAATGTGTGCATCATGTCATGGAAGATAGTTGTCATGGCCCTTTGATATGTGGCTCCGACATTTTTAAGACCGAAGGGCATGACATTCCAACAAAAAGTGCCCCAAGGGCAAGTAAATGATATCTTTTCTTGGTCTTCGGGTGCAATTTTGATCTGATTATACCTGCTAAAACCATCCATTAATGAGTACATTGAGTGTCCTGCCGTCAAATCCACTATGGCATCTATGCTCGGAAGTGGGAAATCATCTTTAGGGCAAGCAAGATTTAGATCTCTAAAATCTGTACACACATGAATGGATTTATCATGCTTTGTGACTGATACAATGTTGGAGATCCATTCGGCATATGCTATTTCTCTTATGAATCCTACTTTGAATAATTTTTCCAATTCTGCCTTGACCAAAAGAGCTATGTGGGGGTGCATTTTTCTGAACTTTTGCTTAACAGGCTTAACCCCTGGTCTAACATTCAGATGATGCATTATAAAGTCAGGATCTAATCCGGGCATGTCATCATATGACCATGCAAAGTTTATTTGTTGCTCTTTGAAATTTTTTATGAAGTCCTCTCTTTCCATAGGTGTGAGTGATGCAGCCAAGTGTATAAACCTTGGATCCACTTCCGTGCCAATGTTAACTTTTTTTGTTGGCTCTATGAGTATAGGTGACCTTTCCTCCTCATGTTTGGGAAAAGTATCCAATCTCTCTTCCTTTGATGCCACAATTGGGTTTTCACCAATAGAAACATCTTTTATTTTTATTTTTTTTGGTTCTAATGGTGCCACAGTTGGGTTTTCACCAATAGAACTTTTCATTTTTTTAATTATTTTTCTTCATTATTTTTTCTTTTGACTAAGAGATTGGACCCCTGCTGCTGTTCTTATGTCGGTATTGAATACGTTGGTGAAAGAGGGTTCAACCGCATTAAGGTAGTGATTCATTTCTTGGTCATTGGGAAAGTAAAGTAGGTCATTTGGTTCGGTTTGGTCCCAATCAATGAGGTTCGGATTTATCAAAAGTAAGGGTTCATTGGGTAAAATGTCATCAATAGGTGTTATGGACATGACTTCATTTGAGGGTTCATACATTGTATCGTTTAGATCTATGACATGCTCTTCCTCAAGATGATCCATGGAAGAAGGGTCAAAGTCCCCTTTACTTGAGTCCTCGTCAACCTCTACGGGAAACAACATGGGAAAAGCCACAAGCGGGTTAAAACTAATGCTTGAATCTCCCTCCTCTAAAGGCATCCAAAATGTTTCTATCCATGCTCCATTGGTAGGTACTTGCTCTATATTAGGCCTTTGAATATGAGGTTCTTCACTAATTTGAGCTTCTTGCCTTGGGATTTTTGCATAAGTATGTATAGCAATCACTTCCTTATCATGATATGATTCATCCAATAAGGTATCCCATTCATAATCTTGAGAATCATCACTATCTCCTTCGGATTCTAAGGCATTTATTTGAGGATAAAAATCATGCATTGGGCTTGAACTTTCTCCTTTGAATTGAAAACCTACTCCAGATTTTTTGTGACTTGCCCTCCAAATAGGTTCAATAGGTTCTAATAACCCCTTAATTCTTTGGCCTAAGGGTCCCCTTCCCTTGTATCCCATCTTCTGCATTATATCAAAGCCTTTCCCATATTGCTTGGTTTGTATCTTTACATGCTGAATTCTTTTTGTGGGAGTGTTGGAGATATCTTCCTCATCATGGTAAAGCCATTGAAGGACGTCATCTTCTTCCTTATCCCATGTTGCTTTGTTATCTTCCCTTACAAAATAGGAATTATACTTATGTGGAAGATGTTCTTTTGATGGTTTACCATGTGATTTTGGAGATGTGGGCATGTCAAATAGAGAAACAAAATATTCCCCTATTCCTTTTGAACTAATCTTGTATTGTTTTTCAAAGTTATTCATCATTTCATTCATGTGTTGGTAACGATCTTCCTTGGCTTTTTCCTTTTCTTCTTTGGTAGGTTTATAGACTACCGTTTCCAATTTAGGTGCTAGATATGAACTTTCTGTTGCATTTGGACCCTCGTAGCTCACTTTTTCCTTTCCCTTAGTTGATGTCACTGAGCTAGCTTGAGGAGGGTGTTGAATAACATCTAATGTTAGTTCTTTCATTTTAACATCTTCAATTGTGGTTTTTTGAACAATTCCCTCCCGGTTATGTGGAATGTATAACTCATGAGGAGGTTTGAGTGCATTGCAATACTGGAATGGGTTAGAGTCTCCTCCAACCGTGATTTCTTCACCCATGTACAAAAATTTTATGCATTGGTGGTACGTGGATGGGACTGCTTGCATCTCATGGATCCATGGTCTCCCCAACAAAATATTATAAGTTAATTTCATGTCCAGCCTTTGGCAATTGGTGTCCTTCTTGGTAGGTCCCACTTGGATGGGCAATACAATCATGCCTTTAGAAGCTCTTTTAGCTTCATCATAAGCTTTAATGGTGATTTTCTTTGTAGGGTCAATGCAAGCCTCAGATAGACCTAAGGATTTGACAAGACTTAATGTGAAAATGTTGAGACCAGCCCCTCCATCAATGAGGGCTCTTTTGACTCTATGCCTTTCGATTAAGACCTCTATATGAAATGGTAGATTTTGAGGATGGGATATAGACATGTCATCTTGATCGAAAAATGAAAGACAATGAGGTGCTACAAGATGACCTACCATATTTTGAAACTTTTTTGCCTTTAAGTTAGTAGGAACATGTGTCTCTACTAGAGCTTTTTCCAAAATATCCTTATGGTTTGGTGATAATTTCAATAACTCTAAGATAGAGATTTGTGCTAGAGTACATTGCAATTGATCAACCAAACTATAAGGCCTTGTTGCTGTAGAAGGCTGTTTGACCACAATGTTGGACTGCGGGATGTTAGTGCTTTGAGGAGCTATCCCTTGTAGGGTTATTCTAGAATTATGCCCTCTTGTAATGACATTTGATGCTTCCTTTTGAGGTTGTTCATTGACTATTATAGCATTAACAATATGATCATAAGGTGGTGCAAAGTTGAGATTATTGGCGCTTTGCTTCTTGCTATTTGATGACTCTCCCTTATCATGTTTGTAAAAAGGTTGTTTGAATGTTGTATGATCTTCATTGTTTGGAGGTCCGTCAATGGTGATCGTTCCATTATCAATTAAATCTTGCACTACATTCTTTAGTTGCATACATTCATTTGTTGTGTGTCCATGAATTCTATGATACTCACAATGGCTATCAGCACTCCACCAACTAGGCTTATTATTTGGTTCGTAAGGCTGAATTTTGGGTAAAGTAATGACATTATTAGCCATGAGAATCTTTAATGCCTTTTCAAGGGATTCACCTAAGGGTGTGAAGTTCTTTGGAGGAGTTGGCCTCAAATATTTATCAAATTTAGTACTCCTTGAATTAGCTCCTTGATTTCCATTGTTGGTGTGGTTGTTGTTGGATGGTGCATTGGAACTCTGATTGGTATTATTCACTTGATTAGGTGTCCTTGTAAGAGCAAAGGGGACCACCTTCAAGTTGATAGATTCAACTAATCCATCATTCAAAATTCCCTTATTATTGTTCTTATAACGACTGTTACTATTGAACCAATTATTCTTCTGATTATTGCCATTGTTGCCATTGTTGCCACTGTTGGAGTTGTCCTTGTTATCTTTGTACAGTTTGAGTTCTCCACTTTTGACCAACACTTCCTCTATGGTTACTCCATTTTCAATTATATCTTGGAAGGTCTTTGGACATTGCATTCATAAGTGGTAGTTTAACTCATTACTCAAACTATTTATGAAGATATCCATCTTCTCTTTTTTAGGCACACTTCTAGGATATCTTGCAAAAATTGTCCTCCACCTTTGTAGAAAAGTGAGGAATGCCTCTCCATATTTTTGTTTTGTGTTGCATAATCTTATCATTGTGACCTCATGTTTAATGTTATATGAGTAATGAGCCATGAATTTCGAAGCTAACTCTTCGAAGGTCTTAATGCTGGAGGGTAACTTAGAAAATCACTCCATAGCCATGCCTCCTAAGCTTCACATAAATAATCTCATTAAATATGTTGTATCATGCATGAACTCTAAGCTCAATGCACAAAAATCATGTAAGTGGTCTTGGGGATCTGACGTTCCCTCGTACTTGTCATATTTAGGAAACACAACATTGATTGGGAATGGCACCATAACCAAGCTTTTATCAAACAAGAATGGACACAATGCTTCTATAGAGAAAGGCTTTGGATCCTTGCTTTGCTTGATGTTGTCTAATTGCATTTGAAACATCTTGAATTTCTTGTTCATGATGTCTAAGGTACTCTCCTCAACTTCTGGTGCTTTAAGTTGGTTGACATCATAGTCACGGGGAAGCTTGAGACCTTTTTGTACTAAGTCCATGAAATGTTTTTCTCTATCTCTATCCATTGCCTTTTCCATGAGCTTCCTAAAATAAGGACATTAGATAGCCTCGCTAACTTTTTCATCTGTGGCATCTTCTACCATTGGTTTAGTGTTAGTTTGAGTGTGAGTTTGGTCAACTCCTTGAGCATTTTGATCTACTCCATTGTTGGTATTGCCTTGGTTATTAATATTGTTTTATTTATTCGTGTCAATGCCTCCACTATTGGCATTACCTTAGTTGGTGAGATCAATACCATTATTATCCTTACCACCCAAACTACCATAATACATCATGTTATCTTCTTTTTCTTGTTCAGGTGACTTTTGTGGTACTCTAGAAGTAGTTTCATCTCCAGGATAAGGGAGCTCTTGTCTCAAATAGGTCCCGTCAGCTTGCAAGGTTTTCTTGATATAATATGATCTGGTGAATGTAGGCATGAACCTTGGATACAAGTCAAGACTACTTGGGATCTAATCCTTTGCAAAATTTTGACAGATATGTGAAATAGGATTTTCAACCAGACTGTAGGTTGAATTAGTGAAAACTCGAAAAAGGGTACTCAAATTGATATTCAAAATTTTTTGATTCTTCCTGGAGGTACTCTCTATTTTCCCTTTTTGTTTTCTGGGCGTGACTAAACCAAGTACAGGCATGTTTGAAACTTGCGTAGGCGTATACTATTTTGTTGATAGGTAGCACTCTGTAGATGTATAGGCAACACTTTTCTTGTTGTTAAGCGGGTTTCTAGTATTTAAAGGTGTGTTTGAATTTCTGTTAGGTGAGACTTTACTATGTCCACACATGTTTAAACTAGTCAAAGGCATGACTGAACACTTGATAGGCATGTTTAAAATGTGCCCAAGTGACACTTCTCTGACCAGGGTATAAAAGTTTGGATTTTTAAAAGTTTTGATTAGATATTTTTGGAAATTTCTTATTTTGAAAATTAAAAACAAATGCAACACACACATAAATGTCTCTAAACAACAATCTAATGTGTATATTCTCAAATGTTTTCACAAGTATAGCACAAGAATGAATTTCAAACATCCTACCTAAAGTCAAATTGGCTTGTAATCATGGCTCTAGAAGGTGGCCTTTCTAATTTACTTGGGATTTAATCAGTATTCCGTTCAAATGAATTAAAATATCTCATCCCCTAAGTATGTAAAGGGGCTTCCCACACACACCGAGGCATGATTTTGCGCAATCCATAAGGACTACTAGAGGAAGTTTGAGAAAATTAAAATCCCTTTGTCATGCACCCCATTAAAGATGCATGCGTTTCATTTTATAGTGGGTCAGATTCTCACGGCAAAAGAAAGTGTATCCCACTTTGGGCTGTCCCTCTCACTAGCCTTGCTAAGTCAAATTCGGGAGGTGAGCCCGCTAAATCTCTAGCATGTTCATTTTGCAAGTAAGGAAAATTGGAATTTAAGTAAAGTTTTTGGGAGTTTGTTTCACCAAGAAGGTGAAGAGCATATCCCTAACCTTCCTTTTGATTCCCAAACACTTCAAACACTTAGTTCTTTTTCAACCTCTTGACAAGGAGGTTCTTAGAATTGAAATGTGTGGTTCAATTTCCTCCCTATTAAAGCTAGATTTAAATGACAATGCCACAAGTTAAGGGAATGCAAGCTTGTTTGAGTAGAATACCTTTCCTTGTAGCTAGCAAAAGGCTAGGGGCATTTTTGAGTTACTGATTTTCATTTTTCACTTACTCACCTTTGAAATTTGCTCCAGCTCCCTCCTCCAACAAGTTAGTCCAACACAACCAATTCACAATGAGGGGAAACCAAACTTGCATGTAATCAATCAAAAGATTTAAATGAAAGAAACTTAAAGCTCAAGGTTCATAAATCCAATTTAGAGACACAAATTTTTGCTTGTAAGCTTCAATCACAGCTAAATACTTCTCATATACCTTGACATCCTCATCTAGTGTGGATTCAAGGATAGCCTTTGTATGCACTTGATTCTCCTTCTTTATTTTCTTTGCCAATGCTTTTCCCTCCTTGTTGAACCTGCTTTCTAGCTTTTTCACTCTCAGATGTCTGCTCATTTACTGATTAACAACAAACATAGACAGTCAGATTTTCAAATTTATCCAATTAAAGACCAGAATAGAAAATAAATGGCAAGCGACATCGTCTAGCTAATAAGTGTGAACAAATTACTCGAAGGCGTGACTTTAGTGATTCACCACGACACTTATTCATGACACTGGAGACGTCAATAATTTCACAGGTGATAACTATTTGCGTGCTAAGCATGAACAAACTTTAAACCGGCATAAAATAACTAGAGAAAAGTGATATTTCACAAATTCAAAGCGATAAAGAAATTATCCAACACACAACTTTGAACTTTAAATGCAATATCAATCCATTGTTCCAAGTGATAACGAATTTATCAAAAGCATGAATTTAAACTTTAAAGGAAAGGTAAAGAAATCCTTAAAGCGATAGTAAATAATAGGTAAGTGATACTTCCTGCCGTGTAGGCGTGACTTTATCTTGTAAAGGCTGAATGCTTTGTTGTTGTAGGCATGAGTTTCCAGCTATCAGGCATGAGAACAGATAGCCGAAGCAACATTGAAACACCTCCAGGTGTGAGTAAATCTCCCGTACGCGTGACTTTAGCAAATTCCTACAGAAAACACATAGAAACAACACAAAAACACATGCAAAGATGATTTAAATCACAAATTTGTTAGAATTTGAGGCTCAAAGCCCCATGGTGGGCACCATTTGTGTGATGATATTATTCACCTTCATGAAATTAAGATCAAGTAGCAACAATTTAAGCTAAATACAAAGGAAACTTACTCTAAAATGCAACTACAATCTATAACATCTCATGGATCTCTAGAAAGAAGTGGTAAGTGAGCTCTCAGCTGCAAATCCTCACTAGTGACACCTCTAAAATGAGAATAATGCTGCTATGATGCTTCTAAATGCTTATTCTATGATGAATTCATGCTTAGTCTAGCTCCATTGATGAAATTATGATACTAAATGCTCAAGAATGCTCAAATTACTCTTATTGCTCTTAGAAATGATCTCAATTGACTATAGTAACAATGCTTTTCAATTGAAATTGTAAGATGCAATGCTCTTCAAAATGCCTCATACTTATAGTAATTTCCCAAGGGTAGGGGGTGGAGTGAAGTAATCATGGTTATCTCAAGGTTGAGTCAAAAACTTTGCATTGTTCATAAATGGGGGGACAAATGAGGAGACAATCATTTAAAAGGTTTCAAAAGGCTAGACCATTTAAACAAAAGTGAGTGATTTGTGTCCATTTTGTCTCCAATTTGCTTTGTTGAGGGAAATTATGATTTATTAATTAATTAAAGTAATTAAATTTAGCCATGAAGGGTAAGAGGTTCATTTTGATTTTTGCTTTCAACAACTGTCATTAATTGAATTTAATCAATTTCATAGTGTTTTTCCCCTTTTCAAGGTTTATTTAATCATTTAATTGAATTTTCCTTTGATTTGAATTGCCTTTGTTCCATTTATTGATTTTTCATGCTATTTTGATGATTTGATGCACCTTTTGATTGATTTAAGCCTTTGGCCAATTTTCCATGTCTACAACATGATAGTGGACATGACAGCTGGTTACCAAATATACTCTCTAATGGATGGATTTTCTAGCTATAATCAAATAAAAATTGCACCAGAAGATCAAGAAAAGACCACTTTCACGTGTGCTTGGGGCACCTTTTTTTGGAATGTCATGCCCTTTGGGCTTAAGAATGTTGTAGCAACATATCAGAGAGTTGTCACCACCATTTGCCATGATATGATGCATAAAACAATGGAAGATTATGTGGATGACACCTTGGCCAAAAGCATACAGCGGAAAACTCATCTTATAGATTTGGGTCCCATACTTGACTGCATGGAACAATTTAGTCTCAGACTTAATCACAAAAAATGTGCATTCGGTGTCACTTCTGGGAAACTCTTGGGTTACATCATTTCAGCTAAAGGCATAGAGGTTGATCCTAAGAAAGTTCAAGCTATTATGGAAATGCCTCCACCCAAGAACATCAATCAGATGAGAGGACTTCAAGGAAGGCTATAATCTATTCGGTGCTTCATTGCATAGTTGGCTGACAAGTCACAACCATTCACTAAAATTTTGCATAAGGGTGTGATTTATGAATGGAATGAAGAATGTGACAGGGGACTCACTCAAATTAAACAATATCTTGCTAATCCACCTATATTGATGCCTCCTATTCATGAGAAGATGCTAATACTATACATCTCAGCCATGAACACATCTTTGGGTGCTCTCCTAGCCCAAGAGGATCAAAATAATAAAGAGAGAGCCATTTATTATATCAGTAGAACATTGGTTTCTTATGAAATGAACTATTCTGTCATTGAAAAGGTTTGTCTAGCAGTAGTGTTTTCTTCACAAAAATTGTGGCATTATATGCTCGCTCACACTACAAAGCTCATTGCAAAAATTGATCCACTTAAGTACTTACTAAGCAAGGCTGCCCTCACGGGTAGACTAGAAAAATGGGTTATGATACTCAGTGAATTTGACATTGAGTATGTGGAAAGAAAAGCTATCAAAGGACAAGCGATTGCTGATTAGTTGGTGGAAGCTCCTCTAAAAGATCATCAGCCTTTAAACATTGAATTCCCAAATGAATCCATCATGCTTCTCACACATCAGGCTTGGAGCATGTTCTTTGATGGATCATTCACTCAGCAAGGATCAAGTGTAGGCATTCTATTTATAACACCTCAAAGATACTCATTATCCAAAGCTTATAAAATGTTTATTCCTTACACAAATAACATTGCTGAATATGAAGCTCTCATCAACAGTATGAAGATAGCCATTGAATGGCATGTGGATGAGCTCAAGGTCTTTGGAGACTCTCAATTAGTCATCAACCAAGTTAACGGTATCTATCAAACAAAAGATGACAAGCTTGTGCCTTACAAATGAATGGTGGATGATCTCAAATAGTATTTTGCACACATTTCTTTCTAGCAAATTCCAAGGGTAGACAATAAAGCAACTGATGCTATGGCAACTCTTGCCTCAATGTTACAGATGCTAGAAAATGACTTCAGACATGAATTCCTGGTGGAGACATTACGCTACCCCACCTATGACATTCCTTAATCTAGGATGATCTATTCAGTCATTGGAAATGATTCATCCCACTACCACCATATCTATTCCTACCTTCGTGACCAAATCATTCCAGACACCTATACCCGAAATGAAAAGCATCACTTAATTCATAATGCTCCACGGTATGTCATCATAGCAAATGAATTGTATAGATGGGGCCTAGATGGTACCCTCCTTAGGTGTCTAGAACCCGATGAGTCCAAATGTGCGTTAGCTGAGGTACATGAAGGTTTCTATGGGTCTCATTCGAGTGGTTTGACATTAGCTCGTAAACTTATTAGAGCTGGTTACTACTGGCTAGATATGGAGAAAGAAGCTGTTCAATATGCCAAGGCTTGTAAATAGTGCCAATTTCACAGAAATCTGATCCATGCTCCTGCTAAAGAGCTTATTCCTTTCATTAGTTTCTGGCCATTTTAGCAATGGGCCTTTGATTTGGTGAGTCAGATACATTATTCTTCTTCAAGAGGACATAAGTTCATCATCACCACTATAGAATACTTTACTAAATGGGTTGAGGCAGTCCCTCTGACTATAGTTGATGGCAAGTCTGTGGCTATGTTTATACTAAACTATATCATCTGTAAATATGGTGTACCCTCATCCATTATCACTGACAACGGGGGAAAATTCAAGAACAAGGACCTGAAAGAGTTATGCACCAAATTCAACATCATTTAGCATTGGTCATCTATCTATTATCCCCAAGGTAATGGACAAGCAGAAGCTTCTAATAAGATAATTCTCAAAATTTTGCACAGAATAGTTCATAAATCTGGTAGAGATTGGCACCTCTAGATTAATCCGGCTCTATGGGCCTATAGAGAAAGCATTCAAACACCAATAGGGGCCACACCCTTTTTCTTGGTTTATGGAGTAGATGCAATATTGCCTAATGAGGTCAAGATTCCTACATTGTGAGTCTCTCTGAGGGGCCTCATCACTGATGAAGAAAATAAAATATCCCGACTACAAGAGTTAGAATTACTGGATGAACGTCAGAAGGTGGAATTCGATCATCTTTGAGCATACTAGAAGAGAATGTCTAAAGCCTAGAATAAGAAAGTCAGACAAAGGGAATTCCAAGTGGGTGATCTCGTCCTGAGAAAAAATGCCAAAAATCAACAGCAATGGATCCAGAAAGGAAAGTTTGAACCAAATTGGCTTGGTCCATACATTATAACTACAACATTTGGGTCTGGTGCATACCAAATTTTACTATTGAAGGAGAATAGCTCAAAGAGTCGATCAATGCTCTGCACTTGAAGAGATTCTACAGTTGAGACATTTCTTGTGTGCTCATGTACATACTTGATCCTGAAAAAATCCAAAAAAATGGAATATTGTCAAAAAGCCTAAAAATTGCAAAATGTCCTAAAAAAATGATCATCTTAGTGAAAACCTAGTAAACAGGTGCTTTGATGTATCTATTATCCTGGTGAAAACCTGGTAAATAGGTGCCTTGGTAATAATCAAAAAAATTGAAAAATACAAAAAAAAGAAGTGAAAAAGTAAAAAAAATACAAAAAAATCAAAAAGAGAAAAGTACAAAAAAAATTGAAAAAGAAAAATGTGCCATTGATGAAAACCTGGTAAATAGGTGTCATGGTAGAAAAAATAGAATCTCCGCCAAGATGGTGAAAACCTAGTAAATAGGCGCCTCTTGTTCCCTAATGCTATACCTATTGGAGCACCGCTTGGCTCTTGCTTTCCTACTTTAGTTTGCTTTCCTCTTTAGTTTGTTTCCTACTTTAATTTGCTAGCTCATGCATTCTCTTTCAGCTATCTTCAAGATTTTTCTTGACTCTACATGGATTGTAACTTGTCACACTTAGGGGCACCTTCCTGGTATAGGGGGCACTATCCTATCACTTTCAGAGATGCTTTCTTACATCAGTCACCAGTGGTTGTCACTGTGTTTGCCTACTGATGCTTAGCTACTTTTGAGATCTCTCTCCTTGAGGGTCTCTCGTGTATCAGTCACCAGTGGTTCTCACTGTGTCTGCCTACTGATACCTAGCTATCCCTTGGATCTCTCTTTTTGAGGATCCCTTGTACATCAGTCACCAGTGGTTCTCACCATGTCTACCTGCTGATGTTTCGCTAGTATCTCTAAGATCTCTCTCCTTGAGGATCTCTCTTGTATCAGTCACCAGCATTTCCCACTGCGTTTGTCTACCGATACTTCATGTATCACTCCAATTTTCTCTCCGAGACAACTTTTCACACCGTATTATTCCAATTTGACTTCAATCCGCTTAAACTGAAACTGAAAATTGACTTTGTAAGCTCTCTGAAGCATGCTGAGCTTTTCTTTTGTGTGTTTGTATTTCTCTTTATAATTCCTCCTTGAGAAACTCTAAGATGTCTTTCTTGACCGAGAGAAGTGAAGACTAGGGGCATGGTCTTTTCTTTTCTTTCTATTTTCCAGTTTAGTTCCAATGATCTAAAGAATTCACATAAGAGGGGTGTCCATCTATAAGAGCCTTCATCATGTATTGGATGGCCATGTGTACTTTGAATCCTTTTATATGGAAGCTTTGGTGAGGTTGGTTCTTCTCCTTGTTTGTTTTGGTGACTTCTTTCTGCTACAAGTGAAACTGCTAATGCTCGTCCTCCGAAGTGAACGTAAGGGTCACTGTGAGCACCTTTGATATGCTTATCGATCACTTAGCAAAAAGAAGAAACCCTCACATGTTTGGTGTGTTTGTATGCAAGCAATATTCAGGTCATTTTAGTAACTATGATTTGATGCTTATGTTAACTTGATAAATCAAAAGGAATAGGTGTTCAGGTCATTCTAGCTTCTTGTGCCTTAATGCTTGCACCTCATTTTGACAAATCTAAGACTGATGTCATATTCATATTCTCATGATTGCAATGTTAGTGAGGGTTGTATGGCATCTTGTGATCATCCATTACTAAAAACTCTATGATGAAAATAAAATGAGTCCACCAACCAAGTCCTAGGGTTGCATCTAGCTTAGGCTTGCATTGAGATAGTGTTTTGGTGCTCTTTTGATTGTCTTCTTTTGGATCTATTTGCCGAGGGTTCTCATCTTCAGTCCTGGCTTCATAATAATTGCACAAGTGCTTTATTTTGCGCAAAAACTTCACCCTTGGCTAAATTGACCATTCTGAATCCATTTTCAGGATCGAAATTGAAATTTGACACTCCTAGATAGCTCAAAATCACATTTTAAATTATGGGATCTTTTGGGATCAAATGCTTGTGCAGTCAGCCTTCTGGCGTCATTTTCTTGCCAGATTCCCATCTCCTCATCATTTTCTTAAGATCTTCAATGTTTTCATATAAAGTCAACTCTAGTCAAATTTGATCAAACTTGGTCAACAAGACCTCCAAATTGCTCCAGATTACTTTTGTAGCTTCTTGAATCTAGTCTGATTGCTTCTATTCTGCAAACTCTTGTTGTCAATCATCCTTTTGATATGTCATCTTTCAATTTCACTCCTGAGGGGGCAGGATGATTGCATCATTGAATCTTGTCGAATCAATTCTCGAATCAGTCTGATCTAAATCAAAGCCCTCATCTCTTTGGGCATCTCTTCACTAGGGGCATCTTTGGGCCTCGCATCTTGTCATCTGATCATCTATCTTTTAGGTATCTGAGCAATCTAACTCAGATCCTCGAGGATCAAGCTTCGTTTTGGAGATGGTTCTCAAAATCTCATTGGGTATTGGGGAAATCTAACCCCAATTCTTGAAAGTCAAGCTTCGTTCTAGAGATGACTCTTGAAATCTCTTTTTAGATCATTATCTAGGCAATCTAACCTGGGTCTCAGAGGGCTAAGCTTCATATTGGGGCAATCTAACCCTGATTCTGGAGATAGTCCTAAATGTGAATCATTTATCATTCTACCAATGGGTATTGGGACAATCTAACCCTGATTCTAGTTTTCTCTCAAGTGGTAATTTGACCGTTGTCTTCGTAATCTAACTTAGACTTTGGGGAATCACGCTTCATTCTGAAGTTGGTTCTACATCTTGATCTGATTGGTGTCTTGGCAATCTAACCTTGACTTCCAAAATGCTCATCATCTGTCACATCATACTATTCTTTGAATCATTGTGTTACTCACACATCAATTCAAAGATGGGAAAATGTAATACCCTAAAATTGGCACCTTATAATTTCAATCAATTTTGGTGCATTTTCTTCAATTTCTACATCATTAAAGTCCTATTTTACTAGGCAATTTTATCTCTCCTACCTGACTTTATTTGACTTGGTGTTAATTGCAAAAACTCTAAATTGCATTAATCTCACACTATAATTAATTCCTAAGTATTTGACTTTATTAGCTAAAATAATCCCTATGATAAATTAATTTAATTATAAAGTCCTAAGTGCTTTAAATTAAATTAAACCCACCCCTTTAGCTAATACACATAAAAGGAATTAATATTATTTGGTTATTTGAATGGATTATCTTTATTTGGATTTAACAATTCAAATTATTCGAAGGGTCACCCATATGTGGCAATAATTCATTCTTTTAATTAAATAATCCTTCAATATTTGTCTCAATTGGAAACGAAGAGTTGACCATTTCATTTCAAGAAACTCTTCATCCTCTCTCCGGGCTTGTCTATATTATGAACCTCATTTTCTCATTTTAGAAAGGCAATTGTGAGAGTATCAAAACTATAGTTAAATTTTGTCTCAATTATTTCATATTTCCAAGCTTTTTATTGCACATTAGTTTAATTCTCATTTATTGTAATTGCATTCTCATATTAGTGTAATTTGCTTATTGTTATTAGCTTAATTCTCATATCTCTTTCAAGTTCCTAGATTAAATTTGCATTTCATTCTTAGACTAATGGCATCTTCATTCTTAGAGTAATTGCAATTTGTTCATCTTTTAAGCTTTTAAAATCCTTCATATTAGCTTGGACTTTTGGTTGTTGGCTCTCGTTATGAGAGTAATTCAAACACCCTGGCTAATTAGAAGGCAACAGGTCAAATCAATAAAATCTTGTGAATTGAGTAATTCATACTCATCTTCATGATTTGATGATCAAGCAATGACTATGTTGTGTATATGGCTGGATTAGAGGTCCATATTCAGGCATAAATAGATATAAGTTGCATATTTGTTAGGATCGTGTAGGGATTTTGATAAGTAGGTTGGGTTGGGATTACTATTAAAGAATATTGTAAGGCAATGTTCTTAGATCTTAGGCTATTGATGAAAATTTTTTGTATGATGTTGTACTTCTTATGACTCCAATGCCCAATGGATGAGGTACTAATCTCAGCTAGTTGTGGGATTTACATATGTTTTGTTGTTCATGTCCATGTGGTCCTTGCTGCAAATTGTGATTAAATCACATAATATCATTTACTTTTGCATATGTTTTGTAGTTATCTTTCCCCAAATCACATGCTCCATGCAGGTTGACGTCCAATGGATAATTATCCATTATCTAGTATATCAATGTTATGTTGATACCTCATATAAGATTTATCTACTTTATTAATGTCAGTTGTGAGTCTAATGTTATGTTTTAAGGGCATTAAAGGTCAAGCCACCTTGGTTTTCAGAGCCTAAAGTGCAGAAGGGTTTATTTGATCCTTGTTAGTTGGTCCAAGTCTCATAGATTTCAAATTACTAGAGTTGGATTCTCCATAAGAAATTGTATCATCAACTTGGTAGTTATTTTGTAGTGTAAACCATTTCAGGAACCAACAAAATGGCGACTCTACTGGGGAATATTTTTTAGGAATTTTCTTACAGTAAAGTTTATAGTGAGCTACTCCTTGCTTTGTTGAATTTTTCCTAGGTTATGTGCTATATAGATTCATGAGTTTAGTATGAATTTCTAGATCCTTTCAAGTGAGTCAGTTCTCATAAATGTTGTGTGAGAATTTGTTTTTTCTTTCAATGTAAGTCTGTCCGAATCTATCCATGTTTCAAGATTATTTCATATTATCTCACTTTGTTGTGAGTGGCGACTCCAAGATCTTCGTTTGCATTAGTTGCATTGTTGAAGTAAAGAAATGAAGGACTTGAAGTAGAGATGAAGCATATTTGAGCTCTTATGATGAATTACCTGGTCAATGAAGGAATACATATAAGGTCATGTTGTTTGATGTGGAGGTGTTTTTATGTTGTTAGTTTTGAAAGAAAGTTTGACTTGAAAGAAGTTTCAATTGCAAAATATTTGTCCTCTTCAAAGAGGTGGAGACTGTACTAAAATAATTCATTGAAGGTGTGAATCAAGCTTCAGATCTACCAAGTTTTCCAGCCAACAAGCTGATTTGCAACCACAACATTTCTAGGTATTTTGATTTTCATGAGAAAATGTTTTCCATGAAAATCATGTTGTAAAGAATATGCTTCCCTATTAAGTGATTTTCATCACTAGGAAAGGGAATGGTAGTTGTTACATATTTCTAAGATAGTTTTCATCTTATGCATTGTAAGTGTTGAAGTATGTTTAAGTTGCATTCTGTGATAGACAAGTAAGGTTCCAGCTACAAGGTTTAGATCTAAAAACTATAAAAGTAGGTGTGATTTACATGTACATGTTTGAGAAGTGTCAAACATGTTTTCACATAATATGAATCCCATGTTAGGTTCTTGTAGTATTTTCTCTATCCAAAGGTACACACCATTTTTTTTATGGCATTAGAGGCTTCCCCAATGTTGTTCCTACTAAGAATAGGAATTACCTACAAAAGTTTAGTGGGAAGAAACCTGAATCAATATGTCATCATTTGCTGGAGTTTTCATATTTGATGGGTGACTTTGAGATTGGTGAGGAGGATATATTCATGAAGCTTTTTGTTTAGAATTTGAAGGAAGATGTTAGGGTTTGATGTTCCTTTTTTCCAAAATGTTTTATTTCTTCATGGGAAGAGTTAAGTTCAGATTTCATGGAACATTTTGGTGAAAGGATTGATCCTTATACTATGATAAAAAGATTCATGGAGATTCAAAATGAAGAAGATGAACTAATTCCTTCTTTCAATCTCAGATTCACAAAGACAATGGGTGATATCCCAATGAGTTTCAAGCCTAATGATGTAGTGTGTCTAGTTGTTTATTTGAGGTCTTTTGATGAGAAGATGAGTTTCTTGTTAAGAGATAGAGAGCACATGACCTTGCATCATGCATTTATGATAGCCATGGATATTGAGAACAACATGAAATATGGAATCCCAAGGGGTTTTCTATCTAATGTTGTTCATTGTCATAAACAATCAAATGCAGATGTGTGTGAATTAAGAAGTGTAAATAAATATCAGACTATCTATGTCCTTGCTAATCATACTAATCATGTTGTTAATTTTGATCTGAAAGATGATGTGAGAGAAGATAATTATCTATGGACAATAGTTATTCCACATGATATCGATGAAAAGGTTAGTGAAGACTTGTGCATATATGTTGAAGTAGAGATAGAAGTGTTTTAAAATTTCACACCATGTGATGGAATGGTTTCTTGTTCCATGTTAGAGGCTACATTTGATACTGATCAGTAGTCCTATATTTTTTAAAAGACATGTAGCTTGCACCAAGAAAATGAGCAAGCCTATGCATCAGATATTGATGAGGCAAGTGTTCAAAGTGTTGATGATGTCAATTCATTTTTGCATGAATCACCCTTAGTTACTTTGTTGAAGAAGAAGATGAGAGGTATGATAGTGAGCCTTCATGTCATGAGGACTACAATGATGAACATTGTTCTTGTTCATATTTAGTTTTTCCTCCTTTGGATAAAGAGGATTCTGACAATGAGCTGGACAATAATTTTAATGAAGAGACTAATGCATTATTTGATGAGGATAATGATGTAGATTAGCTTGTCCTTTTCCACAATGTTTATGAAAGATGATTTCATTTGGTTTCTAATCCATTGTATGAAGACATCATTGAGAAACCAAATGTATTATTGGCTGAATCTATTTGTGAAGTTGAAGATATGCAAGAATATAAATCATAGGTTTCAACTTCTTTTCACTTGGATGAGTTTTTCGTAATGCATGATAGTCATTGCATGTTTATATTGATGCATTACATGAATCTTGCATTTTTGATCCACCTATTGATGAAGTGAATGATGTTCCATACTTGTTGGAGTATGATTGTGATGTGAGGTGTGATTGGAAGAACATGGGCAATTGTAAATATGGAATCATTTTTCATCCCACGAATGTTTATGCATGTGGACAACCGGTGTGTAATGGTGCTTTTATGTTGTTGATCATATATGTGGATGAGAATCAGACTTTTGACAAAGGAAGGTTTTAGTGTTCCCTTTTTGGTGGCCCAAGGCCACCAAATAAACATTTGGTCTATTTTATTGTTGGTGAATAAGCTTGTGGAAGTGTGTGGTCTTCTCTACCCAAAGATTTGAGATCTTTATATGTCTACAAGAGGCATACAACCCCAATGGAGCCACTATTGGTACTCTCAATTTCTTGAGATTACCATTATTGAAAATTTTGAAGAGGTCCTTTGCATGTGAGTTGAGATGCCCTTTTGTAGGATAAATGCATGTGGACCAAGGAGAGTTCTTATCAGATGCCAGGGTACAGTGATGTGTTTTGATCAATTTTTAAGGTCGACTAAGATGACATTTCTTTTAGTTAGGCCACTTTATAGATTGGTTGAATACCAGAGTTTTGGTGTTCTGATTGATAATTAGGTCTGATCCAGTTGCACAATGAAATTATCTAGTGTAAAGGCCCAAAGAATTTATTTAAACCATTAAGCATGGCAATTTAGGATTCGAATGGCTTATTGATCCATGTTTTGGTACGATGTGCAAGGTGCACATGGATTTCATGGACATGTTGCAGAGTTCTAGGCACGCATGAAAATGAAGTGACTATCATGGGATATATCCCACATTAACAATGTGTGGGAAATTTTTATTTTTTTATATGAAAAAAAACACACATTGTGTTGCCTAAGGCACAAATCTTTTGGAAATCTTGCTCACACACAGAGGCAACTTGGTGGTGGATAGCTGGTGATGAATGAGAGGAATATTTTTTGGGCCTATGTGCATGCTCACAAGGAGTGAATCAACATTCAACATGTGGTAGAGGAGAGTGAGTGAAAGTAGTTAAACAAAGATCAAATCCGACAGCTTTTGTGATCTCACCAAAGAAGTTGCAAGGAAGATAATCATCATAGGATTGCAAGATGTTGACACGTGTCCAGGTTGGGATGATGCAGATGATGAGGTAGATAGAAATGTAGGTGTGTCAATGAACTAGATAGTGCCATGTGGCATAAATATCAGGGCAAGGTGGTGGATCCAAGATGACATATGGCATCATTATGTGATCTCACGATCTGGTTGATGAAGAGAGAGAAATAGTGCAGGATTGTGAGATTGCAATACATGGTAGGTTAGTTGGTGTAGATCGGTATGGGTCCCATGTGATGTAGCGATAGGTCAGCATTGAGATGGTGCAAGGTGTAAAGGTAGACCAATCAGGGTGCACCATGTGGAACATTCGATAAAGTGAATGCAGGCCTAATGGTGATAGATGACACAATCTCATGATCATGGATTGTGATGATGAGGAAAAAGAAACATCATGGGATTGCAAGATTGCGATGTGTGGCAGGGCCGACCAAGTAAGCAAGGTAATGTGTTGGTCGATGTGGATGCTAAGGTGTTGTAGAGGTGGACCCATAGACCAATCATGGGTTGCCACATGGTAGTTAGGGGGTGGTTGACCAAGATTGACTAGGCTAAAAATGGGTGAGAATTTGAAATTCAAAAAAGATATGGTTGCACATCTCCAAATGAAATAAAGTGGTTAAATGAATGCATAATGTTGAAAAGGTAAAGTGAAAAATTAAAGTAAAAGCCCAAAGTGAAAGAAAAGGTAAGGTGTTCATTTATTAAACTGGTGAAATATATTGCACGCACGGGCAAGGAAATATAGAGAAAGAGATTTTTACAAGTGAAGTTTTAAAGGGGATTTTATTGGAAACGGATCAAAGATAGAAATGAATGAGACAAAATGCAATTACACTAAGATGAGAGAGATGATCTTTCAGCTATTAGGGAAAATTAAAGAGCGATATGTGGCAAGATTAGAATAGATCCAATTTTCTTCTTCTATCTATTTATTCTCTTCTCTTCTCTTTTCTTAGGGTTCCACATTTGTTTTTGAGAGACCATTTCTCTTGGGTCCAAACATCAAGGGTTCCAATGGAAAGTTCTTATGGGTGGGAGAAACATTTTAAATCTTCCATAGAGAAATTCTATGAATGTGGGTTAAATCCTTTTGTTTTTTTTTGGTGTTTTAGGTTGTATTTGTGTTATATGACAAAGGTAGCTTAGATTTTCAATGAAATACAATGTTCGTTCAGATCTCTCCTGTGTATGAATCCATTAAGTTTTAAATGGAATAAAATAAAGAGTTATCCCATTTAGTGTCTTGTGAAATGTGTGACTTTATTTTCATGCTTTAATTTGAAGAACTAATTAAAATGATTGATAGAATTTGCAGATTTTATGGGCTTGTGCAGGGATTTTGATAAGTAGGTTGGGTTGGGATTACTATTAAAGAATATTGTAAGGTAATTTTCTTAGATCGTAGGCTATTGATGAAACTCTATTGTATGATGTTGTACTTTTTTTGACTCCAATTCCCAATGGATGAGACACTGATCTCAGCTAGTTGTGGGATTTACATGTGTGTTGATGTTCATGTCCAGGTGGTCCCTGCTACAAAATGTGATTAAATCATAGAATATCATTTACTTTTTTGTATGTTTTGTAGTTGTCTTGCCCCAAATATCATGCTCCATGTAGGTTGATGTTCAATGGATAATTGGCCATTATCTAGTATCTCCCTATTATGTTGATGCCTCATATGAGATTTATCTACTTTATTAATGCTAGCTATGAGTCTAATGTTGTGTTTTGAGGGCATTAAAGGTCTACTGCCTTGGTTTTGCAGAGCATAAAGTGAAGAAGGTTTTACTTGATCCTTGTTAGTTGGTCCAAGTCTCATGGATTTATGATTATTGGAGTTGGCTTCTCCATTGGAAATTGTATGATCAACTTGGTAGCTAATTTGTAGTGTAAATTGTTTCAGGAACCAACACATACTAGATTATGTGAGAATTATTTCATTCAATTTGGGTGTAGAATTTAGACATTGAGATTAGAAATTAGATGGAAATGTGACATTTGGATGGTGTCTCATCATTTCCTAGTCTCCTTAGTTTGATATAACACAGACATTGACAGTTCTATTGATTGATAAAACTCACAATGCCACCCCAGAATGCTAATAAATAGAGTGGTGATTAAGGAAATATGTTTCAATTGGTTTGTTCCTAAAGATAATAGTTAATCTAGTTCTTGGTGTTTTTTGCAAGTGCCTCTGTCTCAAATGGCCAACTATTTTGGTATAAGATGCATGTGTGCAAATGAATCTCATGATGAAAAATTAGCTTTTCTTTTTCAACCCCGCACTAATGAGACTTGGGATGCCATTATCAGGTAGTTGGGGAAGACTTTGGGATGGAGGGAATGTTCATGACAGACTCATTTATGAGCACTTCTTCTCATACTATGCTCAACTATTCCACTACACTCTTTTTTGGGGAATCCACATTGTTGGGGAAATAGTAGGAAGGGACTGCTATGATACTGTATATAAGTTCATGGATCATCATATTATTTTTTCCAAATCAAAATTAATGCTTGACTTTATGGACCTCAATTTTGAAGAGAAAATGATCAATATGCAAAAGGCTTGGAAATTTGTCAAGAAGGGAGTTGAAAAGAAATATAGGGGAGAGGAGCTAGAATGTGTGCACCCTAACATCAGGGGTCTACATGGGTCACCACATGGACCCCATGACCTATTTCTTAATTTTCCACCTTAGCTAGCCTTGTTAGCAACTCAAAATCAAAAGTTAAGTCCATTTGGAAATGCCTATCTACATGTCGCGACACGATTGGCACAACATAGAAAAAATTGTCATTTTGAACCCTTGATCGAGACATGTATAGTCATTGAGCCGACCGTAGATGATTATCCTTGGGTAAAAATCATAGTAGACATGTGGTATGTATCCTCCACACCACCCTATCCACCACCATGATTGCTAATACTTCTCGTGACCAACCTATGCTGCAACATGTAGTTGCATTTACTACGCGTCAAGTCACCTTAATTTCCCTTAATGGGACTATATTTCTCATCACAATTCCATTCAATACACCTTATTCTTTTTGGATCGAGATACCTAAAAATTCTTTTGTTCTCGCTTGTTCTGGAGTCTTCCATTAGTTTAGAGTTGAAACGTGCTCAATAGAGAACCTTGCAAACATAGAATGTCATCATTATCTTCTTACGATTGGACCACCTTCCACTTTGACTTTGAAAGTGATTGCATGGTTTCTTTGTATTTTTTACAATATTTTGTTTCTTGTTCTTGTAGTTTCCTCTCACTACAAATGGATTATTTCTATTTTCTCTACTTTCTTTTCTGGTTGCACGACAAATTATCTTATTTATTTGTGATGCTTGAGATTTTGAGGTGTAGGAGGTAGACAACGATGACAAGTTGTGGTAGGAGATATGGGAGTGCATATATCATCTGATCTTTGATGAGTGTGAGGATAACTCTCTTCACTAAGTCCACCTCTCTCCATTGTGTCCATTTAAATCTGTATTTTTTTGTTTCTTTGCTTGTTTCACTAACACATACATCCACTATCTATTATTTTGCATGTCTTCAATTTCAAATGGAATTTGTGTGTTGCTTTGTATTTTTTAGCATGATTTAGTATGTTCATTAACACTATTGATGTCAAGAGAATCAAACTCTTGTGTTCTAATGTGAGTGGCATGTTTACAGTGAAGGAAAATAGATATTTTTTGGTGTGCATGCATCCCTATTCATTTTTAGCCTCCTACTATGCTTATCCTTATTTTTCTAATCATTTTTTACAAGTTTCATTATTTTTTATTACTGAAACAATGGGTTTTAAGTGTTTATTAGCCTTTCTTCTTGACAGGTTGACCATGAATGTAAATGGGTTACATAAATATTGGGGTTTAAGGGTTTAATAAGCTATCTTCTACATGGTTTAATGGGATTTCTAAATGTGTTGCAGTTTATTTTATTTTCTCTATTATAGGTGTTCCACATTCACTTCTTATGGATTTAGTTATGGATTTTGATTTATTTATGTGTCATTCATTGTCTATGGCAAGGACATTTTTTGTCTTGCAAGTTTGAATCTTTTTTTGCCAATTAGGTTTTGCAGGTTTTTATTTGTTGTGTGTAGTAAGGTTTTTTGGGGCTTCGTTTTGCCTCTTTCCATGTAAAATTTATTATTAAGAGTTATAAATTTAAACTCCAATGTTGGGGGTTTTAATGTTATTTTCCATGCATTCCAACTTCATTTCATTTTGTCAGTTCTAGCTTCTCAAATACTACTGTAATCACCTGAAAATGGACAAGATCATTTAAGTGAGAAATCAAGGCAAAGATCAATACAATTAAATTCAATTAAATCAAATTAAGATCAAATCAAAGATAAATTGCAATTGAACATTAATCCAAAATCAATTGAAAATCAAAAGCCATTAAATCAATTTGAATCAAATAAATCATGATAAATCAATAAATTGTGTAATTAATCTAATTAATTACATAGTTCAATTTAAATCAAATCAACCCATTCAAGGGGTACACATGGCTAAATAAATTAAATAAATTCAATTAATTAATTCCTATTTTCTCTCAACCACCAAATGGGAGAAAATCCATCAACCAATAGGAATTGAGGAACAAGCTCACATGGATCAAGCCTAAATTGAATCTCAATCACTCATTTGGAAAGAGCATCTTGTCCACTCATTTTGTCCTCTTGTCCCAAGCTTTGAGGACACAATATTTAAATGGTCTCCAAAGGTGGAACCATGGACTCAACTCTCACCTAACCTTGATCAACTCAACTACACCCCCTACCCTTGCCAAAATCTATAAAAGCAAGGCATAATTCACTCAATAATCATCCACAAATCTGAGAATAGCATAAAACCTCTTGCAAATTAGAGATAGAAAGGCAAATATAGAAGCTAATTAGCATTTCAATTTGGAATTAATTGTCTTAGCTTGCTTTATCATATCATTCTCATTTTAGGACTGCCACTAATGGAGGCTTGCTGAGAGCTTTGCATTAACATCCCTAAATAGAGATCCATAGAGTGCTTAATTGTTCTTTATTTGTTAAAATAGCTTATTATTTGTGGTAATTTAGTTATTTTATTCATTTATTTGCAATACTAACCATATGAAGGTACTTTTTATAGTACACAAAATGGTGCCCACCATGGGGCATTAGGCCTCATTTTCTCAAAAATTCTAAAAATTGCATGTTCTAGGATTTTTCTTGTATAAACTCTTTGTTTTGTAGGTGATAGCACATTTGATCCTTTCTGTAGCGCTTTTACCAGTTTCTTCAGTGCTTCTAAGACATGAAACAACATGTCTACAACAAAGTTTTGTGTCTTTACATGGATTTTTAGCTCTTTTGATTTCTTCTATCATTTGTCTTATTTTCTTTCAGCGCTTTTTCCCTGACTAGCCCATGCATTTGAATATTTCTTTAGCACTTTTAACATTTTCTTGATGCTTTTGCTAAGTTTAACAATGCTTTTAATCTCTATTTTAGCACTTTTAAATATTTCTATAGTGCATTTAATCCGATCCATAGCATGTTTAAGCATTTAAATAGCGCTTTCAATAGATTTTGTAGCACTTTTGATTAAATTGAAAATTAGCAGAATCTAACTTTCAGAAAATGATTTCTCTATGTCTACAAGATGACTGGTCATAAAAGAATAAAAAAACCAAAGACCAGATTTAATCACAAAGGGAAAGCTTTGACAAAAATGATCAAGGAGGAGAATATTGCACATATCAAGCTAGTTTTGGAAGATTCTCAGCAAGAACGCAAGGTATCTGAACAATATTTGAAAGTTGTAGAAGCATATAAAGAAAAGTTCATATCATTAAATTGTATTTATTCACCTTAATCAAGTTTTGCTAAAATTTTAGAAATAAGGCTTAGATTCAATTTTATCTTTGTTTTCTTCATTTTGGCTGGTTGTGTTGACTAACTTGTTGGAGGAGAAGCAAAGGGAAAGGAACAATCACCACTAGGTGAGCATAAAAATAAAAAATTCATCAAAAATGCCCCTAGCCTTACCTAGCTTTGATTGAAGGTAAGCCTAAAACTTGGTCAAGTTTTTCTTAAATTGTGGCCTTGTCAATTTTAAAATCTAGTAATTAAAGTAGCCTATTATTGTTTGAGAAATTTGATATTAGGCCTATTCTCTTCACTTTCTAAGTGAATAAAAATGCCAAAAGTGTCAAACTCATTGATTAAAAGAAAGGCTAAGTAAATCAAGCACTAAATTTGAACAACCCCTTTTTTGTGGAAAAGAGTAGAAATACTCGATTCCCATTAGTTAGTGGGTTTGCTAATATAACCTTGTTAAAAGTGTTTGGGAATTGAGAAATAGATAGAGATATGATCTTCACGTTTTGGTGAATCAAACTCCCAAAACCTATCTCTTTATTCCACTTTATTGCTTTCAAATGAACATGCCAGATCTATAGTGGGCTTGCCTCCAGAGATTTGCCTTAACAAGGCTAGTGAGAGGGACAACCCAAAGTGGGATACAATTTCCTTTGCTGTAATCATCCAACCCACTATAAAATGAAATGCATGCATCCTTAATGGGGTGTGTGACAAAAGGGTGTTAAATTTTTGAACTTCCTTGAGTAGTCCTTCGGGATTGTGCAAAACTCTGACATACCGATGGTGGGAAGCCTCTTAATATACTTGGAGGATGAAAGTTTAATATCCATTTTGAATAGAATCTTGATTAAATACCTTGTTAACTTAGCAAAGACTACCTTATAGAGCCATGTTTACAAACCAAATTGTGAGCTAGGTAGATTTCTTGAAGTATCTTTTTGTGCAAAAACCTGTGATAATGTCCTTACAAAATCAAACACTTTTTATGTATAGGGTTAAAAAGAAAAAGTGTATGTGTGGTTGTTGTGTTTGAAAAATACATAGCAAAAGTAAGAGACATCCATTTGAAAATTCATCTTATATTTTTAAATCTCTTCATAAAAACAAACAATTACCAAATTGGGGAAAATGATTCAAAATCAAACCTTGTTGGATGTTTGTTTCCACATGCTCTCATACACTTAAACTATCTTTACAAGAAGAAGGCACTTGCATTGCCAAAGAGGTCCAAATTTGAATATCAAAGTCCTTTCAACAATCATGACCAAGGGGATAGTCTCCCAAATCTATTTGAAAAGAGACTTGAATAAATGGATAGAAACTCCATGTTTCACGATTACCATCATGGAGGAAACAATGACAATATTAATAAGGTCAATCAAGAGCCTAAGGAAAAACTTGAAGAAAGGGCTAATCGAGCGGCTCAAGATAATGATTTTCTTGAAGTCATGGATAAACTAATAGATAGAGATAGGGAGAATTTTTTCCTAACTCTAGCCCAAGCAGAGGTAAAGCTCCCACATGATTATAATGTGGACCAACTTAAGAAAAATAAAGAAGATGAAAACCTAATGAATTCTATGACTCAACAATTGAAAATTTTTCAAGCATAGATTAACCTAATGAAAAAGGCCACTGAACCTAAGCCATTTTCTATTGAGGCCTTGTGCTCATTCCCTTTTGAAAAAAGCCCAGTTATGACACCTTTTCCCATCAATACAGTTTTTCCTAAGTACGATAAATACATGGGTAAATCAGATCCATGGGGTCATCTTAGAGAGTTTTGTGCTCTAAGCATTGAATTTATGCATAACACTATGTACTTAATGAGACTTTTTCCAAGAAGTTTGGGAGGGAAAGCCATGGAATGGTTCTCCAAACTTCCGCAAGGGATAAAGACTTTTGAGGAATTAGCCTCCAAATTTGTAACCCATTATTATTACAACATTGAACGTGAGATTACCATGCTCAAACTATGTGATACAAAATAAAAGGATGGTGAATCTTTCTTAGGGTTCCTTCAAAGGTGGAGGACCATTTTCGCAAGGTATCCACGAAGTATCCCTGAAAAGGAGAAAATGGAAATATTTATGAACAACTTAAATGCGGACATAAACTATAGGCTCCAACTTCAATGTCCCCCTACATTCAAAAAACTTATTGAGAATGGGATTAAAATTGAAGATGCATTGGTTAAGAGGGGAGAGATCAAATTGTTCAAAGATAATAAACTCTATACCAACACTAATAATAATCATTATGTATCTAATTATACCAACAATAAAGGAGCTACTAATCACAATGATAAACCTAACACTACTACATTTGATCTAGTTTTTCTACTAAAATTTTTGACCAAAAAATAAGAAGGATTTGCTTGGTTAGATTATAGAAGGAAATTTTTTTTTAAAAAAAAATTTATTCTCGTGTTTGTCAAAATAGAGACAAATTCTATGGTGATCAAAATTTCAACAAACATGGGCATAACTTATATAAAAAAAGAGAATTTCATTTTTCATTTCATTATTTCATTTGTGAAAAAAAGGAAGACCAACGCGCATGCGTGAATCTACTTGACATCGTGGGGTAGCAACAGGAGCTTGAGCTTTGTTGTGTATTGCACAAGGGCTTCCTTCTTTGCGCATGAATCTTACATAAGGTATGTGTTAGAGGATTATTAATTTGTGCATTCTTCTTTGCTTTGCTGTGTATTGAACAAGGGCTTGCTTAAATATTCTGCGGGTTTATGCATAGGATTGTGGTATTTGGCTTTACACCTGCCAAATGCATTTGTTTGAAAGCTTTACATGGGCCTTGGCAATGGTTCCACATTTTTCATACATTTCTCCCACGGCCATACCTATTGCATGCCATAAAAAGTTCTACCTACATGCCCATACCTGTTGCAAGGTAATATTTATAAAACTAGACAAAATAGGGTTTGAATTTTGAAAATTTCTCAAGCCAGAATAGGGTTTGAACTACTTGCCTAGTGATCATGGGACTTTTTAGTTCTATTTGGTAAGTGTTGATTGTCATTTTTTAAAAATAAGTTCTGCCTAGGGCAGTACCCTTTTTGTATTCATTGAAAATAAAGATTACATATGAGGAAGAACCTCCAGATTACAACCAAAAGTGATTAGTGGAATAAATACATTATTCCCTGACCAATTTGTACCAATCTTGCTCCTATCTCCTTCGAAAAGAGCTTCTCATTTTCTTGGAGAAAGGCTCCAAACTTCACCTGATCATATTCCTTAACACCTGCTTTGAAGGCTAACCATGCCTTCTTCATCAATGTCTTATTTCCTTTAGCTTCCAATGCAAAGAAACCCAGCAAACCATTGCTTGTTAGTTGGGTATTGATGCTGTCCATTGCCTCCACCACCTCTTGGTACATTTCATCTACCAAAATTCTACGAGCTAGTCCCATACCATGCAAAGGGTCCCAAAAAATTGTATGATCGGCTGGAACAACTCTGCCACCAGAATGCCATCATGGACATGGCCACCAGACCAGAAGTCACCCCCTAGGATTAACACCATAGTCACATGCTCCTTCTCCTTCATCTTGCTAAAAATCCTTTTTATTTTCTCCTCCAGTGTTTCTTGCAATGCTTCCACCTTGCTACATCGACATGTTATGCCCAGGTGATTTTCCATTGTGTTGTGAAAAAACACAAGAATAGAGGAGTATAAATAAAACCATCTGCATCCTTATCGAAGTGCTTTCATGATGAGACAAGAACTAACTACAACATCATCCAAGTTCACAAGATCAATCATGGGTCTCTCATGTGTGCCATCAAAAGCATCCCTTCTCTTTGTCCCAATATCTTAACTAGATCTCCTTCATTGCATCAAATAACTTGGAAGCGACTTGCACCTCTATCCACTTTTGCAACAGTCTTCCTTACTGCTAAATACTTACTGATATTCAGAAGTATGAGGTGATTGACTCATGGGTAAATACACTTCTGAACATTGAAAATAAAACTCTCTGCCATTACCCTACACCTTTCCTTGTGAAAGTACCATGCTCTTCTACAACTATGTCCTGAAGATTCTTCGACATGTTTTCAAGGTGATCATCAAATGCCTTATTGATAAGGTGCTGTCCACAAGATTTTCATTCTTGATAACATGTAATCTTGGTAGTGATTGATGGATATATTCAATATCTATCATCCTCGATCATAACACATTCTCATATAGCATTTCTTTGATGTGCTCCTTGATGCTAAATAGGAAAATTATCTTATTGAAAGAATTCACAATTTTCCTTGATACATTTGATGCTTATTGACTATTTGTGGAAAGAATATGCAAACTATCTACTTGAACTCTTACTTGCGATGTACAATTTTCCACTATCTCCTACCTATCTTGAGGTGCTCAAGGTCTTCCACCCCTTGACCACATGTGTTTTTTTGCTATTATGTTACTAGGTTAAAGATGGGGACATCACACTATCTATAGAAGACTGTCATGAAACACTTGGTCTTGTGACTGAATAGAACTATCCTTTTTGAAACTATCACATTAAGAAGTATAAAAGGTTATGTCTTTCATGATACACCCTTGAGAGGAATGTCACATTCATGTTCCTTTCACCTTGTCTGCAGTAGTTTTCATGTGTTGTATGACTATCCTTTAGGTCCCTTTACATTGCTTTGTCATTTTTCTTTGTCTTTTCAATTGAGATCATCATATCAATCATTTTATAGTCTTTGACTCAACTGTGTCTAAGAACTCTTCCTTTCATTGTCTGTGTGTCTATCATTCTTTCCTTACTGTGATTCAAAATTGAACCTTTCTAGTAATCTCTATCACCACTGTCATATTTTCATGACTTATACCCACTATTATTCATCCTCACAGTCATCATTTTGAAAGGACTACTTTATTTCTATATCTCTATCATTAATAAAAAACCGTCACCCTCTAATATCTTTGATTAGACTTGATTTGTCTTTAGATAAAAGGTCTATATCATATGCACTTGGATTGTCATCTTAATTTCTCTTAGTTGTCCTTTAACATCATGAATGTCATTCAAATATGATGATTTAGGGCCTTTGTTCATGCAAACACTATCCTCTTATTTTCCCTTTATCATTGATGTTGTTGACTCTAGAAGACTATGATGGTTACGATGTTTTCTATCTTCTCTTTGTCTTTGTTTCATGTCTGATACATTTTCCTTGAAGATCTCTATCTTCTTTTGCCACTCATTAAACACCTACTCAATGTTGAGAATCTCCTATAGACCTACATTTCCATTGTAACACTTAGTACATATAATTGAAGGCTATCATTTGGGCCCTACAATCTTCCCTTAAAGGAACAACTATAAGTGAGAGGTAAGAGGTGAACTTCTCAGTTTTAGCATAGGTATCACTTTACCTGAAGATGGTTGTTTACTAGCTACCCTTCAATAGGATACTTGACTATACCTATTTGAACATAGTTCAAATCCCAAAAGTATACATTTATAGGACTGTTTAGCATTGTCCTAGTCAATCCATGTTTGTATGCTTGTTGCCCATACCAACCTGTATCACCTGCAATGTTTCCTTGCTTATGAAGAGGAATAGTATCACCAAAACACATTATTATCTTGTCTTTATCCCTACTAGAAGAAAATTGATTCACATCCAAAGAATGTTGGAATTTTGGCCATAGAGGTCTACTTTCCCACTACGTGTGTTCAAAAGGTAAGTCAGTTCCTCCACTTTTATTGTATTCATCTATATATTTGAACTATTTTTATGGGCCCAAAATGCTTATTTCCCATCCAGTGGTCACTGGTTCGATTCCCACCACGTGCTTAGTTTAGCGGCATATTGCTTCATGAACCATAGGTATGGGATGTAGCAAAGGGTACAAGGATGGGAATGGTGATTGGAGTAAAATTTTAACATATTAGATCATTGTGAATTATGAGTCATGATGAGATTGTGATAAAATTCATTAGAATCCTTATGGAAACATTGAGAGAGGATATGAAATATCCATTGTGGGTTTGTTACAAATTGTAGTAGATTTTAGAGGAACTTAAGAGTCACATTTTGGAACCCTGTTAAATTAATACTTCTAATCTTGAATTATATTCTCATTACATGGAAAACCTAATATGGAATAAGTTTAATGCAGTCATTCCATTCATGTTGTAGCTATTGGAAGTTATTCAAAGCTTCTATTCAAATTGAATAATATTTCAACTTACGCCTCTGGCCAAAACTAATAGAATGCCTATGCTACGTGCATTGCAATAGTGTTGTTGTTTTCTAAACTCACAATAGAGATTCTTCAACATTATGCCATCTTCATTATTTAAGTGGAAGATATAGAATTTTAAAGCTAATGGGAGAATAAAAGCTTGAATGGTCTTTGAGTGGAGAGAAGATTCTTTTGTATGTCTTTTCTACATGTAAGAGAATAATATTGTTGTTGTATTCCTATTCATGCTTGACATCCTTCAACATTTGTGCTATCTTCAGCATTTAAGTAGAGGGTAAAGAATTTAAAGCTACAGTGAGAATCAAAATGGGCATGGTCTTTGAGTGGTGAGAAGATTCTTTTGAGTAGAAGCTTTGGAGGCACTGTAGATTAGTCCATATCTTTGGTCACAAATGTATATAGGTAATGTAGATCCTACATACCAAAATTTCATCTTAGTATTGATTTCCTTCTGTTGTGAAATTCAAACCCTATAATTAGGAAAATGTCAACCAATGCAAGGATTGCAACCAAAATTTGGAGAATTAATCAAATGGACACAACTCAGGAATTATGAACATGGCACAATCTTCAAGTAAAGTGATTCTTATCAAGGGCACTGTCTATCCACATCTGAACATGGTTGTTTACTGGTAGCCCTTCAATAGGACACTTGACTGTACCTATTTGAACACATTTCAAATCCCAAAAGTCTACATTTCTAGGACTGTTCAGCATTGTCCTAGTCAATCCATGTTTGTATGCTTGTTGCCCATACCAACATGTATCACATGCAATGTTTCCTTGCTTATGAAGAGGAATAGTATCACCAAAACACATTATTATCTTGTCTTTATCCCTACAAGTCAGTGGTTTTAACTGAAATTTATCTTTGCCTTTGTGAACAATATATGTATTAGAGTAGCCATCATGAATTGTCCTTCTCATACATTTCCATCGTAAAAATATACCCTGGAAATGTTCCTACATTATAGAGTTGACTATAGATTTTCCTAAGCTAGTCTGTTAGTGAGGTTGGGTTCTTGCGTAGATCAACACCAAATTTAAAATACAATGTTTGCAAATTCTAGTTTAATGAACTCTAACAAGAACTGTGGATGCACAAATGAACCTGTAGTGACATTAAAAATCTCTAACCATTAGATGATCAGGTTTTCTATGACAGTCAAGCCATGTGTTCAATTCATAACTGACTGTGTAAATGTAACTAAAACTTGAAATCAAATGACAGTCAAAACTAAGATGGATTCGAATAAACAATGCATACAATGAACTTGTGGAATGATCAATCCATCTACCTATTTGCAATAGATAGAGTATGATAATAAAAACATACTCAGAATGTTTTTTGGGTTTCTTTTATTCAAAGTTGCTTGGAAGATCATCTCCTTGTGCCAATCTCGTGATTGGACAAGGTTTAAAACCCACTTCCAAAAAGTCTTCCAACTGATCCAACCAACATGAAATTGGTTGTGGTCTTTGGAGAACCAGACTTATGTCTTTTTTTTGCAAATGAAATAATAAAATGAGAAATGAAATTCACCTTTTTTTTTTACTTATCAAGATTATGTATAATCAAGATTATATTTTATACTTAGCAAGATCTTGCTAAGCATATTAATATTAAAATCTTGCTAAGTATAAAATATAATATCTTTATATCATCTTTGAAAATTATGTAATAAATACTCTCTGCACAGGCACGACACATGGTCTGACTACTGCAGGGTGTATGACATAAACATTGGAGGAGGCATGGCATCCCATGGGACATAGGGGCACAATTTTCTATGGGTGCAAATGCCTAAGCATTCAGATTTTTGTAAGCAATACTGTGAGCTTTCCTCCAACACATGTACTATTGTGAAAATCATGACAAGTCCATTTGTTGGAGGGCTACTCATAGTACACATGTTTGGAGGTCTGAAGGAATAGTATCACCAAAACACATTATTATCTTGTCTTTATCCTTGCAAGTCAGTGGTATTAACTAAAATTTCACTTTGCCTTTATGAACAATATATGTATTAGAGTAGCCATCATGAATTGTCCTTCTCATACATTGTCATGGTCTACCTAATATCATATGAAAACAATTCATAGATATGACATCACACCAAACCTGATCATGATATGGCCCCAATTGAAAAATTGACAAGAGCCCTCTGACTAACCTTCACATTCAACTCTTCGTTTACCTAAGTGGCACTGTAAGGGTTAGGATGTTCTACTAATGCCAATCCCAACTTAGACACCATATCAACTAAAACCAAATTTTTATGTGCCCTTGAATCAATAATTAGAGTACATACCTTGCCTTGGACCAAACATCTTGATTTAAATATACCTTCTTGTGCCGATGTTGGTAATGGTCCTCCTTTCCTCATGAGAAGAAATTATCCTACCTCAAGGTTTTCTATTTTACTAATAGATTAAGCATATTATTACTATGCTTAAAGTTCCATTTAAATGCATTTAACATAAAAAACAAATTTACAAAACTGAACCAATGACATGTTTACAACAAAGGTCTAATAGAACTCCCAATAATTCTTAAACATACGTTATCTGATATGATGAATTCTTAAACAATTAAGGTTGGAGTAGACATAGTTATTCACAGTTGTTTGTGTGGTACAAGGAAGATTTGGCTAGGTCAAATCTTCCTTCGGGCTAGCAACACATGTACTATTGTGAAAATCACCACAAATCTATTTGCTGTTGGGTCTAGCATATACCTTCTATGATCAACTCTTATATGCATAGTAGCACATGTGATGAACATTCAGATTTGCCTAAGCAATACTTTGAGTAGTCCTCCTACACATGTACTATTGTGAAAATCATCACAAGTCCATTTGTTGGAGGGCTACTCAAAGTACACATGTTTGTAGGTATGAAGGAAACAACAGAATTTGAAGAGTCATGAGTCTTAAGATTGTACTTAATATAGCCAAGCTTCATTCAATGGTACATTCAAACATGAAACAAACCATTCTTAAACCAGATTAAACTAATAAACCAAAGGACATACTGATTATAAGTAAACTAGTAAACCAAAGGACATGCTTTTACTACTAAGTCTATGTTTGTTGGGCATACTGATTATAAGTACTTGACATATATCACAAATATTGCTAATTAAGTTTGGTGGGATGATTATGCCTATCCTGAAAAATGACTGTCAAATCATTATGCTTTCAAATCAATTAACTATCGACGTATCCCTTGCGAGGGAGAGAAACCAAACACATAAAGAACATGCACATAAACATGGAAACTGAAAAACTTAAATGGAATACACCAAGAAGTACCAAATGATGAATGCTCAATTATTGTAATGACAAAGCAATATCAGAACCATCCATTTCTAGAACTTGATTTTTCTATAGTCCTAATGATTTTTCTTATTTCTTGTCTGTGCTTGGTGACAAGATTTTGAACATTGTTGACATACTTAAATGGAATACACAATACCAAATGGTGAATGCTCAATTATTGTAATGGCAAATCATCATAACCATCCATTTCTAAAATTTGATTTTGTATAGTCTTATTTATTTTTCTATAGTCCTAATGATATTGAAAATTATTGACAAAGAGTGTTTCTTTTTTTTATTATAGTATAAATGATTTTTCTATAGTCGTAATGATTTTTCTTATTTCTTGTCTTTTGTCCCTTTTTTATTTCCTATGTCTGTGCTTCGTGACAGGATTTTGTCACCTTATTTTGATGGTATATTTCAATCACTCTATGTGGAATACTATTTTGTTCACTATTTTATTTCAGCATCATATTTCTTTCATTTTTCATATGCACAGAGACTACACATGCTGATAAAAAAATGAGCTATTTTATTTAGGTTTACTTATCATTATTGTAAATGGTTAATATTTTTGATGGTACTCCTTGGTGTATTTCATATAAAAATAATCATATAAAAATAATAAATGTAGTAACGATGGTGCAGTGCATTATTGATATAGGCTCGATGACTCTTGTCAATGTGCCAAACTATCAATGTGGTGGTGGGTAGTGTGTGTTGAAGACTTCACGGACATTGAACAACCCTAGATGACCATTTTGGTGCTACCCAAATAGAAAAAAGGTTGCTAATGTGTATATATATAATGTTTCTAATGTAAATACTATTCATTATAATATAAGAACTAATGTAGACTGGGCATCACAGGGAAATAATGGTTGCAGATACTTTAGTTGGGTCAATGACAACTCATCTGCATCTATCTGCCCATCTCCACTTATTCGCAATGAAGGATTTGAGTGCAAAATGTGTCAGACTAGGGAAAATTCTGAAATTATATTTTTACGATGCCTTCTTTGTATTGTAATCGCATATCTTTGTTGTGACCATATGCAGAGATGAACTCGGGAATTAGTTAGTTTAGTATTTTCATATTGTAACTAATATTTTACTATGGATATGACGTAACTTCTCTTTGCCTCAAGTGTGCATATATATGGTTTACATCTTTTTTTAGAATAATTCTTCATGTTTATGGCTCAGGTGAGCCCCAATCTGCTATCAATCACATGATTTAACGTATAGTGTTTTCTTGGTTATTCCATTTGTTTCTTGACCTTGACTATGGATTGACTATCATTTTCAAGCTTGAGTGAGGCTTCGTAACACACACCATTTGCATATTTGTACGCAACGTTGATTTACGAATGTAAATAACACATTGAACATAATCTATGAACGCTGCGTGGTATGAAGTCTCACTAAAGTTTGAGTGTCCTCCCTTTATTCCAGTGAGGGATTGGAATGTGTTCATTTTGGATGCAAAGGAGAAAGGGGATACTCAAAGAGGAATTACACTAGCAAATGAGAGAAGGTATAAACATTTTAATAGATTTTTATTATTAAATAATGAAATTTACATATACTAGTGTTCTAAGCCTCCTCATTGCATGATTTAAGGTCTTATTCCATGGACAAATTAAATTAGAGTTACTCTCCAAAACACATAAAAAACATGCACATAAACATGACAGCTGAGAAACGTAAATGTAGATTTCACAAGAGCTGAGAAACATAATTGTAGGCATCATAGTCACAATCTTTTGGAGACAACATAATTAAGTTGTATACCCAAGCAATGGACAATAATTTTTGCACCCCTTATTCCAAGTTGAATACATCTATTGGAGGACCTTATATTCATGAGCAACAGATGTAGTTAACTTGGAATCGGAGGTGCAAGAGTTTCTCTCCATCATCTGGGTATGCAACTCAATTACGTTGTCTCCAAAAAATTGTGACCATGATGCCTACAATTATGTTTCTCAGCTTTTGTGTCCTAGGACCCCTTATGACCCTTTATGACCATTTATGATCCCTAAGAATACATCTTAGAGGTCTTAAAATGTCATAAAGGGTCACAAGAGGCTCCTAGGAGGGGCCAGATGAGCTTCCACCTTCACGTGGTTGGCCCTATTAAGTAGAGAATGTTATACTCTTCTTGAAACAAAGAGAAGCTCAATAATTTAAGGTCTTAGTCCATGGACAAATTAAATTATACTTACTATCCAAATTGGTACATTGATGAGAATCAATGATGGGCTGAATTTTTTAGATTTTGAGAAGATGCATATGCAGTGGAGGCTAGAAGGGATTTTTGTGGAGATTTTCTAGATGTGGAGATTTGCCAAGGGTTTCCAGATTGAGTACCAGTGTAGAGATAATGATTCAGTAACCTGCATCTAGATAAAACCTTCACAAATATCTTTATCTTAGTTTCTATATTAGTATTGAAAAAAATGAGTGGGTTGGAAATTAGTGGTGCATCTATTCTCTCTTATCATTCTTCATAGTGTCATATGTATTGCATGTAGGAATGAGGAAAGAAGATGTACAACTGGAAATGGACAAGGAGCTCTACCTTGTCATACATGGTGAGAAGTATCCCCAAGAAATGGGAATGCTAAGGTGGAAATGATGGGTGGTGGAGAGTGGCAGTTTGAGAAAGCTATATATATATATATATATATATATATATATACATATATATTTTTAAATTAAATTTTTGGTTGCGTTTTTGACCAACAAAGAATAGGAGTATCAACGAGAGAGCTATACAATCAACGTTTATTACAAGGATTGTACGTTGCTCATTTGACCAACATTGGTCGCTGAGGTAAATGATATAATAGTCAATTCTTCTAGGTTGAAGCAATGATTTCGATGTCATCTTCGTTGATAATTCAACCACTGTTGATGTCATAATTTGGACGGACACTTGATGTGTCATAATGTCAACTAAAAAACTCCGATGACCATTATATTCGATTAGCCAACCAATGGGCATCTAATAATTGACTAATCCTCATTGAACAACAAGATAAAATTTACTAGTGTAAACTATGGTTAAAGAACAATAACAAAAACCTTGTGAATGATGGAGTTGTGGAGGCACACAACTTAAAGGCTACTCCATTTAATTTATCAAGTGGAACAAATTCTACATATAATGTGAATCAAATGAATAAAGCTCCTTTTAATAACACCAATTCCAACAATAACAACAACAATGCTAACAATAATCCCTTCAATAATGCTAATGGAAACAAGCCTAAGCCTTTCTTTTCCACTTATCAAAAGAAAATTCACCTTCTTAGTTGAACCATTGGAAAATGCGTTAAGGACTTTGGTGGCCAACAAAATTATTACGCTACCCGAGCTAAGGCCATATGAACCCCAAATTAAGCCAAATTCGTGGAATGATTCTCACCATTGTGAATACCATTGTAATAAGGGCCATAAAACTAATGAATGCATGAAATTGAAACACCTTGTGCAAGACCTAATTGATGATGGGACGATAAAGGTTGAAGGGCCCCAAAATAATGAAGATCATACGGCCTTCAAAAATCCTTTCCTAAACCATGAAAAGGGTGAGTCATCAAACAACACTCAAAATAATACAAGAGGTAATGAGAAAGTTAAATTTTCCCATACCTATGATAACATCATTAATACTTTAGATAGTAATGAAAATACCATAAATGTTATCGTGGTAAAGGAGAAGCCAATGGAAGCACCATCTAATGTTGTAACTAGGGGGAAAGCATAAAAAATTACTCTACCTGGAAATGCCCCTAGGATTGTTCTACCAAATCAAACATCATCTTCATCATCAAAAAAATATAATTTGGTAGATCAATTACAAAAAGCCCCTGCTCAGATATCTATTTTAGAGTTACTCAAGCTCTCACCAACTCACCAGGAGATTCTAGAAAAAGCCTTGGTAGAAACTAATGTGCCTCTAAATCTAGATGTAGACAAATTTCAAAACATGGTAGGATATCTTGCTGCACCTCATTGCCTCTCTTTTCCAGAACAAGATGACATGTCCTTAAATCACCCACAAAATTTTCCTTTGCATATAGAGGTCCTCATTCATAAGCATAGAGTAAAAAGAGTCCTTATTGATGGAGGGGCCGGCTTGAATATTTGTACCCTAAATTGGTAAAGGCCTTAATATTTTTTGAGGATGCTATTGACCCAAAGAAAAAGATAACTATAAAAGCCTATGATGATGAAGAGAGAGCTTCTAAGGGTGCCATAGTACTTCCTATTAGAGTTAGCCCAATGAAAAAAGAAACCATTTGCCAAGTTCTAGACCTAAAGTTGACTTACAATATCTTACTAGGGAGACCGTGGATTCATGAAATGCAGGCCATGCCTTCAACCTATCACCAATGTCTCAAATTACCTTATCTAGGACAAGAAATCATGGTAAGTGTGGATTCAAACCCCTTTCAATATTGTAATAACATGAAGCCTATCAATGATTCCTTAGTCCCACATAATACAGAAGGGTCTATTCCTCAAATAATAGAGCAAGGTCAAAGTTCAAAGGATCTTCCATCTTTGAATGGAAAAGGAAAAGAAGAAAAAGAAATTTTTGTTGAAAATATTCAAAGTCCTACTAACCTAGCTACATCGACAAAAGGAAAAGAGAAGGTTAGTGAGGAAAGTACTCCTGAGAAGCAGACAAAAGACAAAGATAAATCCATCCAAATCTACACCAAAGATGCTCATTACCAAAAGATGGACCATATGATGAAAAACTTTGAAAAGAAATGTCAAATCAAACAAAAGGGCATAGGTGAATATTTTTAATCTATGATGGACCTACCCTTATCTCCAAAGTCATATGGAAGGCCATCCAATTTACCTCATAAATATAATGATCACTTTGTGAGGGAAAATACATCTTCATTCATGGAAGAAGACAATGAAATTCTAAATTGGCTATACAAGGATGAGGAATCAAGTGCACATGAAAAATGCACCCAAAATATAAGCATTCCCACACATCAATATGGGAAAGGATTTCAAATCATGCAGAAAATGGGATACAAAGGACAAGGGCCTTTAGGAACAAGAAACAAAGGACTCATTGAACCCATTGAAATGACATGGATAGATAGCCAAGAAAAGACAGGATTAGGGTACCTAGAACAAGGGTACACTCAAAAGAACTATCCCAAAGTCTATGACCGAATTTTACAATTAGGTTCTCAAAGTGATGAGGATTCCAAAAATTGGGAATTGGAATCATTGTCAAGTGAGTCATGTCAAGATAAGGAAGTTGATGTCATTCACACCTACACTCCTAGTAAAGGAAAATAATCAATTACAAAATCAAATCAGAATCAAGCCTCAAGTTCTGGTCAAGTGGTCTTAGATAATGTCCCAATTCAAGAAATTGAGATAAATAAATGGGTAGGAGAACCCTATGTACCATCATGGAGACCTACTATGGAAGAATCTAATGTTAGGTTTAATCCATGAGATTTTTACCCAACAAAAACCGTAGAGGATTCTAGTGAGGAAGATTTTGACCCTAGTTCTCTAGATCATCTCAAAGAGGCACATATTATAGATTTAAGTGATACAATGTTTGAACCTTCAAATGAAGTCATGTCCCTAAACCCCATTGAACTAAATCAAAGCATTGATCCTTTGACCCTAATCTATCTAAAATTAATTGAATGGGATTCCATTGAACCTACCATACTCCCTACCTTTTTGAATGATAACTTGGTGTCCCAATACCTAAATCTAGTTGAACCTTCTTCTACCATGGAATATGAGGAAGAAGTGACAAAGGAAAGTATCCAAACTCTCAATTCAATTAAAAATGAAAAAAAAATAAAAAAAATAAAAAATGGAAAGAATCTAATGTTGAAAACCACATTGTGGCAACATTAGATCAAAAAGAGAAAGAAATAAAGAATGATTCCAAAGGTGAAAACCCAATTGAGGAACCTAAGGAAGGGAGTTGGATACTTTACTTGAGCACTATGAAGAAAGATCTCCTATCTTGATTGAACCAATAGAAAAGGTGAATATTGGATCACAATAAGAACCAAGGATCATACACTTAGCAACATCTCTATCTAGTGAGGAAAGAAAATACTTCATCAAAATTTAAAAAAAAAAACAAATCAATTTTGCATGTTCGTATGATGATATGCCAAGATTGGATCCAAATTTAATCATGCATCATTTGAACATAAAAGGAGCAAGACTAGTAAAGCAGAAATTGAGAAAGATGCATCCACACATAGCTTTGCTTGTAAAAGTGGAATTAGAAAAATTGCTGAAGGTAGGGTTTATAAGAGCCATTGATTATGCCCAATGGATTTCAAACATTTTACCAGTTTCAAAAGCAGACAAGTCCATCATAATTTACACGAACTTTAGGTATCTCAATCTTGCATGTCCTAAAGATGACTTTCTATTACCAAGAATAGACGCCATCATGGATTTGACAGAAGGAAATTCAATGTTCTCACTTATGGATGGGTTTAGTGGCTATAATCAAATAAAGATAGCACCCAAAGATCAAGATAAAATAGCATTTACATGTGTGAACAATCTCACAATAGGTAGTGATAATCATGCCATTGTCTCTCTTAGGAATAATGTATTCATACTAAGGATTAATTTTCCCATCATGAAATGCATTTAGATTGTTAACCTAAGGATGTAGACTTGAAATGGGACAACACAGTTTGTGCACTAAGTTCCTCAAGGAGGCATACTACCTATGTTGTAGGAAGATAAAGTGCATGAAAGAAGCTTATGCTATTGCTGCAAAAAATTAAACACACTTAACTACTTAATAAAATTACTGTAGAAAGCTTGTAAACTTATCCTAAACCTATTTAACAACTCAAAGCATCCACTATGCCTATCTCTACAAGTGCTGCAGGAAAATCACAGTAGTAATGTTGCAGGAGTAAAATAGTAACTTCTACTTGAAAGCACAAAAAATGCAGGAAGAAAATTTACTCTATCCTAATCTACTCCACCTCCCAAGTGGGCCCCCTTGGTTGGCTTCTGCTAAATATTAACACAGAAGATACTTCAAAATCACTCTTTCATTATATTCTCATAAATTGGTTACATGGTAATGGAACAATACATGAAGAACATAAAAGAGTAAGTTGGTTACGCTGAACACAACATTTGAATATATTTTCTCATTATTAACTAAACCAATCAAATCCCTTTATATAGAGGGTTGACACTTATTGAAAGCATGAAAGTAAAGTCTAACTGAATCTCACCACAGAAAGAGGAAGTATAACAACCACGACATTTTACAATAAGTGCAGATAACAAAATAACAACACTGAAGAAATATAGCAGAACTATTTTCTATATTCTATGGAATGCAAGCTCCTTCTTAGTAGCGACATGATCCTAGGAATCATGATGGCTCCTTCCATCATGGCTAGATTCCTAATGCTCCTTTTTTAATGTGGCTGCACCACTCTCGAACTGCTCCTTATTTTCCTGGCAGGTTAGTAGCATTCGATATATATACAAGTCAACATTTCAACTCCTACCCAAATATTAGAACGTACATTAAAGTAGCTATATGAAGTACTGCAATATATATAATATTTAGAAAAAACATGTCATTCTAACTACCCATAATCTTTTTGGTCCTAGTTGTACTTATCACAAATTCACATAGGTATAGGTTCATAAATGTCTTGGAAATGTCTTATGAGAGCATAAAGTGTGTCAATAAGTATAAAGATTATAAAAAAATAGAGATAATAAATTATCTCATCATTTTCCCCCTACTAAACATAATGCTTGTCCTCAAGCATTACATTTCTTGGTTGTTGTTCTTAAATCACTCATAGTTGTCTTTCCCTTCTTCCCACTCTTGAAAATGTAATAGAATCCTCTTGTTCTAGCCAAGCAATCTGCCTGATGCTCCTCCTACAAATGGTCTAATCCAGTGGCATTGATGTTATATAGAGGCCATAACAATGTAGGTGGTTGGAAAGATAAGAGAATACACAATTCTCTTATGATCTAACGCCCCAACTACATATATTTAGTTGCTTTGTTTGTAGCTGCTTCGAAGTTGATTGGGCTATGTGGCTCTATTTTCTTGAAGGCCTCTAGTAACCTATTCCACCAGCTTCTTACCCTTGCAAGAGCTCTTTGAAATGAAAAGTAGGCAAATCCCTGATATTCTCTGTAGACCTTGTCTCTCAATGCAAATACTTTTTCCCTACTCTCAGGTTTCTATTTTCTATAGGTTAGATTGAGCCAATCTTGTAAGAGGACACTAGGTTTGTGTGATTCATCGCTCAAGAGTAAGGGTTTAGACTTCTCTAAGTCTCTGTAATTATTTAGCTACCTATCATAATTTTCTTTGTTGTGCACCCATGACATCAAAGCTCTCAAATGGATATCCCCTATATAGAGCAAAGGATTCCATTCTGTTTCATGTGGAATGATAAGGTTATGTAAATAGAGCTCACATAGTAAATCTTTTTGCCATGGAGGTAGAGTCTGGTACAAGCCATAGAATTCTTGGGTTGATTAAAATTCACAGTTTATACCCTTCATAGTCATCATAAGCTGAAACAAGAGGAATTGCTCTTTCAAACAAATGGCTTATACCCTGGGTGGTGGTCTACAGGCTATGACCTGATCAGAAAATTTAAGAGCTTGGTCCATTTGTTGTTGTATGCAAATTAGTTGTACTAACTACTCTAAATGATAAATTAACTATTCTAAGATTAACAAATCAAACTAATTAGCAAACAACAATGAAGAATACACCAAAATTGAAGCTAAAATAATATTTTACCTTTACTTACTATGTAGCTTACCTCCATTTTCCTCCTATGCTCTGATTTCTTGTATGTGTTGAGCTCTCAGATTTCCAATTTGAAGCTCCTTACCCAAGATGATACCAAAGTGTGGAGATTGAGTGAATTATATGAAAAACTAAATCCTAATTATGCAAATATGGTGAATGTAAATGCTATGAAGATGGATGGTTTTGAATGCTCTTGAAAATGCTTGATTGCTTGAATGCTTGAATTATTGATTAGTTGATTACAAAAATACCTATTAGCTCACAAAGGGGAAATTAGGCTCCTTTTATAGAATTTTGGAGGATCTAAGCCTAGGTGGCACAATCCTACATTTGAGAATGAAAGGTGGAAGATCCTAGGGCTAGGATTGACTTGGTTGAAGGAGTTGAGAGAAAGGGGGATGTAGTTGGAATGTGTGAGGAAGAATAGGGATGATGTTCCTCTCACATTGACATGGAGGAGAACAAGGTGGAATGGAAAGACACATGTCAAGTGTCTCACAAAGACCCAAGAAAGAAAGAGGGAGAGACCTTTTCCTCATGAGGACTCTTTGTACAAGTGTCCCATGAGTCACCTTTGACCCTTAGAGGTGGCTTGAGAAGCTCCTTAGGAATAGGGCATGTCTCTTGACTTGGTTTAAGAGAGGACATGTGGTCATGAGACCAAGTCCTATGAGGCCACATAGCCCTTAAGAATAGGACATCTGTGGGTGAGGATAATTATCAATAAATAATTAATGATAATTATTTATTTTAGCCAAAGTGATGTGTCAGGTGACTAGGTAGGTGAGGTGGACTAGGGGACTTAGTCATATTTAGGTGATTGAATATTTAATTAAATCACTTTAATAAGACTAATTAGAAGACTTAGGATAGAGGAATAAACTAGAATGAATTATCTAAATAAATTGAATAATCTATTTAATAAATAGAGGAAATAATTATTAATTAAATAATAAATATTTAATTAATTTATCAAGTCAATATCAATTAAATAATAAATATTTAATTAATTAATGAAGCCATTTTTAAGTGTATACATTTTGCCCCTCTTTGAAATAATGTGTGTGTCACATTGTTTCAAAGAAAATTTCAAGTATTTTGCCCCTGCCCTAGACAATGTCTGAGATGACCTATGCATGCCCCCTCGAGAGATTGATTGACAAAATTGATTATTTGAATTTTATGATTTGATTTTTTTAATTTTTTTTTAAAGTTGGATAATCAATCTCATGAAAGAAACAGGAGAAAAGATGGGTGAAAATGGGGTGAAATGGAAGATAAACGGGAGATAGGGTCCACACACCAAGCACATCGGGTCCATAGGCTATAAATAAGGCAAAGGGGTCCACAATAGGCTCATTGTGCACACTTGTCATTTGGAGACCAGTGCACGAGAGAGAGAAGAGCAGAGGTGCTAGGATGCCATTTCCATTGTCAGATCACCGCTTTGAGAGGGCAAGATGCTTCCAATGACCACCCGATTTGGGTGAACCGGTAGGTGATTCGATCCGGTTTGTCAATTTGTGATTTCCAGCATGATAGAGTAGGATTCAGCATGTGTAGGTTAGGTTAAATCATAGGTTAGATTTTTAGAAAAAATTTGTTCTTGGGCGGCAAACAAATGCACAGTTGCAGCCCATGAATGCGCAGCAACTAGCCATGTTTGCGCAGAAAATCCAAACTTTTGCGCATTCATTTAGGGCAGTTGCACATGCATGTTAGAGGAAAATTTGTGCTACACAAATGTTAATTAAAAGTGCGCATAGGTTCTTGCTGCGTATTTGTTGTGAATTGTTGTGCAAATGTGCAATAAATCTGTGCATGTATGAAAAACTGTGCAAATGTTAAAGGATAATGCGCATGCATTTTTTTGTGCTGCGCATTTTTTTTATTGATATAATTTGGTCAAATTAGAAAGTCAATTAGGTCAAAGTAGATGTCGATAAGCTGATTTGATCTATTGGTGATTAAATTTGATCGATTTGGTCAAGATAGGCAACATTGTAGCATTGTCGCTAGTTAACCAGTCTTGATGTTAGATAATTGATAAAATCATCTGTTGAAACACGTGATAAAACATGTTTGTAGTTGATATAATAGGATAGATAGATGTTTAGATCAGTTTATCGAAATATGATAGCTTGATTTTGTTGATTTTAATAGGAGGATATTACCAATATTTTGATGTCATGGGAGAGATATCCCGTCACACAGAATTTGAGACCGTTTTGTAAGAGACCGACAAACTTCTAATCGGTGCAACTGGTTTATATCATGTGATTTACATGCTCAAGATTAGGGTGAATCGAAGCATGATGACGGCATTGGCAGAGTGATGGAACTCAGAGATGAGTACCTTCCATCTTCTGATAGGGGAGATGACAGTCACACTAGAGGATGTATATCACATCCTCTAGCTTCCTATCATAGGGGAGTTAGTGCATTATGATCGACACGACGGAGTGATAGAGTGTAGAGTCATCTTCAAAGATGATGACATTAATGAGGAGTAGATCAGCTGGGAGGACATGGTGGACCTGTATGAGCCTCTACTAGTAGTACTAGTAGGATCAATTAGGGGTTTCGTATGCCCTGATCAGAGATCACATGGATTTACAATTGGATGGGGCCACACACTACAATGAATGTTGGATGTGACCCATTTTTCTTGGGGTGTCTTCTTATTAGCCCACTTATATCATGATCTTCATCAGGTGGTGTACCATAGGAGTGCATCATTATCAGTAGGTGTCACACTACTCCATGTTTGGGCATGGGAGCATATTATTGTGACACGACTAGTGGCTATCAGATTCTATAGCGTAGGACAATTGTATATACATTTATTCATTAGTTTTGTCTTAGGAAAAATTGGGACATTTAGAGTTCTGGTGGTATACCTTTGATACATTGGATACAGTGACATGGAGACCATACCTAGGATGTGATCCCTAGGATGATGAGCGGTAGCTGGGATTTTGTTTTGAGTTGCAATGGCTTATAGGGTGGATGCCCTTCATTCTGGAGATACAACTAGTCAGTTGGGTTCTGTGCCAGTTTGGCAGGATCCAGGGCATGCCTCAGGGAGTTATGGATTTTTCTAGGACTCATCAGGAGAGACGTGACTGGGAGCCTATGGCTTCATTTGATGTAGCCAGATAGGAGTTTTTGGACATGCCGTTCTAGGCATGGACTATGAGACAAGGAGTTGTGGACCTTGGGATGACTGCTGATCTGGAGTAGTTCCTTAGAGACTTTCTAGTTCCTTGATTGAATGATATGGTAGCTAGGCCACCAGAGAGGGATCCAGCAGATAGATGTCGAGGGAGATAGTGAGGGAAAGATAGGCAAGGATGAGGGAGAGGAGGTGACAGTGATAGTGGAGGAGATGAAGGAGGAGATGGAGGAGACAGAGGGAAAGAGAGAGGGATGGGCCACAGATGAGAGGAGGCAGTGTGAGGAAGAGGGGATTGATGCCACCCCCAGCTAGATAGGGATGAAGATAGCCTCTGGCATAGCTAGCAGCAAGAGTTCCACTATAGGTACCAGTAGTACCGGTACAGATACCAGCTACCCCAGTACAGGGACCAAATGTATAGGCACAGGATGATGCAGATGTTCTATTAGCTCAGGGAGGAGTAGTATAGGGTGGACAGATCCCTGATGATGGACTAGATGAGCAGGATGTACCTATGGTGGATGTGGATGCTCAAGAGGAGCTAGTAGGGATGGATATTATGGGACGGGATCCCTATTTATAGAGAGATGTTGCAGAGGAGGATGATCCTGATATTGACTCATTGCTAGTCTGACTAGCAATGACACAGGTGCAAGTAGACCGTGTTCCCAGTCTGGAGAGGTGTATAGAGAGGCTAAAGAGCTAGATGGGACTATTGAGACATGAGTGGAATGCAGCTATAGAGAGACTCGAGGATTTGGAGATGCTATTAGATGAGTTGCAGCACACAAAGGATTTGGGTCCCCATGGAGATAGTTTGAGAGCCATGATACATGCCAGGAAGGAGATATCCTACTCGCAAGAGGCTTATAGACAGGTGGTCCTGAGGGATCAGTAGATTGGGAGCTATAGAGAGAGCTCAATGGCTATTAGGATAGTGGTTGATGACAGACAGGCACCAACTGGTAGTGGAGGTGTATCATCACACCCTTCGAGAGCACCAATAGGTTCAGGAGACCAGGGTGGATCCTCAGGATCAGGTGGTTCAGTAGCACAAGGCCTCATTGCATCTCGCAGATAGAGGCAAATAAAGTCTGGAGGTAGTGGATCATATATTTTGAGAGATCATTGTATAAACTTTTGTATCATGTTATCATTGTATCATTATATTTTTGACTTGATGGACACTGACTTTGGACACATTGTTATGTTTCTTTATATCATTGGACATTTGGACAATTTTGTTGTATTTGATGGACTTTATATGATTGGACTCTATATGATGGACTATATATATACAGTGATGCAGTTGTATCATAATTTTCTTTGATGATTTATATACATGTGCGTACTAACATATGCAGGATGTGATGTTTTACTTTAATATGCATAGAATGTATGTCTTAGAATGCAAAATGCTTTATATTCTATTTGATATTATCAATGCTTAATGGTTAATCATATGATATTGATATAAATGCATGTCTTAAATAAGTTTACTCTTATACAATGCTATGTGATTACTAATGAAATGATGTAATGAACAATGTGGATAATGGATAATGAATGGATAATGAATAAAAGATATAAATGAATGATAATAAATGCATGATATAAATGATGATGTAAAATGAACGATAATAAATGATGATGTAAAATGCATATAATGGATAATAAATTAATGATGTAAAATGCATATAATGGATAATAAATGAATGATGTAAAATGTATATAATGGATAATAAATGAATGATGTAAAATACATATAATGGATAATAAATGATGATGTAAAATGCATATAATGGATAATAAATGATGATGTAAAATGCATATAATGGATAATAAATGATGTTGTTCTTTCAAATGATGAAAAGATAACAACTTACATCATAATGAAAAGAAATGAAATGTTATGGAATTTTCACATGTAAAACATGCATGTAAGTTGAATGGATAATATACAAATGAACACACTTAATGAAAATAATGTATGACCTAAATGAATTGATTAAATGTTTGTAAGATGTGAGGTAAAAAATCAATGTTTTTGTTGTCCAAATGTCCTCAACTTAAATAACAATGTATCTGACACAAGAAGAATGGACTATGAGAACAGATAACCTAATAAGAAAGGTAACTTACAAATCCCTATAAAAGGAGCACTGATATGCAAGTTGTGAACTGTTTAAATGAAATGCAATATGAAATGAGTATATCTCCAAAACTTCATGTAACATCTTAGAACTGCATAATAAATGGAATTTAATTCTCATCATTGAGCTCGTTATGTTGCAAGAAAATGTAAGCATCATGGTATAATTAAACCAGGATGACCTAAGCACTTCTTGCATGGAGTTTAATGTAGAAAACTTGACAAGCATCTAGGTATAATTGAACCGAGATGACCTGAGTTTTATTTTCATAAAAGATAGGGAATATTCCCCCCCTCCATTGGGGAACAAATATTTGGAGTTGAGGTATGTGTTGGTGTATCACTATTAATAGCATTTGTAGAACAACATGATTTGTATGTTGTCAATACTATTAAATTGATGAAGGCACTTATGCACAGACACCCCAATTATTTGTTCCTTCGATTTCATCAGAAAATATCCCACAAACAGCAATCAAAGAAAATACCATGCCCCATCCTGGCCATTCTAATTAATGACATATGGGAGTTTCAAACTCATGTCAAAGATATCACGGAATAGTGTAGGAAACATGATAACAATGAAATCTAGATATGAATGCATTATCTACAACAAATCATTCTAACATGCCTGTCATGAATATACATTTATTTTTCCAAAGGATAGTTTAAGGTGTAGTGATTAGTTCAATTGATGATGTATAGTCAAGAATCGATAGATAAACAACCATGTTTCGAAGGATAGATTAAATATTTTGATTCATCATGAAGATACCATTATGGAAAAATGTTTGATTGTGTTTGCTTGTCTGGTGAAAGTACTCCATTATGTCCTCTAAGAGTCATGACTATCATAGATCCACTTCCTGAACTAGGTCGAGGACATGCCCCCAGCTAGGTGATGGACTAACTTATTATGGATGAAGAAAGACACAACAAAACCTAGGACAAAGACCATGACAAAAGATCAAGCTATGATGGGGTTTTATTATGGGTAGATACAATGGATGGTGTATGAACTGGCCATTTTATTATGATATGTACATGGCAGGAATGGGGACTGACTAGCCATTTTATTATGGATATATACAAGGAATAGACACACTAGAAGAATCCTAATAGATAAAGGAGATAACTTGATACACATGGTGCCTGTTTCTAGGTTTTCACCACATGCTTTTATTGTAATTTTCTTTTGATCTTTTGATTTTTTTGTATTTTTATGATTTTTTATATTTACAAAATATATACATAGCCCTTGCATTGGGATTTCAAGGATAGAACTTCTTGAGATGTATGTTGTTAAGAGGTTCATCCAAAGGATCTCCCTCAAGTGTGGACAATTGATAAGCCTCGGGACCATAAACTATTGTAACTATAAAAGGACCTAACCAATTGGGTTCAAACTTGCCCTTCTTCTTATGATGCAATTGATTCTTTGGATTTTCTCAAAGGACTAGGTCACCTAGCTGAAAGTCTCTAATCTTTACCTTGCTGTTATACTGACGAGACATACACTACTGATAGACTTTCAAATGATCATAAGCTCTCTGACCACGTTCATCTAGCAACTCTAGTTCAGTCAACCATGCAACTCTATAGTCTTCATCAAGAATCAAATCTTTGAGAGTGACACGAAGTAAAGGCAACTCGACCTCGAGGGGTAGGACTACTTCAGATCCATAGACAAGGGAATATGGGGTGGCTCTAGTAGGAGTACAAATGGAGGTATGATAAGCCCATAAGGCTGGATTCAATTGGATATGCCAGTCATGGCCAGCATCATTGACAGTCTTTTGTAGGATTTTAACAATAGTTTTATTTGACACCTCAACTTGGCTATTTCCTTGGGGATAGTATATGGTAGAATAATTATGAGTGATATGGAATTTTGCGCATAGTTCATCCATGTCCTAATTTTGAAATTGTTTCCCATGATCAATAATGAGATACATAGGTATACCATATTTGAAAATGATATAATTTAGGATAAACATAGACACTTGTTTCCCTATGGTGGTAATCAATGGAATGGCCTCAATCCATTTAGTAAAATACTCGGTTGTAGTGATAATCCATTTGTGGCTGTTGGAAGATGGAGGGTTGATAGTGCCCATGAGGTTGAGTCCCCATCGACTGAATGGAAAAGTATTTGTAAAAGGATGTAACTCTTGTGCTGGAGCATGAATAAGGTTTCCATGTATCTAACATTTCTTGCATGCTCTAGCAAAATGAAAGGAATATGTTTCCATGGTAGGCCAATAATAACCCATACGCATGAGTTTCTTAGCCAAAGAGGGACCACTTGAATGTGTCCCACAAATACCCTCATGTACATCTTGTAAGGTAGTTTGAGCTTCATCATGCTTGAGACATCGGAGGAGAGTACCATCAAGACCTCACCGATAAAGGGTGTCGGATATGAGGACATAGCGGGAGGCTTGGCGGAGAAAAGTTCATTTTTTATTTCAGGATAGGTCAGGGGGTAGGATGTCATTTTTCATATAAGAATAGATTTTTCCATAGATTGGGGAGTCATTTCCAATTAGATAATAGATAATACTCATATTAGGATCATCATATGCAGGACAAGTTAGGGATTCCACCAAGAACTCAAAATGAACCTTGGTATCTTTTGCATCAAACACAGAAGCAATCATTGCCATTGCATCGGTAGCCTTGTTATCATGTTGAGGAATTTGCTCAAAAGTGATGATTGAGAAATATTGTTTGAAGTCATCAACCATACGTTTATATGGTAATAACTTATCATCTTTATTCTGATAATCATCATTAACCTAGTTTATAATCAGTTGAGAATCCCCATAGACATTTATTTCAATTACTTTCCATTGTAAACCCATCTTTAACCCAATCAGCAAAGCTTCATATTCTGCTACATTGTTGGTGCAAGGAAAGAGCAGCTTGTAAGATTTCAGAATTGTGTATCCTTGTGGCGTGACAAAAATAATACCAGCTCCTAAACCCTATTGAGTATATGATCCATCAAAATATAGTTGCCATGTTTGTGTAGATAAAGCTAAGATGTGTACATCAGGAAACTCTATGTGTATAGGTTGATCATCCGTTAATGGAGCATCTGCTAGCTGATATGCTATCACTTGACCTTTGATAGCCTTCCTGTCTACATATTCAATATCAAATTCACTAAATAGCATGACCCACTTAGCTAATCTTCCTGTCAATGCTTTCTTTCTTAATAGATACTTTAAAGGATCAATCTTTGCAATGAGCTTGATTGAATGTGACAACATGTAATGTCACCATTTTTGTGAAGCAAAAACAATGGCCAAACATGCTCTTTCTATAGGAGAATAATTTAGCTCATATCCCACTAGGGTGTGACTGATATAATAGATGGCTTTTTCTTTTCCTTCATGATCTTGTTGAGCTAGAAGAGCACCTAGTGAGACTGTCATAGCTGAAATGTAGAGCAAGAGTGGCTTGCCTGGAATTGGTGACATCAGAGTTGGAGGATTCACTAGATATTGCTTGATTTTATTGAAAGCTTCTTCACACTTATCATCCCACTAGAATAAGATATTTTTATGAAATAAATGTTGAAAGGGATGACTTCGATCTGCTAGTTGAGAAACAAATCTTTGGATGGATTCGAGACGTCCCTGAAAAGATCTTAACTGACTAATGTTAGTGGGGGAAGCCATCTCCATTATTGCTTTAAATTTTTCTAGATCTACTTTGATTCCTTTGGCTGAGACAATGTACCCTAATAGTTTACTGGATGTGACTCCGAATGCACATTTCTTTGGATTGAGTCGAATTTGATACTTTTGCATCCGGGTGAATATTCTATCCAACACTCTCAAATGACCAACTATGTCTTTGGATTTTGCTAAAATGTCATCAACATAATCTTCCATAATGGTATGCATCATGTCATGAAAGATTGTGGTCATAGCCCTTTGGTAAGTTGCTTCAGCATTTTTGAGGCCAAAAGGCATCACATTCCAACAGTATGTACCCCATAAACAAGTAAAAGCAGTCTTTTCCTAGTCTTTCGACGCAATCTTGATTTGGTTATAGCCAAAAAAACCATCCATTAATGATAACATCTCATGCCCAGCTATTAGATCAACAATAATGTCAATATTTGGTAGAGGAAAGTCATCTTTTGGACAAGCTTTATTAAGATCTCAAAAATTAATACAAATCCTGACAGACTTGTCTGGTTTTGAGATGGGGACAATATTTGAAATCCACTCAGTATAATCAATAGCATGAATGAATCCAACATCTAGGAGCTTCTTCAATTCTGCTTTAACCATTAGTGCAATGTGCGGATGCATCTTACAGAGCTTTTGCTTAACTAGTTTTACACCTGGTCTGATAGATAAATGATGCATAATGAGATTAGGGTCTAGCCTAGGCATATCTACATAGGACCAAGCAAAGTTGATTTGTCTTTCTTTGAAATTTTTTGCAAAAGCTTCTTTCTCTGATTCTGTCAAGGATGCTGCTACTTTGAGGATGCATGGAGACTCTTATGTTCCAATGTTAAGAGGTACTGTTGGTTCTATAAGAACAGCAAATTGCTCTCAATACAAATAATTGGGAAGAGTGTTAATCCTTCCATCGTTAGGTGCCTTAGAGAGGTTTTCACCATTAGATGCATGTTTTATTTTTACTATTTTTGGATCTAATACTACCACTGAGTGGTTTTCACCATTAGATTTGTTGATTATTTTTATATTTTTATGACTGAAAGGATTGGCACCCTCACCAAAGTAGGCCATGTCATTGAGTTCTATCAAAAATCCTAACTTGTGATCCCCTGGTGGTAAATGATCCCTAATTCCAAGATAGTCAATGATTACATCATCATTATGGAATACATCAAGTTCTAGATGATCAAGAGAATCCCAATCAATAATCTCTGGATGTACAAGGGGCATTGGATCATTCGGGTCAGTTTCAAAGGTAGAGATGGTATTGATGGAAAAGTTGTCAAGGTTTATAATGGTATCAACGAGGTCTATTTCCATACTCTCATCTGATTCATCTATCACAAGATAAAGGTCACTTTCCTCACAATCGACAAAATTAGTACCACGTGGGACTAATCCTAGTGAGTCAGTCTTTGAACTCTCTCCCTCATGGTAATCATTACTATAGTGATGGACAACATCAAATCCTATCTCTTTAGTACAATCAGATAATGAATCCCATTCATAACCATTTGAGTCAGAATCATCATTATCCCCAAGCCTATCAATGATCCTCTGTGCTATCCTTTGTTTCTCTAGATCTACATTCATACCATTCTTTCTGAATTGTAAGGCAGGAGCTTTAGATATCTCATGAAAAGGTGTGATCTTTTCTTTTCCTTTTGGTTCTTTTGGTCCTTCTCCTTTGTATCCTAATCCTGTAGTGTCTCTTTGATAGTTTGGATTTTGCAAAATTGGTTTGATAACACCTTCTCTTTGTAACCCTATAGATCCAGCACCTTGGTATCCCATCTTTTGTAGCAAAGTATACCCTTTACCATAAACATTAGGTGATATATATTCATGTTTGATATCCTCTTCATTCTTTTGTGACTTAAGCAAATGATTAGCATTACGCTTAGCTGCCTCCTTGGATATTGTGCCCCCACTTATAAATGTGTCATAAACAAGTGTTGAAGGGGGTTCTAATTGTTGTTTAGTGATCAAAGATCTACCATATGATCTAGGAGATAAAGGTAACTCTATGATGCAAAGAGCTTGACCTAAAGTGTACTCTCCCATACTTCTTTCTTTTATGTCTATCTTGATCCCATTTGATTTAGAAGTTGATGCAATATTACTAGGATCAATGGGTGTAGTTGTAGAAGATCCAGTATGGTTATAAGGTATCAAAGAATTAGAAGTCTTTACTATGTTACAATACTGGAATGGATTAGTGTCTCCTTTGATAGTGATCTCCTAACCATTATGAGGGAATTTCAAGCACTGATGATAAGTTGATGGCACAGCTTGCATGGAATGAATCCATGGTCTTCCCAATAGAATTTTATAAGCAAGATCCATGCCAAGAACTTGGCAAGGTACATCTTTGATTATAGGACCAAATCTGATAGGAAGAATAAAAGATCCCTTGGATGACCTCTCTTCTTCATCATGGGCTTTTATTGTGATTTTCTTCTTGGGATCTACAATAGTTTTAGAAAATCCCAATGCAAGGACTAGTTTCAATGTGCCTATGTTCAAGCCAGCTCCTCCATCTATTAGTACTTATTTGGCTTTGTGACTCTGTACAAGGACTTCAATATGTAGGGGAGCATTGTGAGGTTCGGTAATAGCTAAATCATCATTTTCAGTAAAGGATAGGTAATGTAGGGTTGTTAAATGGCCCACCATAGCTTGAAATTGATCATGATCTAGATTTGTGGGGACTTGGGTCTCTAAGAGAGATTTTTCAAGGATATCTTTGTGAGATGGGGATAGATGTAAAAGCTCTAAGATGGATATCTAGGCAGGTGTTTTCTTGAGTTGTTCCAAAAGATTGTACTGGTTGGAAATATTTGGTATAGACTTTGGGACATAAACAAACTTTTTTTGAGGTGCATTTGGTTTAGACTGGACTCCTTGGAGAGTAACCTTGGATTGAGCATGAGTAGTAACATGAACTAGTTGACTCTCTGATTTTTCTTTTATGGTAATGACATTGCAATAATACTTAGAAGGATGACATTTAGAAATGTTACAAACATATCGATAGGGAGTAGAATTATAATTGGCTTGATTGTCACTCTTAGTGTTGAAAGAACCTCCTTTTTCATGCTCAGGAAGTGGATCTTTGAAAGCCGTATGTGATTCATTTGAGGTATGTCCATCAACATCAATTTCACCACTTCCAATTAAGTCTTGAACTACATTTTTGAGTCTTAGGAAGTCATTGGTTTTATGTCCTTTTCCTCTGTGAAACTTGCAATAATCATTCACATTACACCAAGAAGGTTTTACTCTAGGTTCAAAGTCTTTTGTTTCAGGAAGCGTAATGAGTTTCTTTGTGATTAACTTTCATAATGCTGATTTGAGAGATTCCCCTAAAGGAGTAAAATTTCTTCGAGGTGACATAAAAGGCAATCTTGGTTTAGATGAATCTTTGTTGGTGTTTTGATTTGCTAATTGATTTTTGTAGGTACCTTGAGTAGCGTTGGCCTGACTTGTGAGATTGAGAAGGGGTTGTGTTGGTTTGACATTATGATTATCAACAATCCCATCATTGACAATGTTTTTGTTTTTATTCCATAATTTTGATTTGTCATTGTTGTAGTTGTTGGGATTGGAATTTGAGGACCCAGCATTATCTTTGGAATAAAGTTTTTTCTCACCTTTTCAGACCATGGCTTCCTCAATTTTGATACCATTTTCTATGATCTTATTGAAGTTTGGTGGACATTGCAATTGTAACCTATAACTCATTTCTGGTGTAAGGTTATGCACAAAGATATCCATCTTTTCTTGTTCAGGAATCGTTCATGGATATTTGGCAAACAATTGATGCCATATTTGCAAAAAAGTAAGGAAGGGTTCTCCATTCTTTTGATGTGCATTGCAAAGATCAAGCATAGTGACTTCATGTTTGATGTTATATGAATAATGAGTCACAAATTTTTCAAGAAGCTCATTGAAATATTTGATGCCTGGGGGTAGTTTGGAGAACCATTCCATGGCTTGTCCTCCTAAACTTCATGGAAATAGTCACATAAGATAAGTGTCATTGTGAGTGACTTCAATACAAGCAGCACAAAACTCATGAATGTGGTCTTGTGGATCCAAATTCCCTTTGTATTTGTCAAATTTTGGTACCTCAAAATGAGGAGGGAATGGAATCATTGCTAAATTCTTATAAAAAAGATAAGGACATATATCATCCAAGGAATACTTCTTAGTTGATGATCCAGTTTGGATGTCACAGATTTGTTGTTGAAGCATCTGGATTTTTTGTAGAACGGGATCCAAAGATAACATGTTTCCTTGGGTGTTTTGGGAAACATTGTTGTGGGAAGCATTGTTTTGGGAAGCATGGTTCTATTGATCATTTTGAGAAGCATCAGATGGTTGCTTGGTTTCTTTTGCTCCATGAGTATCTTGAGAACTACTAGGAATTTCTTGATTGGTTACAATAGTCAATTCTCTAAGATGAGAAATATCAAAATCACTTGGTAGTTTGGCTCCTTATTGAGCAAGCATGAGGAAATACATCTCTCTATCTAGGTCTAAGAGTCTTTCCATGACATGATAAAACCTAGGATCTTGTGTAGCATCCCTAAGTTCTTGATCTATGGGTTCCTCTTCGGATGTAAAAAGTGAAGTTTTCTTAGGAGCTTCGGGCCAAGGATTTTCATCATTACTTTTGTTTCCTTCCATTTTTTCTAGGGATTTTGAATCAACGGATTGTTTTAGTTTCTGAGATTGAGTTTGAACCATAAAAATGGGAAAATTGATTTGTGAAATGAAAGATGTTTGATGAAAAGATATGGAAAGAGTGGTTGATAGAAAAGATAGTGAAAAAGTGTTGAAAAGTGATGAGCCAACTTGATAAAATCTAAGTCAATAGGAAGTATAGATTTCACTATGATATGACAAAGAAAAATCAAGAGATAGTAAGCTAAGTAAGCTTGATTAAGAATGATAGATCCTGATAAGATAAACTCAAGATATGGTAATGTTTCAACACTAGATTTGGAATTTCAGAAGATGAGTTGATGACTTTTGGTGAAGAAAGGTTAATGAAAATTAATGAAAATGGTCAAACTAAAGATCAGAGATATGTGTAGCTCAAATGATTTTTCCAGAATCTTACTAAGGATGAAAATGGGTATCTGAAAAAGTGATTGTGAAATTTTCAAAGTTTGTGGAAAGGTTCACTATTGTAACCAATGCGTGGAAAAAGTATCAAATGCACAGAACAGTTTAATGAATGCGCAATAGATTGGTATGAATGCGCAGGTTTTTATTTCTGATGGATTGGAACTGCAAGATTTTGAATTTTGTCTAATTTTCTGATGTTTTCTAGTTTTTGGCAAATGAAAAATGCATAAACACACACACGCAAGACATAAATGATTTAATCTAACTATTCTAGTATGAATGCACAAACACGCTTACAATCCTAAGGTTGGAAAGGGCAATATCTGCTGAATCCCCACTAGGATAATAAAATCCAGCCACGCAAATCCACAATGGACAACCTAGGAACTTGGAGGCACAGGCTCCTCTTTACAGTGCACTCACTTCTCAGACACACCAAGTTCTAAATTCAATGGGTCATTACTTACCAAAGAACTGCTATCTCTACTATGAACCGTGAGTAATGTGGGGTGTCTTCACGAGCTTGGGTGATCCCTTGAGCTAGCAAATAGAAGGTTTTTGGCCACTAAACAAAAGTATTTAATAAGGACATTCATTCAGGTGGTTGTGATCAAGTTATTTTCCCAATTAAGGGGGCTCTCCCAATCTTTTCAAAGCAAAGGTTTCACCTCTACACTAATACATTTTGGGTCATTTTGCGATGGCTATGTGTCGCAATTGCGACAGGTATGTGTCGCAATAGCAACACCCATAGACGTCGCTATTTTTTAGTCGAAACTTGCGACGTCTATGGGTATCCGTCACAATTGCGACACCTATCTGTCGCAATGTGGCTAAGATTTAAGAAGCGGCATGGCCGTCGCCCCCCCGTCGCATGGCTTCGGAGGGCCGTCGCAATCACGACGGACCTCCCAAGCAATTGCGACGGGCGCCTGCATCGCATTGCGACGGGTTTCCGTCGCAATTGCGACGCCCGTGGGTGGATTAAAAAAAATAAATTAATTTAATACATTGCTTATGAACCACATTAATGCTTTTTTCTTTCAACAAATGAGGACAGCCACTGTAAAGACAACATGATAATGTACACTCACTGTAAGGACAGTCACAAATGAGGACATCTCACAGTGACTGTCCCTAGTGTAATTGCCACTATTCAGCCACATTAATGCTTTTCTTCTTCAACAAATGAGGATAGTCACTGTAAAGACAACATGATAATGTACACTCACTGTGAGTGTACATTATCATGTTGTCTTTACAGTGACTATCCTCATTTGTTGAAGAAGAAAAGCATTAATGTGGCTGAATAGCAATACATTCAAGTGGCAATTACACTAGGGACAGTCACTGTGAGATGTCCTCATTTGTGACTGTCCTTACAGTGAGTGTACATTATCATGTTGTCTTTACAGTGAGTGTACATTATCATGTTGTCTTTACAGTGTCAATATATGCATTATTACTTAAACTAAAGAGTACTCTAAATAATATGTCATTGTGGAGTTCTGATTGCTTCCAATTTGATATACGCTTGTTCTACTTATGTATCCAGCATCATGTAAGAAAAGTTGATGCTTTTAAATAGATTCATTTAGCCATGAAATGCCTGTGCATGTTACATACAAGATTCCAAGGCCCAAAACTGATTAATCATTATAATTCATGTACAGAATGATAATCAACCACAACGAGGCATGCGTAGGCGCTGCTTAGATTTTGAGGCATCAGAAGCTCGTAGAAGAAACTTGACCAATGGCTCATGGAATGCAACAAACTTATTGCCTAAAACAGGAGCATTGGTAACCACAGATGATGGTTTTGAAAAGAACACTTCACCATCAATGTCACGTGAGGGAACTGCAATTTCTGATGGCAAGTAACTTGTAGTATATAAGAGAGATGCAGGTACAGATGCTGGGAATACATTGCTAATGAACCACATTAATGCTTTTTTCCTTCAACAAATGAGGACAGTCACTTTAAAGACAACATGATAATGTACACTCACTGTAAGGATAGTCACAAATGACGACATCTCACAGTGACTGTCCCTTGTGTAATTGCCACTTGAATGTATTGCTATTCAGCCACATTAATGCTTTTCTTCTTCAACAAATGAGGATAGTCACTCTAAAGACAACATGATAATTTACACGGGCTGTAAGTGTACATTATCATGTTGTCTTTACAGTGACTGTCCTCCTTCAAGTGGCAATTACACAAGGGACAGTCACTGTAAAGGCAACATGATAATGTAGAGAAACGTTGTCATTTGTATTTTCAACAGTGCCGAGAGAGATTCCCTCCGCGAAATCATAGCTACAATTTCTGAGTATGTTGGGTTTATTTTTCTTTTGCCATTATTATGTAATCTGGTATTCAGCTGTTACAGAGCTAAAATACCCAGAAATGAGGACATATCTGTGTTGAATTTATTGTTAGCGGCTCTGGTTATTTAGAAGTTTAATTTTATTTGTTCATCTTTCAAGCACAAACGTTTTGTGGACCGTAACATCTTCATTGTTTCGGGTATGCAATGAAACAGCCGTAACTTACAACTACCTTCACGGTACTTGTGTACATTATCATGTTGTCTTTACAGTGACTGTCCTCATTCAAGTGGCAATTACACAAGGGACAGTCACTGTGAGATGTCCTCATTTGTGACAAGGACAGTCACACATGAGGACATCTCACAGTGACTGTCCCTTGTGTAATTGCCACTTGAATGTATTGCTATTCAACCACATTTATGGGCCCGTTTGGACCCCAGCACACAGTAGCATCTACAGAGAAGAATATCCCAGGTGTAACAAGTTGTAAGAATATACCAACAGTTCTAAGAAGTTCCCTAGCACATAGTAGCATCTACAGAGAAGAATATACAACATGAGGGCAGCCACTGTAAAGACAACATGATAATGTACACTCATTGTATGTGTACATTATCATGTTGTCTTTACAGTGACTGTCCTCATTCAAGTGGCAATTACAGAAGGGACAGTCATTGTGAGATGTCCTCATTTGTGACAAGGATAGTCACACATGAGGACATCTCACAGTGATCGATTGTCCCTTGTGTAATTGCCACTTGAATGTATTGCTATTGAACCACATTAATGCTTTTCTTCTTCAACAAATGAGGACAGTCACTCTAAAGACAACATGATAATGTACACTCACTGTAAGGATAGTCACAAATGAGGACATCTCACAGTGACTGTCCCTTGTGTGATTGCCACTTGAATGTATTGCTATTCAGCCACATTAATGCTTTTCTTCTTCAACAAATGAGGATAGTCACTCTAAAGACAACATGATAATGTACACGAGCTGTAAGTGTACATTATCATGTTGTCTTTACAGTGACTATCCTCCTTCAAGTGGCAATTACACAAGGGACAGTCACTGTAAAGGCAACATGATAATGTAGAGAAACGTTGTCATTTGTATTTTCAACAGTGCCGAGAGAGATTCCCTCCGTGAAATCACAGCTACAATTTCTGAGTACGTTGGGTTTATTTTTCTTTTGTCATTATTATGTAATCTGGTATTCAGCTGTTACAGAGCTAAAATACCCAGAAATGAGGACATATCTGTGTTGAATTTATTGTTAGCGGCTCTGGTTATTTAGAAGTTTAATTTTATTTGTTCATCTTTCAAGCACAAACGTTTTGTGGACCGTAACATCTTCATTGTTTCGGGTATGCAATGAAACAGCCGTAACTTGCAACTACCTTCACGGTACTTGTGTACATTATCATGTTGTCTTTACAGTGACTGTCCTCATTCAAGTGGCAATTACACAAGGGACAGTCACTGTGAGATGTCCTCATTTGTGACAAGGACAATCACACATGAGGACATCTCACAGTGACTGTCCCTTGTGTAATTGCCACTTGAATGTATTGCTATTCAACCACATTTATGGGCCCGTTTGGACCCCAGCACATAGTAGCATCTACAGAGAAGAATATCCCAGTTGTAACAAGTTGTAAGAATATACCAACAGTTCTAAGAAGTTCCCTAGCACATAGTAGCATCTACAGAGAAGAATATACAACATGAGGGCAGCCACTGTAAAGACAACATGATAATGTACACTCATTGTATGTGTACATTATCATGTTGTCTTTACAGTGACTGTCCTCATTCAAGTGGCAATTACAGAAGGGACAGTCATTGTGAGATGTCCTCATTTGTGACAAGGATAGTCACACATGAGGACATCTCACAGTGATCGATTGTCCCTTGTGTAATTGCCACTTGAATGTATTGCTATTGAACCACATTAATGCTTTTCTTCTTCAACAAATGAGGACAGTCACTCTAAAGACAACATGATAATGTACACTCACTGTAAGGACAGTCACAAATGAGGACATCTCACAGTGACTGTCCCTTGTGTAATTGCCACTTGAATTACACAAGGGACAGTCATTGTGAGATGTCCTCATTTGTGACAAGGACAGTCACACATGAGGACATCTCACAGTGATTGTCCCTTGTGTAATTGCCACTTGAATGTATTGCTATTCAACCACATTAATGCTTTTCTTCTTCAACAAATGAGGACAGTCACTCTAAAGACACCATGATAATGTACACTCACTGTAAGGACAGTCACAAATGAGGACATCTCATAGTGACTGTCCCTTGTGTAATTGCCACTTGAATGTATTGCTATTCAGCCACATTAATGCTTTTCTTCTTCAACAAATGAGGATAGTCACTCTAAGGACAACATGATAATGTACACTCACTGTAAGTGTACATTATCATGTTGTATTACAAATGGACCTTATGTTGGTCGGGATATAAGTGCAAAAAAAAAAAGGAACGTTGTCATTTGTGTTTTCAACAGCGCCGAGAGAGATTCCCTCCGTGAAATCAAGCGGGTTATCATTTGTGTTTTGAACAAAGCGGGTTGTCATTTGTGTTTTGAACAGCACCGAGAGAGATTCCCTCCGCGAAATCAAGCGGGTTGTCATTTGTGTTTTCAACAGCGCCGAGAGAGATTCCCTCCACAAAATCACAGCTACAATTTCTGAGTACGTTGGGTTTATTTTTCTTTTGTCATTATTATTTAATCTGGTATTCAGCTGTTAGAGAGCTAAAATACCCAGAAATGAGGACATATCTGTGTTGAATTTATTGTTAGCGGCTTTGGTTATTTAGAATGCTTCCCCACAATACTTAATTACACAAGGGACAGTCACTGTGAGATGTCCTCATTTGTGACAAGGACAGTCACACATGAGGACATCTCACAGTGACTGTCCCTTGTGTAATTGCCACTTGAATGTATTGCTATTCAACCACATTTATGGGCCCGTTTGGACCACGACACACAGTAGCATCTACAGAGAAGAATATCCCAGGTGTAACAAGTTGTAAGAATATACCAACAGTTCTAAGAAGTTCCCTAGCACATAGTAGCATCTACAGAGAAGAATATACAACATGAGGGCAGCCACTGTAAAGACAACATGATAATGTACACTCATTGTATGTGTACATTATCATGTTGTCTTTACAATGACTGTCCTCATTCAAGTGGCAATTACAGAAGGGACAGTCATTGTGAGATGTCCTCATTTGTGACAAGGATAGTCACACATGAGGACATCTCACAGTGATCGATTGTCCCTTGTGTAATTGCCACTTGAATGTATTGCTATTGAACCACATTAATGCTTTTCTTCTTCAACAAATGAGGACAGTCACTCTAAAGACAACATGATAATGTACACTCATTGTAAGGACAGTCACAAATGAGGACATCTCACAGTGACTGTCCCTTGTGTAATTGCCACTTGAATTACACAAGGGACAGTCATTGTGAGATGTCCTCATTTGTGACAAGGATAGTCACACATGAGGACATCTCACAGTGATCGATTGTCCCTTGTGTAATTGCCACTTGAATGTATTGCTATTGAACCACATTAATGCTTTTCTTCTTCAACAAATGAGGACAGTCACTCTAAAGACAACATGATAATGTACACTCACTGTAAGGACAGTCACAAATGAGGACATCTCACAGTGACTGTCCCTTGTGTGATTGCCACTTGAATGTATCGCTATTCAGCCACATTAATGCTTTTCTTCTTCAACAAATGAGGATAGTCACTCTAAAGACAACATGATAATGTACACGGGCTGTAAGTGTACATTATCATGTTGTCTTTACAGTGACTGTCCTCATTCAAGTGGAAATTACACAAGGGACAGTCACTGTGAGATGTCCTCATTTGTGACAAGGACAGTCACACATGAGGACATCTCACAGTGACTGTCCCTTGTGTAATTGCCACTTGAATGTATTGCTATTCAACCACATTTATGGGCCCGTTTGGACCGCGGCACATAGTAGCATCTACAGAGAAGAATATCCCAGGTGTAACAAGTTGTAAGAATATACCAACAGTTCTAAGAAGTTCCCTAGCACATAGTAGCATCTACAGAGAAGAATATGGGTCAACGAGGTTGACTTCAAAGCCATGCAATCTAATGGTAATAGTAATATCATAATTTGACATACTATCAGAAATACTTCCTAAATAGACTATTCAATCTTATAAGAGATGGATTCATGAGAACTATTATTTATGAAATATGAGTCAATGACTTTAATTAAAAAAATTACACAATCTAATTCTTGTAAAAATATCAAAATTTGACACATTGAAAATACCTTCCAAAAGTATCGTTAATTGATTAATATGAATCACTACTCATGAAATATAATTTTATAAACCTAATCTAAAAACTACACAATAAAAATCTTAATAGCAATATTGTAAGAAACTATTCCCAAAAGCAAGCCTAATAAAATTTGATGAAAATAATTTTTGTTTCACTCAACTTTGACATTCACAACTTCCTCTTTTATTATAATAAGAAAAAAAATGTCTTTTTAGATATACCTCATGAACCATACTCGAATAATCTATCATTTTTCTTCTCAAAAACATATTTGCAGAGCCTGCTTCTTTTACTTGTTTGTACTTTTATCTCTCTGATGGAAAGGGTTCCTTCAGGACACATTTTTCCAAGTTCACTGCTTGAGATATTTGAGGAGGGTTCCCCTGCTTGAGTATCCATCCAACCCATATTCGAGTAGTTCTACAATTGCACAGTCTAAATTAATAATACTGACAATTGAATGACGAATGATGATACATAGAATTGATATAAACTAATCCTAAAAACACTAAAACATTATTAATATATTTATATTTCATAAATAAAATTGATATAAAAGATTTGGAAAGATACATTAAAAAATAGAAAAACAGTAATTTATAATAGAAGGAAACTTAAATTGCTATTTAAAAAAAAAACAAGAGTCTTAAATCTTATCATTTTGTTTCATTATCATCCATAAGTACACACCTCTAGCATAATAATTATATTTTACCACCCATAAAATGAAAAAAAGATTTTCACAAGAGAAATTGAAGCTAGATTATAAAAATGAACCATCTTATTGGAAACTGGAACTGTTATCATACCCAAAAGGACTACAAAATTTCACCTTATCATACCCAGATTGTTGCTTTGCCTGGCGGAGGGAAATTTGATCAGTAAAATTGACACAGAGTATGTTGTCTCCATTGTCATGCTGGATAACAAAACACCAACTTTAATGGGCATGTACTGTCCCTTGTGTAATTGCCACTTGAATGCATTGCTATTTGATGCAGGGGCATCCCTAATGCAAGCCAAAGACACCATGATTGAAGGAAGTTGCCATGAAGCCAAGGAGTCAAATCCTATCAATTGGAACATAAGATTTTCACCTTGGAGCTTTGAAGGATTGACTGGTGAAAGGTCCTTTTGATTGACAAATCAGAGTCTTTTTGAATGACAAATCAAAGTCTTTTTGAATGACAATAAATTAGAATAGGAGTTTTAGATGTTTTCTTGGTTTGTAATAAATATTAAGGATTGATCTTATCTCCTTATAAACATCCACTTGTTGGACACAAGACCCCTTGGTGACTTATAAACCTTGGGCATCTTTTGAGTCCTTGGATGAAATGAGCATAGTAAGTGTTTATTAGGTGTCTTTTAGATGTTGTTAAGAAGTTTGAAGGTCCAAAATAACTTTAATAAGGTTCCTAAAGTTTCACAACACATTTTTAACCTTCTCGGCAAAGTTGTTTGCAAAGTTGTAATGCAACTTTAAAAGTTGCTTAGCAAAGTTGACATTTGTTGGATAAACTGTTCTAACCACCTAGATGGTTGAACCAACGTTTGGAGAGCCTATTTTAGGCTTCAAATGGTCGAAGACAGACAGAGAACCAGTATTGTAATCATTTTGCTTTCATAAAAAATAAAAATAACCCTGTTTTAGTGCATTTCTGGTGAAAAATGAACTCTGTACGGCTGTACGGATGGTGGTTGGATGATAAAATTTTCCTGGAAGTTGTAATAGTGACATCTGATGCTTTGGAAGTTGGTTTGATTGATTCTCTTTGTTTTATATCTAAGTTATTTCAAATTTTCTGTGCATTGTTTACAAACCCTCATTTTCAGGGTTTGACTGATGTAAAGACCTTAACTCACGTTTCAACCATTGGAATTCCTTCTTCCTTGGTGGAATGAGAGTTAAGGATGTATATTTGTATATTCTAAAAGCCCTGACTACTCTGCATCACTATTGAACCACATTAATGCTTTTTTCCTTCAACAAATGAGGACAGTCACTGTAAAGACAACATGATAATGTACACTCACTGTAAGGATAGTCACAAATGAGGAAATCTCAGAGTGATTATCCCTTGTGTAATTTCCGCTTGAATACATTGCTATTGAACCACATTAATGCTTTTTTCCTTCAAGTGGCAATTACACAAGGGACAGTCACTGTGAGATGTCCTCATTTGTGACAAGGATAGTCCCACATGAGGACATCTCACAGTGACTGTCCCTTGTGTAATTTCCACTTGAATGTATTGCTATTCAACCACATTTATGGGCCTGTTTGGACCACGGCACACAATAGCATCTACAGAGAAGAATATCCCAGGTGTAACAAGTTGTAAGAATATACCAACAGTTCTAAGAAGTTCCCTAGCACATAGTAGCATCTACAGAGAAGAATATACAACATGAGGGCAGCCACTGTAAAGACAACATGATAATGTACACTCATTGTATGTGTACATTATCATGTTGTCTTTACAAGGATAGTCATTTGTGACAAGGATAGTCACACATGAGGACATCTCACAGTGATCGATTGTCCCTTGTGTAATTGCCACTTGAATGTATTGCTATTGAACCACATTAATGCTTTTCTTCTTCAACAAATGAGGACAGTCACTCTAAAGACAACATGATAATGTACACTCACTGTAAGGACAGTCACAAATGAGGACATCTCACAGTGACTGTCCCTTGTGTGATTGCCACTTGAATGTATTGCTATTCAGCCACATTAATGCTTTTCTTCTTCAACAAATGAGGATAGTCACTCTAAAGACAACATGATAATGTACACGGGCTGTAAGTGTACATTATCATGTTGTCTTTACAGTGACTGTCCTCCTTCAAGTGGCAATTACACAAGGGATTTGTGTTTTCATTTGTGTTTTCAACAGCGCCGTAACCCTCCGCGAAATCACATCGGGATATAAGGGCAAAACAAACAAGAACGTTGTCATTTGTATTTTCAACAGCGCCGAGAGAGATAAACAAACTTAAAACTCAGACTTAAGAAAGATGAAGGCAATGCTTCAAAAGGCCGATGCCCTAAATACGGGAAAACACAATACCACCATTAAACGATGCCCTAGTCACCGTATCAATGCTGCCAGCTCCGTACCAGTATGCTGACTGCTCACTTTCATCCTGTGATAAAGGTAACTTCATTAATCATACTTGAAATGGCAGCATACGAACTAAAGCTGATGAACATTTATAAACTAAAAGTTTAAAACTGCAGATTACAAATGTAGTAGTTTCATACGAAAAGAACTTGATGTCTGAAATTTACCATTAGAAGTATCCAAAGGAATACCACAGTACTGTTGAACTTGGAGAATCGGAGATGAAGTACACAGCAAGGTTCAACAGCTGTAAGGACTGTTACACCATCTTTAGCATTTGAATACATTTTCTCCTTGGCTTCTGGTGGATCCTCAAAGACCCCCAATGACGTTTTCCCTACAATTATCAATTGTTTGTCAGTATGAGATATTAATAAATAAACATTAATCACAATATTAGGCAAACAATGTTCTTGATGTCTGAATCTAAATCACAGAAAGCTCTAATAAAGCAGTTCTCAGTTTCACATTAAACTAAGTTTCAATTTCAAATGGTTATAATAATTTTTGCAAGTTATAAGTAGCTGGTTACAGTATATGACATAAAAAGAAAAAAAATCATTTCTATTCTTTTCTTCTTTTTCTCTTTCAACGAAGCTTTTGCACCACACAAATGCATACCAAGAATTTCTTAGGAGGTTTCAAGACCATTGCATACCAAACTTCTTCTCTATAGATGCTACTGTGTGTCGTGGTCCAAACGGGTCCAAATAGACCTAGTGACTCTAGTAGGTCTCCAAAACCTGTTCTGCAGCAATAACTCTTCAATTTGACAAAGGACCTTATGAACTTATATGTTTTTTGAGTACCCTTTTTGATGTTCTAACAATCCTCCAACTCCCAGACCTTGACTCCACTCCAGAGCATATCAATGTCCTTATTGAGTCCGCAGACCTAATGCATGCCTTTGGGTGTGGGTTCCAAAACAAGGCATTGAAAATGGGTGCATGAAACCAAGATCAGAGTTTGAAGATGTCCACCATGCTCTAAAGATCTAGATTCAACAAGGTTTGAGGTCCTTTACTTGCCGCTACCCTCTGATCTTGCATAATCCATCAACTCCTAGTCAAGAACATTGAGATTCTTGACCTAGGGCTTGCTCTTGAAATTCTCTGGCTTAGTATCCTGTTCCAAAGCTTTTAAAATATGAAAATAAACCCCCTTAACTTGCATTTTACAAAGAACAGAGGATATCCTATGGTTTATTTGCAAGTTAAGGCCATTTGAATGCAATAACCCAAAAAATGAGGGTTTGACAGAACAACAGATAAGAAAAAGCAATAACTTTGATATAAGGTGTCTTGAATCTACCAAATAAACTCTCAAAGCATAAGATATAAATACTCTAACTTATGGAATGGATAGAGGACCTAGAGCACATTCCTTGTTATGGAGGAAGTTTGAATGGTGAAGAACTTATGGAATGGATAGAGGACCTAGATAACCATTTTGACTACAAGTATCTTATTAATAACCATTTTGACTACAAGTATCTTATGGATAGAGGACCTTGATAACCATTTTGACTCATTTAGTATCTTATTGAGCTTCACTTTGTTTCGAGAATATAGTTTAATATTCTCTACTAAACAGGGCCAACCACGTGAAGGTGGAAGCTCATTTGGCCCCACCCCCCTCCCCCTAACATCACTCTACATTCCCCGTTAACATCTAACATTCATTCATTCTTTCAATTATTAATAAAATGTAACATTCAATCAATATCACATGATAACATTCATTAACACATTAGATTCGTTAACACACAACATTCATCAATATGAAAATAAACACATAATTCATGAACATTCATTAGCACATAATTAAATTCATTGAGACATAAAATTCAGTCATTATCAATTAAGGTATTTAGATGACAATCATTTCTTTTTTCTCTTTCTAATTTTTTTTTCTATGTAAGCTCTAAGAGGAGCATCAGTGTTATCATCAATACCCCCCTCATCAGTTGTTTTGTTCTTTGTTCTTGATGATCTCAAATTCCTATGCTGCTGCAAAGGGGGGTCCTCTACAATAACAAATAAAAGAGTTAATTTAAAATATTTAATTATAATTGTTACAAGTATTTAATTATTTTAAAGAACATAACTGTGGCGCTCTTTAATTACCTGATCTGGCCACATCATTTTGTCTAGACTCAACCTCAACATGCTCATGAGCACCGACCCCTCGATCCTCTACAGTTGCTATACAAAATGTTACATTAATCCAAACACCAATTGTAATTACATATAAAAATTTTAATAGCAAATGTATACCTCCACCACTAGGATGCACATCATGCGAACCTTCATTATGCATAGATTGTGTAGAAGGATTGTTAGGCTGCATTCCAATATCCTACACATTGTTATCATTGCTTTCTTAAAACAGATATACTCACTTTATATTAGAACTTAACATCAAATAGACTAATTGGTAAAGTATTCAATTTGAAATAAATTTCATTTAGCTTATTTACCTGTGGCTCAGATGCATCATTATTTGAACCTTGCACACTGATTTCAGCTCGTAGCCGTTCAGCCACGGCTCTATAGCCTTGTTGGAAGCCAATTCTCTTGTCCTCTTCTGTGAGGCATCTATTGAACTCTGACCCCTACATTTTTTCTTGGTATGGTGAATTTTACTTGCATTGTTTGATCAAAAAAAATTTCCTTGCAATATATAAAAAAATTGATACAAGTTTTCATTTACTAATACTTACAACTCGTGCTTGAAGTTTGGAAAAACCACCAGAGCCGAGCTTGTGTGTCCCGTGCTTTTCTAATCTTGCCTTTGTTGCCTTTGATGTGTCAGGCAATCTATGAAAAGTTTGAAATATGTTAGAGACCAATATAGGAAAAATTTAGAGGTTAATTAGTACATAATTACATTCTCAAAAGTATCACATACCTTGCTCTACTCTCTACTGGCGTAATTCCTTTTTTCATGTCGGCTTTATACTTTCCATCAAAAATCAAACCCTGCCACTCAGCCTCAAGAACACAGGGCGGACGCTCGTGCCTTGGGTTAACCTCTAAATATTTCCTGTACTGGTCCCTAATATACTTCAAACATAAACCAGCTCTTTCAAGGAGCTTGTTTCTCTCGAATGCACGAGGTCCAAAAAGCTGGGTCATACTATCTACAAGATCATCCTTCAACTTTTTATCTTGGTTATTCCACCTTTTAAGTAAAAAAAAACATGTTAGACTCATAAATGAAGAGAAGCTACCTTTAATATAGTTCAAGAAATTGATGAAAAGGAAAACTATTCTAGCAATGATATGAAATCAAAATAGTGGTTTGGGGTTTTAGTTAGGATATGATGTTCCACCATGTACGTATGGTGGGCCCGAATATCCGCAAACACTCGTCACCAAGTTTTCGCCAAAAAATATCATTCCCTACAAAATAATCATGGGATCATTAGTCGATGAAGAGTGATCAAAAACTAAATTACTATTATATCACTATAGAATAATAATAACTTTAAAGTACCTGGAAGTTTGGATACTTTTAAGGGAACGCCTTCATTGTCACTGATGATCAATACGCAATCCTTCACCGTTCCCGTACTAGGAACACGGGAACATCCAGGAAATGATGTTGCATCGGGACTTGTTGCATCTCCTATTGCAAAAAATGAAAACCATTATCAAATGCCTCCAAGAAATAATACTTCAAGGGAAATAAATTGGTGCAGAGCACCCATGGCACAAACACAATCAAGGGATTTACATCGTAAACACATAACACTTAAACACATAACAAAAGAGAGAAAAAGAGGGATTTGTGTACCAGTAGATGGTGCAACAGTTGGTGCATTTAGGCTGTGTGTTGTTGACATGGCAGTCGGCAAGACATTTGTGGCTGTCCTGGATGGAGGCGGCGTTGTCATATCATCATGGAAAGGAGCTGAAGAATAAAATTGTTAGAGCATGCATAAATATAGAACGTGTGGACTAGCATGGACAAGATTGTTAGAGCATTAAAAAAAAAGATTGTTCGAGCATGTATTGTCAATGATTATGATCATTCCTATATATATTCAGTGGAAAACACAAGTGGGGAATGGAACATGTGATCTACCCGAACCACTTGCAATACCGGCCTCATCATGGGAATGGGGTTCAAAATTACGCAAATAACTCTGTAAAGACAATGCATCCATATTTTAATTAATGTCATAAAAGAGCATAACATAAAAACCATTATTGAACTCTTGTAATAATTAAAAATTTCATTAATACTCACTTTAAAGTTTTCAGAAGTGCGCAACAACTCAGCTGCCCTGTCTTTTATTTCCTGAGTCTGAGGATGTATGGATACCAAACGTAGAAGTTCTTTCCCAATTTTCTTTAGCAGCTTTTTAATGGAACCGATCGGGTCATCGGTCTCTGCTAAATCAATAAAAAAAGGGTCCACAAGGGGGGACTCCTGAGGGACTGCAGGTTGCTTTCCCTCTCTCTGACCACCGGCCCTCTGTGACAACAATAGTATTAGTATTATCAAAATTACTCCAAAACAATGAAGAAAATAACATTAAAAAAAATAACATTTTGCTTCTATCTAGTTTGCACAATTACAATGAATTTTACCTGCTCATGTGTAGATGAGCTAGGAATATCGTCACCATCACCTTCGGGCGGTTGCTCCATATTGTGCCCCTATGTCAAAGATCAAGTATAAAAATGTTAGCCAAAAATTTAATAACTAAATGGTATGTTGGAGTCATTGATTAGAAGTTGGTTTAATAGTATGTACCACCCCCATGATAGTAGCCTCGTTTGTATCTATGCGGTTCAAATTGTAATCAATAAGCAGCTCTTCCCCTGCACGTATTGATTTTATCGCACAGATGAATACACGATTTCCCTCGCGTGCCTCAAATATGCAATTGGGTTGCTTTATAGTTGACCCAGGTTGTGTACTATTTATAAAACCCGCAATATTCCCTGTTGCTTTTGGCCTTCCATCAATGTATATAGCCACACTTTTACTTTGATTATTGTCTTGCTGTTGTATATAATTTGCCGAGAGTGCATACCTACGCATACTTTTTTTATATTGAACAATATGCATCCAACTTTTGTAATCGTAACATGGTCCAACATACTCCATCAATTCAGAAACTTTGTTGTAAGACACCTTTATGCCATCCATAGAAAATAGGCCCAAACCATGTAATGATGATGGTGCTATGCGATATATCCTCTCATTAACACAAAAACCAATGTTTATTGGAGGAAGTTCCTTGGGTACCCAATGTTTCTGTAGATGTTGGTACCTCAAGGGCACCTCGATGTTGCCTTTCGTCTCATCATCATAAGAACATGACCCCCCTTGAGCAAGGAAAAATTTCATGTGTTTATTGAATTTCCTTCTAGTCCTTTGACCTCTAGTTAATCTCCCTATTCTAGATAAACTGCATGTCTCACTTTCCTCTTCTATTCCTATATTTCCCTCACTCAAGGAAGACACTTCTGACAAATACCTATTTGCTGGTACCTGCAAATGGGAGAGATCTTAGAAGACATCAATCTTACTATTGATAAGTGTATTAAATAGACTTTCTATAAGGTGTATTGACTTATACCTGTCGATCCATGAGACTGTGCGGGATGCTCTTGAAAGGGGTTCAATTTCCTGCAAATGTAATTCAATTATCGTGAGCATAATCACATCATAATCATAATCACATCCATCATAAGCATCACATAAAAATTAAAAACATTAAAACGTACACATTATAACACTTATAGCTTTTAAATAGATAATGAATAAACTATGTAACCATTTAAGACAAATATATTTCTATCAAGAAATGAATATTAAATACATTAAGGATTGATGGCATACCTTTAAATTTCATCATCATCATCCTCATCATCATCATCATCATCATCATCATCATCCTCGTCATCGTCGTCATCATCATCGTCCTCATCGTCGTCGTTGTTGTCGTCATCATCAACATCATCATCATCAACATCAACATCATCTTCATCATCATCATCAGTAGCAGCATCATCTTCTTCTTCTTCTTCATGAAAATTTGTCTCAGGAACATCATCCAATAATTGTCGATCGTGATCATCATCTACATCATCTTCTACTTCTTCGGTATCTTCTTCTTCCATCGCATTATACTTTATCGGCCTTCCTCTCGGTTCATGTCTAACAACAAATGACCAACCCGGTTTATGTGAAACCTCTGAGTAAAATACCTGTTCACATTGGCTTGGAAGAACATAGGGCTCATCCCCAACTGGCTCAAACGACCTTGTATTAACCATTGTAAATCCATTATCATGTTCAATAACAGTTCTATTAGGATCATTTGGATTAAGTCGTAGCCTGTACCATTTGACAACGAAGAGTACTAATTTGAAGGAACTAAAGTCGCACTCAAGTATATCATCCAAAATGCCATAGTATTGATTTTTAGACTCTTGAGGATCTAAGTCATTTCTAGATGAAATATTAGTCACTTGAAAGACTGCAGTTATTCCAGAATCACAAGTTTTCTTCGTGTCATCCAAAACTTTGACGCGAAATTTTTGACCATTACAGAACATACCCTTGTGGTGTTTAACCTGCAATAATATGTGAAACATGTCAAAATTATTATATCGTGAGTTGATAAACATACGGGTGATTAATAATTTTGTACGTACCTGGAAATCTCTTAAACCATATGCTAAATCTATTTCCCTTTGCGTAACATTAGAATCTCCATTACGATGAGCTTCTTTAACCAATGAAGATACACCTTCCCATGTTAATGTGTGACCAGAATGTTGACATCGTTCAATCCATACCGTCATCCAATCAAGATTGTTTGCAATATACAAATGTAGTGCATCCCACTCTCGAGCAACTGTACAAAAAAAAAATAGACGACTTACAACCGATTTATTTTGAAGATTAAGAAATAATTTATTACAATAACATCTTATAATTTATTACCTGTCACTTTCCTCAATCTACCTTTCCCCATCAAGTACTCCCCTTTGAATTTTTTAAAAGGGTCGAGATCCCAAATGCGATCTACATGGATATTTGAAGCAAACTTAGGAAGATATTCAGTAATGTACACCATAGTCTGGTATACCATGTATCCCTCTACCATAGAACCCTCAGGATGTGCTCTTTGTCGAACCAAAGCCTTCAAAGATTTCAAGTGCCTCTCAACCATCCACATTGACCTAGTGTGTGCAGGTCCACACAATTCAATCTCCTCAACTTGGTGTATGAGGTAGTGTTCTTGTGCATTGAAAAAAGTTGGAGGTAGACACTTTTGCATTTCACACAATAAATGAGGAATTCTTCTCTTCCAATAGTTTATATCTTCTTTATGGATTTCTTTAGATGAAAACCACCTACATTAAGAGATTCAAGTCACAAAAAATATATAAATACGAGACTTTACAAAATAATATACAATAGATTACATAGCAAGAAAAACAAATCGCGAATATAATAAATATATACAACAAATTGAACAGATATTACTGCTTACCTCATGTATTTTCCAAGATCATATATCACTTGTTTGATGTTATTGTTGAAGTGCTCTAGGAGAGATAGAGGTAGCACGTACTGCAGTAATTATAAACCAATCATTTCATTATTTTCTAACATAACATAATGAATAGTACACGTAGTTTATGAATATATTGTAAATACAGAAGAACATAACTTACCTTGATGAAAGTATGCCAATCATGCATTTTGAGCCCTGGCCCAAATTCACTTTTCTTTGATATGAGATTGCTTATGTTCCCAGCAAATCCTGTGGGAAATCGAATTTTTCGTATGACTTCTTTTATGGCATCACTTTGCTGCTCCGTTAATAACCAAGGAAGGGCACTTATATTAATCTGATCTCTATTGCTATTTGAGTGAATGAAATTCTTCAGTGCATGATTGGATTCATGAATGTCATTACAAATTTTGACAATTTTTTCTTTGTCACGCCTTCCATCCAGTATTTTCCACAATGTCTCTGTTATATTCTTTCCAACATGCATAAGATCAAACAAATGCACAATTTGTAGGTCCTCGTAGTAGGGCAACCTACTAAATTGTCTGGGATAGCTTTTTAGTCCCTTTGGAAGGTTGTCAGTAGTGCCTTGACGACCTTCACGATCATCAATTACATAATTAGTAAACAAAAATCACAATAGAAATATATAAATTACAAACATAAACCATTAAGTGGAACGACATTACCTCGACGATTAATTCTATTATATTCCAACTTCCATAGGCGAGGTGTCATTCTTCGTGGCTTTGATGTAGTCTCTTCTTTCCCATTGAAAAGATGTTTTTCCATACTTCGATACTTATGATTCCTGTGGAGGAAGTGTCTGTACTCATCAAACACATGCTTTCCTAAACTTTTTGAATGACGAGATTTCATCTTTGGACCACAAACTGGACATGCAAATTTTCCCTTTGTTTGAAGACCTACAAGATAATAATATAATTGGATTATTAAATATGTTGATTTTTATAATTAGAATTATCATGCGCAACTTGAATTCACTATAACATACCACAAAAATGTGTTAGCCCTGGGGCATCATGTATTGTCCATACAAGTATTGCATGGAATTGAAATTGTCTTTGTCCTATTGGTCTAGACACGTCATACATAGTGACACCGTTCCATAACTCCACCAACTCGTCAATAAGAGGCTCAATATATACATTCATATCTTTAACTTGATATTTACCTACTTGAATGAACAGTAACATTACATAATTATTGTGACCATTTTACTGTAAGATTTGTAAGTACATGTAAATTAATAACTATCAAATGATAAAATACCTGGAACAATCATTGCCAACATAATGTGCTCCCTCTTTATTGACATCCACGGAGGAATGTTATTGTTGATAACAAAAACAGGCCACACCGAGCAAACAGATCTCATCTCTCCAAATGGATTGACACCATCCGCTGCCAATGAAAGCCTGAGATTACGAGGTTCTTCTTTGAAGTGTTGCCACTTTTCCTCTATGTGCATAAATGCCGAACCATCCGCAGGGATTCGAATAATGTCATCTCGACTTCTATTGCGTGCATGGTAATCCATAAATTGTGCCAAGCTAGTACACCTGAATAATTGTCGCATCCGTGGAATAATGGGGATGTAACGAAGAACCTTGTGAGGCACCTTTTTTGTTATTCGATCTGTTCGATATCTACTCGTATGACATACAGGGCATTGTGTTGCAAATTCATGTTCTTTATAATATATAATATGATCATTGGGACAAGCATGTATTGCTTGATACTCCATTCCAATATCTTTCATAATAGCAGATAATTCTCGATATGAGCGAGGTAGAATATTTGATGGTGGTAACAAAAACTCGCCTATCAATCTACAGCAAAAAATATAAGTTGTTAATATAAACAATATTAGTGGTACATTATTCACCCTTTGTTAACTATAAAGACATATATGACATACCTTAACATACGTGACATTGTTATGTTGGATAAACCATTCATAACCTTCAAGTTCAACAACAACAATACAGCAGAGAGAAGAGTTGTTTGGGAGTCTTTGTATAGGGGCTCGTATGCCTTCTCAAGTAGAGGTACATCAAGGCTATCATCATCATCATGATCAGATCCGCTTGGACTAAATGTGTCATGGATCAATGTATTTATACCATCATCTTCAATTGTGTTTTCTGGCGCATGATCGTCATCTTCCATGGGATCATTATCTTCACCTTGGATATTCACACCCCCATGTTCCTCTATATCATGTACTTCCCTGGGGAGATCAACCTATATAAAATTGATTAACATAAATAAACCATGATCTTCAACTCATCATCAAGTGATTTCATATGTATATAAATTGTTAAAATGATATAATGAACAACTTACCAGTGGATGATAGTCATGCCCCCCTTCAATGTGACCATTCTCCCTACAATGTCTCTTAACTGTTTTGATTAGCAATCTTCTACGGTTTAAGCCCTTACAAATTTTGCAGGGACAATAACATTTTCCATCACCTTTTCTTTTCAAGTTAGACCACAATCTAGCGATTGTCTCCCTATTTTGTTCTTCACTTATATTATCTGACATGATCGTTCTTCGCAGGAAGCAAAAATTGGGCTATGAAAACTTCGGTCTACAACTTTCAGTGACTAAGCAAAATTGTCAAAAGTACACAAAACATATAAGCTACAAGGCCTTCTTGCTTAGCTCTAGAAGCTCTCTAGCAATCAAAACATATAAGCTACAAGGCCTAACAGCAATTTCAAAACATATAAGCTACAAGGCAAGACATATTACATGACATGGCAAAAGGATTAAAATATACATTAGATTAAAAAATATACAATTTTCAAACCTGAGCGCGCGGCTATAACTCGTGCAATGGTCTTCTTGCTTAGCTTTAGAAGCTCTCCAGCAGTCAAAACATATAAGCTACAAGGCCTAATAGCAATTTCAAAACAAGGGTCATCAAAAGAACCAAAAACAATGTGTGCAAACAATACCTTGTGAAGTGGTATAGACAATTAGAAGATGCTACTATGTGCTAGGGAACTTCTTAGAACTGTTGGTATATTCTTACAACTTGTTACACCTAGGATATTCTTCTCTGTAGATGCTACTGTGTGTCGTGGTCCAAACGGGCCCATAAATGTGGTTGAATAGCAATACATTCAAGTGGCTTACACAAGGGACAGTCATTGTGAGATATCCTCATGTGTGACTGTCCTTGTCACAAATGAGGACATCTCACAGTGACTGTCCCTTGTGTAATTGCCACTTGAATGAGGTCAGTCACTGTAAAGACAACATGATAATGTACACATACAATGAGTGTACATTATCATGTTGTCTTTACAGTGGCTGCCCTCATGTTGTATATTCTTCTCTGTAGATGCTACTACGTGCTAGGGAACTTCTTAGAACTGTTGGTATATTCTTACAACTTGTTACACCTGGGATATTCTTCTCTGTAGATGCTACTGTGTGTCGTGGTCCAAACAGGCCCATAAATGTGGCTGAATAGCAATACATTCAAGTGGCAATTACACAAGGGACAGTCACTGTGAGATGTCCTCATGTGTGACTGTCCTTGTCACAAATGAGGACATCTCACAGTGACTGTCCCTTGTGTAATTAAGTATTGTGGGGAAGCATTCTAAATAACCAAAGCCGCTAACAATAAATTCAACACAGATATGTCCTCATTTCTGGGTATTTTAGCTCTCTAACAGCTGAATACCAGATTAAATAATAATGACAAAAGAAAAATAAACCCAACATACTCAGAAATTGTAGCTGTGATTTTGCGGAGGGAATCTCTCTCGGCGCTGTTGAAAACACAAATGACAACCCGCTTGATTTCGCGGAGGGAATCTCTCTCGGTGCTGTTCAAAACACAAATGACAACCCGCTTTGTTCAAAACACAAATGATAACCCGCTTGATTTCGCGGAGGGAATCTCTCTCGGCGCTGTTGAAAACACAAATGACAACGTTCCTTTTTTTTTTTGCACTTATATCCCGACCAACATAAGGTCCATTTGTAATACAACATGATAATGTACACTTACAGTGAGTGTACATTATCATGTTGTCCTTAGAGTGACTATCCTCATTTGTTGAAGAAGAAAAGCATTAATGTGGCTGAATAGCAATACATTCAAGTGGCAATTACACAAGGGACAGTCACTATGAGATGTCCTCATTTGTGACTGTCCTTACAGTGAGTGTACATTATCATGGTGTCTTTAGAGTGACTGTCCTCATTTGTTGAAGAAGAAAAGCATTAATGTGGTTGAATAGCAATACATTCAAGTGGCAATTACACAAGGGACAATCACTGTGAGATGTCCTCATGTGTGACTGTCCTTGTCACAAATGAGGACATCTCACAATGACTGTCCCTTGTGTAATTCAAGTGGCAATTACACAAGGGACAGTCACTGTGAGATGTCCTCATTTGTGACTGTCCTTACAATGAGTGTACATTATCATGTTGTCTTTAGAGTGACTGTCCTCATTTGTTGAAGAAGAAAAGCATTAATGTGGTTCAATAGCAATACATTCAAGTGGAAATTACACAAGGGACAATGTCATGAGCTGTGACATATTGAACTTAGTATAATAATAAAATGATTAGATGATATATAATAATCTATTATTAACGGTATATAACAATAATATATAATTATTATCAAAAGATAATAATAATATATAGTTAGCATAATAAGTAATATGTTAATTAAATAATATTAAAATATTAATAAATAATATAATTATGATTATAATTATAATATAAATTAATAATAAATAATTATTAATAAATTATATATATTATATTATAATAATATATTAAGTAATTATATTAAATCAATTATTGATATAATAATTTTAATATATAAATAATATTAATAAACCTCTCAATATAAAACAATATGTTATCACTATAATAATATTTATTATAATATTATTAATATTACTAACATCATTAATTAGAATATTTAATAATAACAATAACATTAATAAATATAATAATAATAATAATAACGTTTAAAGCAATATCGAATATCTGTAATCGATATACATCTACATTAAACATCTGCATTATCTATCACGATGAGGAACGAAGAAGTGATACAACAATCACTAGTCATTACACATCGATACCATGAGAGGATGATTAATGAACCAAATACTATGAAGTCAAGATCAACATGATATGAATAAGGGATAGGTCGCTATGGGTTTCAGAAGATGTATTGATAAGCAAGAAGGATAACCATTCATATATTATAAATAATCATTAATTGCACAAGTTTAGACAATGACATATCCGATAAAGCAATATCAAACATGAAGACCCGCTAGCAAATATGCACCATCACTTCCTATGTTATCATGACAATAACATAAACTAGATTGAATTCTACTATCTATATCAATAGACACCACATAGGAGGATATCGACTAAAGGATTGAAAGATTATCGATTGTCTGAGATAAACCACATCTTGTAGAAACACAAAAGCATCAGTGATTATATCACAAGCTATTGATGAATGAGGCATCAGTCATGGATAATAAGTACAATGTATCCTTAAGTATTAACAGGAATGGAAGTCAATTTGAAGATCAAACTCCATTACCAGCAATCAACCAATAAATGGACAATTATCAGAAAATGATATCGACTTATATCAGAGTAGAAAGATTGGATATCATCATAACAATATGGGATAAGGCAAGAGTTAATATCGATTGACTAAATACTAATGATAGTTAGACCAAACTAATACAAACACAATGGATGTTAACTACTGGTTGCACTACCAATTAGGGAAGATTACCTTCATAAAAAGATTTGATATTGAGTCAATCTGGGAGTTATCTATGATCAGAAAATAATGAAATAATATTATGTGAACTGTCGGATTATGGAAAGGTGTGCTTAACAAAGGGACATGGAGGAAGAAACAAGACACGTCTCATTCATAGCATCTCTTCATTTGTTAAAGACAATATAAGAATGCATTCTCGTCAGTCACTCAAGGCATCATTAGAACTTTATTTACTTATCCATATTTGGATATACTCAATAGAGCATCTGCCTTTGGCAGTTTGGTTTCAATTTTATCATTGCAGATCAGAGACAACACCATGATTGCACAGATAGAAAGGATAGTCAGAAACAGCATCAATATTTGAAGTTGCAAGCATATAATTCAGAATCTGAAATAGCAACATATCACTCATAGCGATATTACACATTTGCATAATTACATCATCATATCAGACACAGCAAATACATTGCTGTAAGAAATACTTATTGATTGTATATCGATATTGTTTATATCAGACATACCATCATTATACTATCACTATAAGTGATAGGAAACATCATATTCATAGCATATTTCATATCATTATATCCGACAGTGCTATTAAACATATTGGTATCAATATCATCTTGCACACATATTGTGATTGAATCTGAAATAGCGGTTGATATCTTAAGTAACCTCCATTACTTAGTTTAATTGTAAGTATCTGATAGAGTAAGTCTGAGAAGTGGAGTAATTGTTCCTGTTTTCCAAGTTAGCCAAAAAGGGGACATTACAGACAATCACGGTGAGATGTCCTCATGTGTGACTATCCTTGTCACAAATGAGGACATCTCACAATGACTGTCCCTTGTGTAATTCAAGCGGCAATTACACAAGGGACAGTCACTGTGACATGTCCTCATTTGTGACTGTCCTTACAGTGAGTGTACATTATCATGTTGTCTTTAGAGTGACTGTCCTCATTTGTTGAAGAAGAAAAGCATTAATGTGGTTCAATAGCAATACATTCAAGTGACAATTACACAAGGGATAATCACTGTGAGATGTCCTCATGTGTGACTATCCTTGTCACAAATGAGGACATCTCACAATGACTGTCCCTTATGTAATTCAAGCAGAAATTACACAAGGGACAGTCACTGTGAGATGTCCTCATTTGTGACTGTCCTTACAGTGAGTGTACATTATCATGTTGTCTTTAGAGTGACTGTCCTCATTTGTTGAAGAAGAAAAGCATTAATGTGGTTCAATAGCAATACATTCAAGTGGCAATTACACAAGGGACAATCACTGTGAGATGTCCTCATGTGTGACTGTCCTTGTCACAAATGAGGACATCTCACAATGACTGTCCCTTGTGTAATTCAAGCAGCAATTACACAAGGGACAGTCACTGTGAGATGTCCTCATTTGTGACTATCCTTACAGTGAGTGTACATTATCATGTTGTCTTTAGAGTGACTGTCCTCATTTGTTGAAGAAGAAAAGCATTAATGTGGTTCAATAGCAATACATTCAAGCGGCAATTACACAAGGGACAGTCACTGTGAGATGTCCTCATTTGTGACTGTCCTTACAGTGAGTGTACATTATCATGTTGTCTTTAGAGTGACTGTCCTCATTTGTTGAAGAAGAAAAGCATTAATGTGGTTCAATAGCAATACATTCAAGTGGCAATTACACAAGGGACAATCGATCACTGTGAGATGTCCTCATGTGTGACCTTTGTGAAGGCAAGTGCCAATTTGTACCCAAGTTACCAATATTGTGGCAAAAGAGGGAATGAAGCATTTAGGGGTCAAATTGGGCAAAGAAGTGTAGAAGTGGCCTATGTGAGGTCTAAATAGCCTAACTAGGTCATGGTTAGGGTCTTATGGTGTTTGAACAATAAGTTTTGAACCAAAATCCCAAAGGTTGTAACAAGTTGTCAATGTTGTCATTCACAACATTGACAACATTTGTGCAAGGGAGCATTTTCGAGTAAGATGGTTATGTAACTATATGAAACCATTGAATTAGGCATCAGATCAACTATAAGAGGCCTCCATCGATCTGTGCAAAAGGTTGGGGGGAAAAACATTTGGAATTAAGAAGATTTGTAGAGTAACACGGTTTTAGTGAATTCTTGAGTTTTTTTGTTTCTTTGTTTTCAGTTGATTAATGGATTAGATAGCTCGCAGTGTCTATTGGAAAAGTTAGTACAAGTTGTTTTTTTATTCTGTGTTGTGTTTTTTTTGAGTTTTGAAGCATTCCAACTAGTTTGTTAATTCTTTTGTTAAGTACCCTATCATTGGTTTGAACCAGGCAGGTTGAACAAATGGAGTCTTAGCTCATCATTCCATTGTCAATTTTGTACAGGCTCTTGGAATGGGTGAGGAGACTCCATGTACTATATGTTTGGAAGGAGGGGCCCTGGGAAGCTCATTTTCTATGTTTGCAATGATGTCCTAGGTGAGTCAGTTGAGCACAGTTAGGGATGACAAATCATTACAAGAAGATTACAACAAGTTGAATGCATTGGTTGCTTCAACTAAAATCTCATGGAGAGGTAGACACACATCTAAAGAAGCCCCAAGTCAAATTAGAAGATTGGGTGAGTTTCTTTGGCTGCTAAGAAAACAAACTCTTAGTCAGACTGTCCAAGTTGTGTCAAAATACTTGTTTTCAGGCATGGCTGTAGCAGTTGGTGTACAAAAAATCTAGGAGGAGAAGACCTTAGATATCTTGGAGTTCTCAATAAAGGGCATCTGAATCCTAAGCCCTTTAGGTGGCTTAATATAAACAAAAAGGCTTGACAAAGGCCTAATTGCTAGCAGCCTATTTTTGGGTGCAATTGGCATGCATGGTTTGATGAACCGGATTGAAGTACTGATGAAAAGTATAGGTGAAGGAGTAATATTGAAACCAATAGAGGTCCTAGTGGCCAGCCTCTCCATGGAGTAAAGTTCTAGTTGAATGTGTTTCAATTTGTGAAGACAAGACTAGGAGTGTCCTAGTAGCTAGATTGGTATTGAGCAGAGTTCATTGTATTTCTTGTTGGTGTGCACTAGTTGAAGGAGTGGGATCTTGGGTAGAGATACCTAAAGAGTGTAGGGATAGTTAAGTACCCTATCAAGTCAAAACATTGGCCTAAAGAGACCCTAGTGAAGGATAGGGAGTGAGCAAGACAAAGTGTTACATCAATTAACAAGATCATTTTTTGGTAATTGTGTACATTATCATGTTGTCTTTACAGTGACTGTCCTCATTTGTTGAAGAAGAAAAGCATTAATGTGGTTCAATAGCAATACATTCAAGTGGAAATTACACAAGGGAATATCACTATGAGATGTCCTAAGTGTGACTGTCCTTGTCACAAATGAGGACATCTCACAGTGACTGTCCCTTGTGTAATTGCCACTTGAATGAGGACAGTCACTGTAAAGACAACATGATAATGTACACAAGTACCGTGAAGGTAGTCGCAAGTTAGGGCTGTTTCATTGCATACCCGAAACAATGAAGACATTACAGTCCACAAAACGTTTGTGCTTGAAAGATGAACAAATAAAATTAAACTTCTAAATAACCAAAGCCGCTAACAATAAATTCAACACAGATATGTCCTCATTTCTGGGTATTTTAGCTCTCTAACAGCTGAATACCAGATTACATAATAATGACAAAAGAAAAATAAACCCAACGTACTCAGAAATTGTAGCTGTGATTTCGCGGAGGGAATCTCTCTCGGCGCTGTTGAAAACACAAATGACAACGTTCTTGTTTTTTTTGCCCTTATATCCCGATGTGATTTCGCGGAGGGTTACGGTGCTGTTGAAAACACAAATGACAACGTTCCTTTTTTTTTTTGCCCTTATATCCCAACAACATCGCAATTGCAAGTTAGGGCTGTTTCACTGCATACCCGAAACAATGAAGATGTTACGGTCCACAAAATGTTTGTGCTTGAAAGATGAACAAATAAAATTAAACTTCTAAATAACCAAAGCCGCTAACAATAAATTCAACATAGATATGTCCTCATTTCTGGGTATTTTAGCTCTCTAACAGCTGAATACCAGATTACATAATAATGACAAAAGAAAAATAAACCCAACGTACTCAGAAATTGTAGCTGTGATTTCGCGGAGGGAATCTCTCTCGGCGCTGTTGAAAACACAAATGACAACGTTCTTGTTTTTTTTGCCCTTATATCCCGATGTGATTTCGCGGAGGGTTACGGCGCTGTTGAAAACACAAATGACAACGTTCTTATTTTGTTTGCCATTATATCGTGATGTGATTTCGCGGAGGGTTACGGCGCTGTTCAAAACACACATTACAACGTTCCTTTTAAATTTTGCGCTTATATCCCGACAACGTCGCAATTGCGACAGTTACAAATGTATTGTCGTCGCAAATTGCGACGGTGTCGGGCTATATTTGAAAAAAAAAGAGCAAAACCACATGACATTTGCCTGCCGTCGCAAATGGCCATCGCAATGTCACCCCAAATGTATTAGTGTCTACTAAGTAAGACTTTAACACACCACTGGGTTACTAGAGGAGATTTTGGTTACCACAACGAATTCACACTTTTCTAATGTGAGATTAATCACACTAGCATTTTTTATATACTAGTTTGGAAGGGTTTGGCTTTAGCCTATTACCAGTTGGGTCATTCCTTGGGGTGAGTACCTCTTTTCCCACCAAAGACCGCCCTCTAAAAATTATAACAGTTTCTCTTACACCCAAGGTCCACGAATGGTGAGGGGAGAGGATACGTTGTTATAATTTTGAGATTATAGATATGCTATTAAGAAAAACACAACAGACACTCAGATCTATGCTAAAGAAGACACACAAAGCAAAAGCATGTCGTATTTTAAAGCCCAAACAAGATTTTAGTTTCTTTTGCAAACCCCTTGGAAATTTGCAAACAAACTATTAGAAATTTTCTTAGCAATGGGGTCTTCAAAATAATGTCCTGCAAGAATAGCCTAAAAGACTACCAGAACAAACAAAAACTTGTTAAAAGATTAGCTAAAAACCTAAACAAGTGTAAAACTTGATGCAATCTACTGTATAAAACAAAATGCTCAACAACAGTGAATAGATGCCCAGGATATATGAATGGATGCACAAAAAATATGGATGCACAGCATGGAGATACTAATGCGGAGTGAGATGGTGTATATGCACAGTAATTATGGATGTGCAGTAGGAAAATATGTATGCGTGAAATAGTTGAATGAATGCGCAATGATTTGGCAGAAAATGAAAAGACAGAATAGAAAGTTTTGACTGTGGTAGCAGAAAATGTATGCGCAGCAGAAATGAATGAATGCGTAGAAATTGGGTATGAATGTGCAGAAATATCCTATAGAAAAACCTGCACACAGAAAACTAAAAATTGAAAGTGAAAAACATGGGTTGGCCCCATGCTGGGTGCCAAAAATGTATGCAAATTAGTTGTACTAACTACTCTAAATGATAAATTAACTATTCTAAGATTAACAAATCAAACTAATTAGCAAACAACAATGAAGAATACACCAAAATTGAAGCTAAAACAAGGTTTTACCTTCACTTACCATGTAGCTTACCTCCATTGTCCTCCTATGCTCTGATTTCTTGGATGTGTTGAGCTCTCAGATTTCTAATTTGAAGCTCCTTGCCCAAGATGATACCAAAGTGTGGAGATTGAGTGAATTATATGCAAAACTAAATCCTAATTATGCAAATATGGTGAATGCAAATGATATGAAGATGGATGGTTTTGAATGCTCTTGAAAATGCTTGATTGCTTGAATGCTTGAATGCTTGATTGCTTGATTAAAAAAATACCTATTAGCTCACAAAGGGGAAATTAGGCTCCTTTTATAGAATTTTGGAGGATCGAAGCCTAGGTGGCACAATCCTATGGTTGAGAATGAAAGGTGGAAGATCCTAGGGCTAGGATTGACTTGGTTGAAGGAGTTGACAGAAAGGGGGATGTAGTTGGAATGTGAGAGGAAGAATAGGGATGATGTTCCTCTCACATTGACATGGAGGAGAACAAGGTGGAATGGAAAGACACATGTCAAGTGTCTCACAAAGACCCAAGAAAGAAAGAGGGAGAGATCTTTTCCTCATGAGGACTCTTTGTACAAGTGTCCCATGAGTCACCTTTGACCCTTAGAGGTGGCTTGAGAAGCCCCTTAGGAATAGGGCATGTCTCTTGACTTGGTTTAAGAGAGGACATGTGGTCATGAGACCAAGTCCTATGAGGCCACACAGCCCTTAAGAATAGGACATGTGTGGGTGAGGAATAAATAATTAATAATAATTATTTATTTTAGCCAAAGTGATGTGTCAGGTGACTAGGTAGGTGAGGTGGACTAGGGGACTTAGTCATATTTAGGTGATTGTATATTTAATTAAATCACTTTAATAAGACTAATTAGAATACTTAGGCTAGAGGAATAAACTATAATGAATTTACTAAATAAATTGAATAATCTATTTAATAAATAGAGGAAATAATTATTAATTAAATAATAAATATTTAATTAATTTATCAAGTCAATATCAATTAAATAATAAATATTTAATTAATTAATGAAGCCATTTTTAAGTGTATACAGTTGCTTCTATTTATTTAGCTGCTCTTTAAGAGCTTCAATTTCCTCTTCCTTGTCATTTATCTCTTTTTGCAATTTGTTTCTTTCTTGTTTCCACCAAGTCTTCTAGAAAACAAATTGATTGTATAAATTAAAGAGTATAGACTATATTGTAGGTGGGCCAAATTCTTTTTGTTGGGCTTTCTTTTTCTTTTCTTTGGAAGCTTGCTGAAAATACTCAGTGAACCATGTTGATTTGTAGGGCACAATAGACATATTGGAGTAAATAGGGTTATGTGGAGGAGTCATCTAAACATCCTTAGGAATTCCTTCTTGTGCCACATTAGGGCTTTGGTCATATATACCCTGATCATCATGTGGTATGTTATCACCAGGTTCTTGCAAATTTTGGGACTCTTCCATATTTTTGGGAGATGAGGACACTTCTACCTACTCAGGGGAATCATCAGGAATGTACTCAATAGAAGGTTCTAGGGTAGGTTTTGATGTTGGAACATTTAGATTTCCAGGGGAAGGTGGAGACACTTGTCCTCACATACAAGGACTTCTTCGCATTATTGTTTCCTCAACCACTGCAATTTTCTTTTGGTGGGATCTTTTTGGCCTTTGTGCTACAGGAGTAGGCGCTGTAGGAATAGATGTTGTAGGACTAGACCTTTTTCTTTTATTTCTTTGAACTGCAGGATTTTGAATTTCACTTTCTAGGTTAGGGGTTTCTTTTTCAACTTTCTGTTTGCCTTTCTTTATGGAAGAAGTAGGAATATTGGTTTCTGGAGTGGGCTCAGAAGACTTATTTTCTTGGACTACCTCTAGCTCTTTTTATTTGTAGCTATTTCAATAGCAGACTCTGAAGACTCTACTTCATTTCCTAGATGTTTCTCAGTAGGATTGACCTAGGGTTGCAGATTTTTAAATTGAACAAATTATGTCCATGCCTTATGTAACTAAGCAATTTGAAATGATGGGAATGCAAGTTTGAGAATCTCCCTTCGCAAGTTAAGTACCTAATAATGTGCATCACCAATTTTGGAAATGGTGGAGGAAGAGATAGTCTCTTGCAACCTTGCTTGGTAATTTCAAGAGGAGGGTCAGCTAGTCGAGAGAATTGAGCTCAAGATGACCTGGCATCATGCTCGTTAGGGTAATGCTCCCTAATGACTGGCAACCCGGTGACCTCTTCAATTCTTTCCTCGGTGGTGACAACTTTTAAACCTCACACAGTTACTTGCCCTTCTTCAAAGGTACTCATAAATTCAGCTACTACTTCCTCATTAAACTCTGATAATTGAAGAAAATACCCCAACCAGCCACATGTGTTAAATCTCCAAACTACCTCGATGTCTACCAGTAAAATGCCATGGTGCACTAGCTCATGCCTCTACAATTTTCCACCCATTTGTTTTCAATACCAAGCCTTCAATGTTCTGCTCACCAATTTCATTATTAAAGTCTCTCGTGCTTTACAAATACCTTCTTTCCTTCTTGAAATTCAAATGTATTTCTTGAAAATACCAACTTCTTCTTTGTTTAATGCCTCCATTATGTTAACATAAATAATAATAATGAAGTTTTTAATCATAGGACATCACAACTTTAAGTGTGAGTTACCACGTAACTTAATTATAGTCCTTTCAGGTCATATTAACTTCAAAAAATCAAAATTTTGCAAGTACGGAAAATGTCTGGGAATAAAGGAAATTAATGGAACAAGCCCTAAGTACAACATTAAAGTGACAAGGATGTGACTAGGATGGCTTAGTAATGACATTTGGAATTTATTACACTTCCTCTACCCCCTACAAAACATTTACAAGTGTCCTCACTTGACATATTTAGCACGAGAATGGGAAACTGGTGTAACGCCTAAATTATATATTTAGTGTAGTACTAGATATAATTACTAAAATCTATGTGCTAAAATTGAGTAAGGATTGAGAGAGTTGTACTTGGCATTGATTTACTATATGCACGATGAAAAGGTGGTGAGAGCATGATGATTTTGGTGGCCGCATGTGATTGCTAATGTGTCTTTTATTGAAAGCATTGAAAATAGAAATTGTGGGTGATGTGGGTTGTGAATAGATAGAAGAAAGAGAAATGAGATGAGTTGGAGAGAAGAAGAAAGAAAAGTGAATGAAGAAATGTACCTCATATTAAATGAAGTTTTATTATGGTCAGTTTTTGAAGGCATGTTATGTTGAAGTTGTAGGAAGAAGGCTTTCACCTTCTGTTGCAGGAAGTGTTACCTGTGGTGTTGTTGAAATGTTTGTACTAAACTGCTGCAGGAAATCTGGTTTCATTTGGGGCTTGTGATAGAGGCACAAGAGGTTTCCATTGACAAGTAGTTTGAATTGGACTAGATCTAGTGTGGTCAACTGGACTGCTCCATTGTTATAGACATGTTCAATTTCATATGGTCCTAGCCATCTGGTTTGTAACTTTCTTGGAATCTCTTTGACTCTAGAATCATATAATAAAGCCCAATCACCCACTTGAAAGTGCTTATTCTTGATATGTGAATCATGCCACCTCTTCTATTGGTTCTAGATTAGCTTCGTTCGCTCCAATGCAGATTTATGCATTTCATTTAAGGAATTGAGGTGGAGAAGGCATTATGTTTGTGTTGCAAGAATATTGATATTTAATTCCAGAGTTGTGCATAATGTTTTGTGTTCAAATTCTATTGGTAACATTGGTGCCTTCCCATATAATAATTCAAATGGTATGAATCATGTGGTTATTTTCTAGGTTGTGCGATAGGCCCAAACTACTTCAGTTAATCGACTGCTCCAATCTCTGCGATGCAATTGTACTGTCTTTGTTAAGATGGCCTCAATTTCTCTATTTGTGACCTTTGCATGTCCATTTTCCTATGGATGGTAAGGGTTGGACTTCCTATGCCTGATGCTATATTCCTTCATTAAGTCATCGATCAAATTTGAAGTAAACTATGCTCCTTGGTCTGTTACAAGTTCTCTTGGCACTCCATAATGGGTGAAAATATCCTCATACAAGAATTTTTCTACTTTTTGATCTTTGGCATGTTGCACAACTTTCACTTCCACCCCCTTGGTCAGATAATCTGTGCATACCAGGATATATGATTTCCCATTTGAAGGAGGATCTATTGGACCTATAAAGTCCATGCCCCATTTATCAAATGGCGTGACCACCACTTGTGGGTTGAGGGGCATTTCATCTGATTTGGTTGGGTGACCCATCCTCTAACATTTATCACATTTCCTTATATAGCTACCTGCATCCTTATGAAGTGTTGGCCAGTAGTAGCCTGTTGTTGAGATCTTCAGAGCTATTCTCTTTGCTAAAAAATGACCTCCACATGGCTCATCATGAAAAGCATGGAGTATATCAGATATTTCATCTTCTCTCACACACCTTCTCATGATTTGGTCTGGACCACTATAAAATAAATTGTTATCAATCCATGAGAATTGGAAACTTTTCTCGACAAGCATTCTTTTATCCTTTGGAGAGAAATGTGGGGGCATTTTGCTGGCTACAAGATAATTGGCTATGTTAGCATACCATGGATTTTTCACTACAATATAGAACATGTGTTCATCAGGGAATGTATCTTCAATCTGAGTAGTGTTTGCATCATCATTTTGAAGTCTGGACAAATAATCAGCCACTATGTTTGCCTTCCCTGGCTTATCAATAATTGTTATATCAAATTCTTGCAATAGAAGAAGCCATCTTGCTAACTTGCCTTTGATAGCAGGTGTGTTCATTAGATATTTAATTGCTGAGTGATCAATGTGAACAAAGATCGGATTGCCTGTTACATAATGGCAAAAAATTTTCAATGCATAAACTACAACCAGTAGTTCCTTTTCAGTAACTATGTAGTTTAATTCTGGTCCATGGAGGCTCTTACTGATATAGTAAATTGCATTCTTAAGGTTGCTTGTCTTTTTTCCTAGCACAACACCTATGGCATAATTTGATGCATCTGTATGGATGTGAAATGGGATAGGCCAATCAGGTCCTTTGAGGATTGGTGTAGTTGTTAAGAGTGACTCGAGCTACAGGAAGGACTCATCACAAGCTTGTTTCTGTATAAACTCAACCTCTTTGGTAAGCACTGTGTATAGAGGACTAGCTATTAGACTGAAATTTTGAATAAAGCACCTATAGTAGCCAGCATGTCCCAAGAAAGATCTTACATCTTTTTTTTAGTAGGTGTGGGTAACATGAGTATTACCTCAATTTTGGCTGGGTCTAGTTGGATTCCTACTACTGAAATGAAATGTCCAAGTACAATGCCTTCTTGCATTAGCATAAAGAACTTCTCACTGTTGAGGGAAAGATTGTGTTCCTTGCATTTGATTAGCACTTTTTCAAGATTCTACAAAGCTTCTTCAAATGTCACCCCAAATACTGTAAAATCATCCATGTATATCTCCATGCAATCATGTGAAATGTTAGCAAAAATACTAATTACAGCTCTCTAGAATGTTGCTGGAGCATTACACAACCCAAATGGTAGGACATAATATGCATATGTCCCCCATGGACATGTGAATGTAGTCTTTTCCTACTCCTCTGGAGCAATACTAATTTGATTGTATCCACTATATCCATCAAGAAAAGAAAAATACTTTTTACTGGCTAAAGTATCAAGTACTTGATCAATGAATGGTAATGGGAAATGATCTTTTTTGGTAGCTTTGTTTAACTCTCTGTAATCTATATAGATTCTCCATTTACCCCCCTTTTTGGGAACTATAACCAAAGGTGACACCCATTTACTATTAGATATAGGATACATAAAGCCAGCATCTAGCAACTTTTGTAATTCTATTTTGACTATCTCTCTTAATGATGGGTTAATCCTCCTCTGAGGCTAGCGGAGTGGTAGACTTCCTTCATTGATATATATTGTGTGTGTGAAAATTGTACCTGATCTGTAGACACAACACTTCAGTAAAACATTAGAGGTTAGCTATAATCAAAATCATGCAAAATTGAAATCTAATTTAACCAAGTGATTTACTACCTTCTAGTAGGTGCGAGATTAATGTTCTCAGATTGCTATCGAGATCAATGACCTAGATGACACCTAAATAAAGGATTTGAATGCAAAACTGATATGAAATATGAATGCAATTAATATATATTTTTGGTATTTTCTATGCAATAATAATGAAAAACTGATATGAATCTATGCTAATATGGAAATTGATCTAACAATGATATGAATCTATGCTAAATGATATGCAATGCTCAAAACTAGAAAGATCTCACAATAGCTTGGATTCACAAAGATGATTCTTCAGACTCCAATTCGACAGTGTGAGAATGCAAATTCGTGGATGAATTATGAAGAGCTAAGCCTTGATTTTATAGAAATCTAGGGCTTTGGAGGTGCATGGAAGAAAGCCATAAATCACTCAGATTAACTCAGCTTGATTTTTGAGTTATCTAATAAATAAAGATAATTTATTCACAAAAACATGCAAAAGCTAAGTTTTAACTCAAAATAGAGTTTAGCTTTAATTGATAATTGATAGTTGTCTGCTTTTATGATTGTGCATGTTTTATTTATGAATTAATTTAATAATAAAGTGATTTATGCTCAACTTAACTAATTTTTTAAAATAAATAATTGATTTATGGGTTAATCAATTATTTAATCAAACTTTTATTAAAAACTATATTATTAAATAATGACAACTTGCTTTAATTAATTAAATAAAAATTTAATCAATTATTCATAGGATTTTGGATTTATTGTCAAAATTAAATAATATAATTAATAATAGATAGAATTAAATTTAATTACACAATTAGGTGGCAGGACTAAATCTAATTAATTAAATATGAAAATATTCAATTAATCAAACTTTAGGATAAATTGGATTTATCACCAAATAATCATTAAATTAAAGATAATTAGATAATTAGGAATATTGCTAGGAATATTCCCCGATGCAGAATTTAAGATAATCAATTATGATTCGATGATGTTTAAATGTGCCTTTGGTTAGGGCTTTGATGTTGATTTCGTTTGATTTGTAGATGTAGGAGGTTAATGAACTTATAGCCCATTTTTGGGGTATTACATATATCATGTGATTACAGAGTGTGGGGCTTAGTCCCTTCATATCCCCATAATCCCATGCAAAGGATTTTTCATGTGTTTATAGAAGCTTAGTTAATTGCTCCATCTACTGTGAAGGGAGCTTATTATTTACATGGAGATTGTGACCCTTGGAAAGCTCAAAAGTAGTTGTAAGGTCAAGCATGGATACTTCAGAGATAGGACTTGTATCTACTTCACAAGGTAGTAGTTGATGGATAATATTGGGTTCTAAAGGCAAAACATAGTGCTCAGCATGGTTCTCATATGTAGTTAACTCCAACATAGAACTCTCAGATATATATTTTATCACAACATATTTATTATGAAGAATGCTTTGAATTACTTCATCTTCCTCCTAAAACTTTAGAAAGGATTACCTATCTAAAATCATGAGCTGAACCATAGAGTTCAACTCTTCTTCCCCATCTCCTAAATTTGGCCATATAGGTGTGCTTAAATCTGGTTGGGATTGAGCTGGAGGGTACAATGCCAGTTTCTTAGTTGCTTTCCCATTCTATATTGTCATGTTCCCTTATCTACAACTAATGTTTGCATCAAATGTTGCTAACCATGAACATCCTAGAATAATAGGGTAACCAACAAGAATGACCTTTGGTGATAGAATCATGAAATCAGCAGGGTATTCCCAAGAATCTAGGGTAACTATTATGTCTTCTATCATTCCATCAGGGGTGATAGTAGAGCTATCCGCCAATTGCAAGATTGTTGGGGTAGCTTGCAACCCTTCTATGCTCAGTTTATTCATAGTATCCTTAGTCATTACATTAATGGAAGTACCTAAGTCTATTAATGCATTTTTGATAGACTGACCATTAATGATGATGTTAACAACTGGACTCCTTGGATCTGAATATTCTGGAATTACCATTTTTCCCAACATAATATCAGCTAATTATCCTATAACATGAGCTGTTGTAGGATCCTTTTTCTTCTATCTAGGCTTTTTGAGACAATCTTCCTTGATTTATTTTCCATAGATAGGAACATCCTTTATGGCTTGAAACAAGGGAATCTGGACATGCATGTTCTTTAGTTGGTCAAGGATATCAAACGGTTGATCCTCTTTTGGTGTAGGTTTGTCCAGGTTGGGCCTCTGAGGAAAATGAGGTTTTATTGATGTCTGATCATTAGATGAATTGGAAACATTAGTTGGGGAAACTGTACTTGGCAAAGCATTCTCTAGGAGTGGTACTGATGCTGCAAGAAGGTCTGGCACTTCAATGATAAGAGGTGGTTTAGGTGTAGGCAAGGTAGTACCTGATCTTAGGTGTATATCGACTATGTTTAGAGCATAAGCAGGGTACTGCTGAGCATTAGTAGTATACATTTGCTACTGTTGTTGTTGACTATTTAGATTTGGTTGTGGTTGAGTAGGTAACTGTGTCTACTTTTGAGGACCTGTATTTGTAGGTGGTGGCATAATTGCAGGTGTGTTTATTGGAGGTGGAAAAGATGGATATCTAGGATTCAGATTAAGCCATGGTTTAGGTCCTCTCCACTTATTATTAGGCTACCAATTTCCTTGTGGTTGTTGCCATTGGTTTGGAAGTTGTGGATTAAACTATTGATTCTTTTGATTACTAGGCCAAGCATTATTCCAAGTAGGTTGAGTATATTGTGGAGGGCTTTGGACATTCTGATTTTGCCACTGACTATTATAAGGATTTGAAATTTGTAATGGGTCTTGATGAATACCTTGTCTCATGGCCCATGGATGACATTGAGCAACAAAGAACACTTGCTCATCCTCTCCTTCTATCTTTAAGTACTCAGTTGGAAGATGTTGATTCTCTAGGTTCACCACCAACTTGCAATGACAATCCTTCTTTTGCTTGTGGAAATGGGGAAAGTATTTAGCTAGTTGTGCCTCCACATCTGCATGCTTCTTCTTATAAGTCATCATGTCTAAGTGTGTAGAAACATCATTAATGATGTCTTTCTTGAAGTCTGATAGCAGATTTGAGATTTTTATCTTGGAAATGTCAGAGCCACTTCCTTTCACCACTATTGGTCAAAATCATCTTCCTTTCTTTACTACTGCTCTGGAATAGTTCAAACAAATATTCTTGAGTTCATCCCAGGAAGAATGAGATATATCCCCTCTAGCCATGAGGTCCAATACTTCCAGGCATTTATCATTCACTCCTCTTAGAAAAATTAGCTTCTGTGAATATTCCTGCAATGCATGTTAAGGATTCTTCTGTAAATTGTATAAGAAACATGATATGTAGTCCTCCAGTGTCTCATCTTCCTTTTGTGACATTCAAAAGATGTCATCTCCTTTTGAATCACCACCTTTACAATATTCCTTATACTTCCTTAGAAATAAATCTTGCATTCCATCCCAATCAATTACTACATTTTCTCCTAAGCCTATGAACCATCAGAGAGCTGACTCCTTCAGTGTTGCTGGAAATAGCTTAAGCTTATGACTATTAGTGTTATAGTCAAAACTTTGACACAAAATGTCAAACTTGAAAAAAAGGTGTTAGGATCCTCTATAATAAGGCCATAGAACTTTGGTAGGGCTGAAGAAGGTATGTTCTTGAGATTAGGGTTGTTGATAAGACTTGGAATAGGAAATGGAAAGGTAGGAGTTGCCATTCACTGAGGTGCTGGATAATGAAACTATGGCTAGAAAGTATTACTAACCAAAAGGTTCTACTCAACAGATGGTCCTGGATTGGAATTATTGAGGAAATTGGCTAATATCTTTCCAAAAGGCTGAAGGTCAAATGGATCATGAGGATCTTCTTATGTTGAAGATGATGTAACAAACTCAGAACTTGCATCAAGAAATGGTAACTCAAGTTCTTCAAACTCTTCTTTCAGTTTAACAGGTTCTTTTGGTAGAAATCTTCCATGAACATCTCACCTTCTTCGATGCATGAAAGTGAGTTGATGAACTTTTGAAGCAACTGCACAACAACTCTCTATTGACTAAAAATAGGAAACTAATCTAAAAAATAAATGACTCATTAAGGTTCCTAGTTTGACACCATCCCCAACAATGGCGCCAAAAATGAATAGTCTCACAATAGGTAGTGATAATCATGCCATTGTCTCTCTTAGAAATATTGTATTCATACTAAGGATTACTTTTCCCATCATGAAATTCATTTAGATTGTCAATCCAGGGATGTAGACTTGAAATGGGACAACACGGTTTGTGCACTAAGTTCCTCAAGGAGTCATACTACCTATGTTGTAGGAAGATAAAGTGCATGAAAGAAACTTATGCTATTGTTGCAGGAAAGTAAAAACACTTAACTACTTAATGAAATTACTACAAAAAGCTTCTAAACTTATCCTAAACCTATTTAACAACTCAAAGCATCCACTATGTCTATCTCTGCAAGTTTTGCAGGAACATTCACAGTAGTAATGTTGCAGGAGTAAATCAGTAACTTCTACTTGAAAGCACAGAAAATGCAAGAAGAAAATCTACTCTATCATAATCTACTCCACCTCCCAAGTGGGCCCCCTTGGTTGGATTCTGCTAACTATTAACACAGAAGATACTTCAAAATCACTTTTTCATTATATTCTCATAAATTGGTTACATGGTAATGGAACAATACATGAAGAACATAAAAGAGTAACTTTGTTACATTGAACACAACATTTGAATATATTTTCTCATTACTAACTAAACTAATCAAATCCCTTTATATAGAGGGTTGACTCTTATTGAAAGCATGAAAGTAAAGTGTAACTGAATCTCACCACAAAAAGAGGAAGTATAATAACCATGACATTTTACAATAAGTGTAGATAACAGAATAACAACACTGAAGAAATATAGCAGAACTATTTCCTATATTCTCTAGAATGCAAGCTCCTTCTTAGTAGTGGCATGATCCTAGGAATCATTATGGCTTCTTCCATCATGGATGGATTCCTAACACTCCTCCTTTAATGCGGTTGCACCACTCTCGAAGTGCACCTTATTTTTCTGGTAGATTAGTAGCATTCAGTATATATACAAGTCAACATTTCAACTCCTACCCAAATATTAGAACATAGATTAAAGTAGCTATATGAAGTACTACAATATATATAATATTTAGCAAAACATGTCATTCTAACTACCTATAATCTTTGTGGTCCTAGCTATACTTATCACAAATTCACATAGGTATAGGTTCATAAATGTCTTGGAAATGTCTTATCAAAGCATAAGAGTGTCAATAAAGTATAAATATTATAACAAAATAGAGAAAATAGATTGTCTCATCAATGCACATGGGGGACATTATGTTTGAATGTTATGCCTTTTGGTCTAAAGAATGCCGGAGTGACCTATCAAAGAACCATGAGAACAATATTTCATGACATGATGCACAAGTTCATGGAGGACTATGTAGATGATATAATTTCTAAATCTCACCTAAGAGAAGAACATTTACCCATTTTAGAGAAAATTTTTGCAAGATTGGAGCAATTTAAAGTGAGGCTAAATCCGAAGAAATGTGCATTTGGTGTTCAATTGGGAAAGCTACTAGTGTACATTGTTTCAACGAAAGGAATAGAGGAAGATCCCACCAAATTCAGGGCCATCATGGAAATGGAAGCACCTAGAAACATAAGTCAGATGAGATCTCTTCAAGGTAGGATCCAATCCATTTGAAGGTTCATCTCTCAATTAGCAGAAAAGTTCCATAATTTTACTCAACTCCTTCATAAGGACATAGTTTTCAAATGGGATGACAAATGTGAAGAAGCTTTCAACTTATTGAATAAATATCTAATGAACCCTCCAACTTTGATGCCACCTATAAGAGGTAAGCCTTTAATCCTATACATTTCAGTGACCTAGCATTCATTAGGGGCACTCTTGGCACAAGAAGATGAATCAAGAAAATAAAAAGCCATATACTACATCAGCAGGACTTTGGTAAAATATGAGTTGAAATACACCTTCATAGAAAGAGCATGTTTGGCCATAGTTTTTGCTTCCAAAAAATTGTGTCACTATATGTTATCCCACAAGATTAGACTCATTGCAAAGATTGATCCCTTAAAATATATTCTTAGCAAAATAGCATTGAATGGGAGACTAGCCAAATGGGTCATGGTACTAAGGGAATTTGACATAGAATATGTGGATCATAAATCTATCAAGGGCCAATTCATAGCTGATCAATTAGTAGAATCACCATTACAAGATGACCACCCAATACAAGTGGAATTTCCAGATTCTAAAATTGTGAACATTGAAGCAAAAACATGGCAACTATATTTTGATGGTTCCTATACACAACATAGATCAGGAGGAGGCATACTTTTGATTACTCCTCAAGGGTCTACAATTCCAAAATCATAAAAATTTCTATTCCCATGCACAAATAACATAGCTGAGTATGAAGTATTGGTCATTGGGATAAAACTGGCATTAGAATGGAAAGTGACATAACTACAAGTCTATGGAGATTCACAACTAGTTATCAATCAAATTAATGATGAATATCAAAGGAAAGATGACAAGATGATACCTTACAAAAATATGGTTGATAATCTTAAGAAATAATTCACTCTCATCACATTTGAGCAAGTACCAAGAGAGAAGAATAAAGTAGCAGATGCAATGGTAACTTTGGCATCACCTCTCCAAATACCAGATCAAAGTGCCAGATATGAATTCCTGTTAGAAGAAGTTGAGCAACCCGCATTTGACCCTACCCATCCTCATACCATTTATTTTCTAACCACATGAATCACCTTGGTATGGACCTATTTAAACTTACTTAAAAGACCAAATCCTACCTATGGACCAAACCAGGAACCAAAAGAAAATCTTTATCCGACAAGCCGCTCATTATACCTTAATATCTGACACATTGTATCATAAGAGTCTAGATGGAATGCTTCTTATATGTCTAGAGAAAGAGGAATCAGATATAGCCTTACAAGAAATTCATGAGGGGATTTGTGGGTCACATTCAAATGGTTTAACCCTAGCTAAGAAACTTCTTAGGATAGGATATTTTTGGCCAACCATGGAGAAGGACGCTTGTCACTTTGCTAAAACTTGTCAAAAGTGCCAATATCATGGGAACTTGATCCATGTACCAGCACAAGAGCTTCATCCAATGATGACACCTTGGTCATTTTATCAATGGGGTCTAGACTTAATAGGAATGATTTATCCACCATCTTCCAATGGTCATAAATTCATTATTACGACAACAAAGTACTTTACCAAATGGGTGGAAGTTGTACCCTTATCAACTACTATAGGAAAATAGATATCCTTGTTTATTCTAAACCACATAATATGTAGATATGGTGTCCCTCATGCCATCATAAGGGATATTGACAAGAACTTCAAAAACAAGGATTTAAAGGAGTTATGCACAAATTTTCAAATTATCCATCACTCATCTTCAATATATTACCCCCAAGGTAATGGGCAAGCCGAAAAAACAAATAAAAACATCTTAAAGATATTGAAGAGAACTATGGAAAATTCAGGTAGAGATTGACATATAAAAATAAACCCGACCTTATGTGCTTATAAGAAAAGTATCAGAACACCAACACGAGCTACACCATTTTCCTTAGTCTTTGGAATAGAAGTAGTTTTACCTTTGGACGTATAACTACCATCCTTAAGAGTATCTCTACATGGTTTGATAAGTGAGGAAGATTATAGAGTTGCTAGGTTGCAGAACTAGAACTGCTAAATGAGAAACAACAACGAGCCTTTGATCACTTAAAAGTATATCAAAATAGAATGTCAAGGACTTATAACAAGCACATCAAGTCAAGAACATTCTAAATAGGTGACTTAGTTTTGTGAGAGAATCCCAAGAATCAAGAAGAAAGAGAAAAGAAAGGAAAATGGGAAGCAAACTGGTTAGGACCTTTTGTGATCACTTCATCTTTTGGGACAGACACCTATAAGTTAGCTAATTGCGATGGAGAAGAGTTACAAGAACCTATCAATAGAATTCATCCAAAAAGGTTCTACACATGAAACAGATGAAATGGATAAAGAAAAAGAGTATCAAAAAATCAGATGGAAAGCATCCTATTTATTGTATATAGTCAAAAGAGATCTTGAAAATACCAAAAACATTGAAAAATAGAAAAGAGAAAACAAATCAGAAATACAGAAAAAATAAAAAATAGTGGAAAATGGAGCATGAAGAAAGCCAAAAATAGTCATATATGATCCTCAAAAAGATGTTGTCTTGGTGAAAACCTAGAAAATAGGCGCCTTGATGATATGAAAAGAAAAAAATTGGAAAAAAAAATATAAAAAAATCAAAAAAGAGAAAAAGTGCCTTGGTGAAAACCTAGCAAATAGGCACCTTGGTAGCAAAAAAAGGAAAAAGCTTTAAAAATAGAAAAAGAAAGCAAGATCCATTCAATCGATGAAAACCTGGTAAACAGGCACCATTGAAAGTCCAAGTCATTTGCATACCTAGCAGTCATCCTTCTAAATATTGCATTCACCGCATTTGTATAAATTGCATAATAAAACCCCACAGTTGCATTTGCAAGTACCTAAAGATTTTGGTCACCTAATCTACAAATTGTCCTAAGTCCCACAAATGTAATCATATCAAACTAGGGGCAATCTACTCTAAAGGAGGAAGGATTCATCAAAAGGAAACTTCAATCATTCATCAAATCAATTCATAAAAAACATGAGTGAAACACTTAATCAAATCCTAATTCCAATCCAATTTGAACCAAAACACAAAATTTGATCCAAGATCTTACACAACCCTATCTTTATCAGGATTAAAAGTATGAAATAGATGGAACTATACTTGAAATATGGATTTGAAAAAACATTGCAAAAATTTATTTTTTCTAAAGTGTGGACTTGATTGATGAAATCATGTCTTTTTAGAAAATCAATGAAAGTTTTTAAACTAGACAAGCTATGATGAAAGCGTGATATTTTATTGATTTCTGAATGACTGTCTTAAAATTAAAGTTTTAAACCATGTATTATTTGTCTAAGGACGTGATCATCAAAGAATCATCGAGGACTTGTATAGATGATGAAACTAAGATTTGTGTTTGTTTACGCAAAAGGATACCTTGGATATTTTGATATTCAATATCATAATACCAAAATCCACTTGCAACATAGAATCCAAAAAAATCGGCATTCACACTCTCATGATTGACTTCAATCAGTGATAGTCGTACCGAAAGGATGGGAAAGCAATAAAAGAGGTGAAAGAAGTATGCATATCATCATAGTTGAACTAGTGATGGTTGTACTAAATCAGGATTCCAAAAACTACTCAATGATGAATATAAGCTCCAAATTATTGAATGGTGATAGTTAGTTGCATACATCTTGGATTAAATGCATTTAAAGTATTTGCCTTTCTTATTTTCAAAAAACTAAATTGCAAGAGAAAAATAGAAAGGGGTGTAGTCAATCAAAAATCAAATGAGCATCAAAAACTATATGTGATCGAGTGTGTTGGAAATCCAAAATAAAAAGCAAGGGTGCATTACATTAGTTTATAAACATTTGTTAGATCCATGTTATCTTGCATTAGGTTGCATTCATTTTAAATCTAAGTTTATTCCATTTAGCTTACATCATTTTATATTAAGTTAATTGCATTAGGTTGCATTAAGCATTTAAAACCAATTGACTAGATAACATTGCATTAGGTTGCATTATTTTTAAAGATTCATCTCATTTAGTATGCATTATTTAAATAATTCATATTAAATGTATTTACCATTTCATTAATTAATTAATGATCATTGAATCCATTAAAATCATTTCACTTCATCATTAGGTGCATATCATTTAGTTCATCCAAAAACATTGCACATTGCATTATTCATTTAAATCCATACATTTACTTTTATCCTATATTTTATATCATTGCACTATCATAGCATTATATTAATTAACATCATTCATCTATATCACATATAACATTTAGGATCATTAATCATTAAATATCCATAATCATCATACATTACATCATATAGGTACATCACATTTACCTACCATAAATCCATTACATATATCCATAACTATCAAAATAAATATATCCATATATCCATAAATTCATTGCATCACATTACATTGCATTAACCATTGCACTATCCATCTAACACATCTATATATCATTTGCATCCATAAATCATTACAAGAATCATAACATTAATCATTACGAGAATCATAAATTCATATTGCATCCATTCACCTATTTTATGTCATACATAAGACAACCATTTAAGCATAAATAGAACATGTGCATCCATCATAAAACTGCATTCTAAAAATCATAAAACAAAACATATAGGAGATAGAACCATATAGATTTGTATTTCATAGTAAAACACTTGAAAATGAGGTCCAACACATGATGACATCACATAAAGTAAAATCTATCAAAACTGAGAATCATATGGTATCATCATCATAAATCAAAATGGAGTATCAAAGTCTATGATATCATCATAAAACATCTGGAAAGAAAAGTCCATCAAAATATCAACGAGTATCAACACATAAGGGAACATCAACTGATCAAAAGAATAGAAAAGAGTCCAAAATATTGATATAAAAAATGATCATCATATACATAAATGAATAAAATAATATGTATCATCTCAAATCAACTAGCTGAGCCACCAGCACCATCACCACCATCAGGACCAGGACTAGTATCAGGAGGACAGCTTGAACTAGCCTATAACCCATGTTGACTCATAGCGGCCATAAAAGCCTACATCATACTGCTGAGCTAGCTAACCTGTTGTCTGATCTGAGACACATCTGACTGTAAGGCTCAAACATCTGATGTAGCCACCAGAGCCTCTAAATTGGGAACCTATGCAAGAGGAGTCTGTGGTGGAGGCATGGAAGAAGATGGAACAGATAATGATGGAATGAAAGAAGAAGAAGATGGACGAGATGAAGAAGATGGCATAGAAGTATAAGCAAGTGCCTGAACTGGTGGAGCCTGTGGAACAACTAGCGGGATAACCTGAGGAGGAGCCTGTGATGGCCTACCCTATGCCTGATCCAACAATGCATGTGTTTCCTGGGCATCCAACTACCTCTAACGCCTAACCTTGTGATGGACCTATCTACCTATTGGATCCCTAGCAACTTGGTGTAAAGCTCTATCCACACCACGACCCCTCACCTAACCACCACCCCTAGGAGGAATGGGAGCAACATCAATAACTAGAATCAAGACTCTCCCTACTCTAGCTGCTCAATGACCTGGTCATCCCTGATGTGCTTTTATCCTACCTCCACCCTTACCACCATCCCCATCTTCACCATCATCATCAGACTCCTCATCAATACCTGGTATCCTCTCAGTTGGATTTGCAAATCTTAGAAAAGAGTTTCAAGCAAGCCAATTTGCATAATCATCAGTCATACCAACATCAATAACATGCTCTCTCATATCCCATGGCAAGTGACCCAGGTCTTGAATCTCCTATTGCGATGTCTAAAAATTGACCACGGGTCCCCATAATGATCTCTCTGCCTGAACACGGGCATACATAGAAATAACCTATGGCATACCCTGAGTGTGACCATACTATCATAGCACTCGACAGAAGCAAAATCTCTCAATAATATGAGGTATATAGCCTATCATCTAGTGGGGGTAGCACATGAATGGAAGCTCTGTCGCATCCTCAGGCCATGGCTCACATCCTAGGTAGGTTTGCCAGATAACCTAATTCATATCATCAATGACATGATGCCAATAATCTAGCTTTCCCATGTGGGCCTGCACAACCATGCCCTCATACATCTAGGAAAATGGCCATCCTAGATCACAGTGATGTGCTACAATAGGTCTCATCACTAGGAGATGCTCCCATGTCCAAAGTTGTAATAGAATAGCTCTTGTGGAGAGAGTAGCAGAGTGTCGATATACCATTGTATGCAACTAATGATAGAGTTATGCTAGAATGAAAGATCCCCAATCAAACTATCGAGGCTGAGCCATCAGGTCCTCAAGAATAGGTCCCCACCTGACTGTAAATCCATGTCCTCATCGATCTGGTATGAGGAGACCTCCAATCTAGGCACCCAAAATAGCTGGCAAAATTGGAAAGCAATGAAATTGTGACCACTGAATATGGTCATCACTGATCGTGGGATCCTAGAATACCCTCTGACATGCTGCACCATCATAGACCTGGTCGTAAAATACCATCTCTCCTTGAGTGGGAATTTGGAGGATGTGGTATACATGCTCAGCAGTAATCATCATCTCTCCCATTGGCAAGTGGAAAGTATTATGGTCTGAGTGCCATCTCTCGGCTATAGTAGTGATCAGTCCTTGATTCACTCAAAATTGAGGTAGGGGAAGCAAAAAGGATAGTCTGCATCTACCTATGTGCCAATGATCTAGAGCACTCAAATCATCTATCATGCTAAAAGGTAAGGGATATAATCCTCAAACTGTTAGTGACTTAAGCACTTCCTAAAAAAAGCAAGTTAAATCACATCAGTTTTGAAATTAGTTATCTTTTGAATTATCCTAAGTAAATCAAACCTTTACAAAATATCAAACCATAATTAATTTTCCTAATTCTATTCAAAGAGGACAGAAAATCTATCATCACCCATCATCTAAATCTAGATTGACAATCACACATTCAAACTATAAGTGACTCAAACTGACATCTTACAACTAGCTACCAAAACAAGTTTATTACCTAAACCAATCAACTGATCGATGACACTGAACAACTCAAAAAACTGACTAAGGAATTTGCAAATTTTTCCTATCAGGTTAAAAGTACTATTTTAATGCTTAAAAGCACTAAAATGCAAAAGTGTTATTTAAAAGATTAAAAGCGCTATCTAAATGATCAAAAGTGATGTTCTAAGGCATACACACTAAAACAACTTGAAAGCACTAAAAGAAAAATTGAATGTGCCATTAAAAATATCAAAAGCACTAAAGTAAAAATTGAATGTGAGATGGGCCCTAATTTCCACATGTGAAAGTGCTATTTCACAACATGGACGCGCTATTTCAATTGCAAAATGCAAAAAAATAAGGTTTTACTAGGAAAAATTCATTTTTCTTGGAAATAAATGCATTAATTAAAAAACTGAGAGGATCAGGCCCTTACCGGAGGTCCATAGGTCAATGGCCGTAGGTATCGTTGACCATGCTTGAACTGATGCTCTCTAATTGGGATAACCATCGTATATAGCTCGAAGGATTCAGAGAGAAAATGTTAACTAAGAAAGTGAAAATGAATCGTAAAATTGACTTTTTACCTCTTTATATAGGCCATTTTGACCTAAAAAGGGCATCTTTGACCAGAAAAGGCCCAGGGACTCAAATTTTTCACCAAATCTACCAAATTAGGGGCATTTGTCATCACATGAACGCAAATCATTATCAAAAATGAAATTGAAATTCATTATAAAATTGACCTAATCAACGCAAATGACCTAAACCATCAACTTTTTCAAAACATCTATCAAATTTCATTTCATTTTTGAGGGGGCATACACTCAGATAATTAGAAACAAATAGTAGTATCATTGAATCAGGGGTACGACCATCAAATCAAAGTGTAATCTTTTATCAGAAAATTTTTCGCTTATCAATCGAAAGGGGCATCAAACATCGAATCAGATCAAATCGAGTACCATATCGGATAATCTATCATCAAATCAACCATCAAGGACCTTAAATCAATCAAAACTGCATCAATCTTATCATTAGAATCTGCATCTTACATTGAACATCAAGATCGACCATCGACGAAATCAGGACCTTATATCAATTGAATCAGGACATTCTTTGAATTGACACGCTTCGCACATCAACTCAAAGAGAGGCATTTGTAATCATCTGAAAATGGACAAGATCATTTAAGTGAGAAATCAAGGCAAAGATCAATACAATTAAATTCAATTAAATCAAATCAAAGATAAATTGCAATTGAACATTAATCCAAAATCAATTGAAAATCAAAAGCCATTAAATCAATTTGAATCAAATAAATCATGATAAATCAATAAATTATGTAATTAAGCTAATTAATTACATTGTTCAATTTAAATCAAATCAACCCATTCAAGGGGTACACATGGCTAAATAAATTAAATAAATTCAATTAATTAATTCATATTTTCTCTCAACCACCAAATGGGAGAAAATCCATCAACCAATAGGAATTGAGGACCAAGCTCACATGGATCAAGCCTAAATTGAATCTCAATCACTCATTTGGAAAGAGCATCTTGTCCACTCATTTTTTCTTCCTGTCCCAAGCTTTGAGGACACAATATTTAAATGGTCTCCAAAGGTGGAACCATGGACTCAACTCTCACCTAAACTTGATCAACTCAACTACACCCCCTACCCTTGCCAAAATCTATAAAAGCAAGGCATAATTCACTCAATAATCATCCACAAATTTGAGAATAGCATAAAACCTCTTGCAAATTAGAGATAGAAAGGCAAATATAGAAGATAATTAGCATTTCAATTCAGAATTAATTGTTTTAGCTTGCTTTATCATATCATTCTCATTTTAGGACTGTCACTAATGGAGGCTTGTTGAGAGCTTTGCATTAGCATCCCTAAATAGAGATCCATAGAGTGCTTAATTGTTCTTTATTTGTTAAAATAGCTTATTCTTTGTGGTAATTTAGTTCTTTTATTCATTTATTTGCAATACTAACCCTATGAAGGTACTTTTTCTAGTACACAACTACTTTCAAGGATTTGCATTTATGTTTCCAACATTAGGGATTAAGGCATTCAGAAGTAGTCTTTTATTGGAATCAATTTCATGACTAAGGGATATACATAACATTTTGAGTTTTTTGTTGTAGGGTTTCAATTTTACTATTATATATTTTCAATTTCACTAACAATGTTGGGTATTGAGGGTTTAATTAGTTATTTTCTTAATGGATTCAATGTCATTAATGCTTTCTGAAAGTTATTTAATAAGTTTTGGGTTGTCAACTTTAATGTGAAGGTTTTAAAATTATAGGAAGGGTTTTATTTTTACTGTTACTGGTTTTAGGTATACATACAAGTATAGTGAGGAAGGCTTTAATACATGTCAATCATTTTCAATTTCAATTTCAATTAGTTGGTTGTAGGGTTTCAAATTTATTGTAAAGGGTTTTCAATTCCAATTCCATTGTTGGGGTTTTATGGTTCAATAAGTTATCTGCCTAACTGAATAGGGTTTTCATTTCAATTCCAATGTTAATGAGAAAGGGTTTAATAAGTTATCTACAACATGGTTTCCATGTGTTTGTTAATGCCTTCCAATTTCATTTTATTTCAATTTCATTTTGGAGCTCCTTAGGTGATACTAATTAATAACAATCAACACATGTGATGTTGACATGAATAAAATTGAAGATATGGAAGTAGTGATTTACAATTCTTTAGTTTTTAAAGATATTCTACAATATCCTTAATTATCGGGTGTCTTTCGATGCTTTTGTAGGATCTCAATGCACATTTAATTTTTGTTGGCAATGCACTTTCTATTATTCTGAAATGTCATTGCAATGAAACTTCTAACATCACTACTACCTATGTGGAGTGAAATTAATTGAATGGAATTGAATTGGCAACCTAAAACCAATAAATTGAAATTAATTTGGATTCCCTTAACATTAGGAGTATCATTGAATATCCACAAATATTGAAATTGGATTCCATTATCCCCTAACATACATAAATGCTTGCGTACATACATACAAAGATACATATGTATGTATGTATGTTTGCATGTGTGCAACTACAAGTATGTATGTATGTATCAATGTATATGCATACATATTGTTGGTGTTCGAAAATGCTTATGCCACTTAGGGCTACCAATATGCCTTGAGACTAATGTTAGGAGTGGTTAGTTCCAAGTATGGGAGCTTTGCAAGGCAACTGGACCAACTATAGGGACAAGACTGCCCTCTACACTTTTGGCTCTGCAAAACCAAGGTGGGTGCACCTAACCCAGTATAAATTATACTTCACACACCAAAGACTGGGTTTGAATAACAGATGAAAGGATAGTAAGAAAGTACTAAATGATAACCACACATTCATTGACTCTCCATTACTATGGGGTGGAACCTTACACAACCAAATACTGAAAACTTAAGGATGGTTCTTAATTTCATTTGTTTGAATCATAACAACCTTGATTAGGACATGTCAACAAGGAAATACTTATCTAGGCTAGTGCCTCATCCATTGGGAAAGGTTTCTTAGACAAACTACATGCACACACCAGAATATATCTGAGATTCAAAGCCATAAACACATTTACAATCTCCTTTACTACTTACAGAATATCCTTACATAGACAAGAGATAAATCTATGTCCCATCTGGAGCATCATTTAATCTAATCCTGGATTAGAACTTAAGAATGAAGACCTATACATAAATTGTTATGCAATGAACTAGAAAGTTCAAAATTCATCTACATTGACACAAGGGAGAGATAAGAATCATGTGCCTGTATTAAGTATGAAGAATCCTCGAGTGTATACAATCAATCCAAAGGAACCATGCTTGCAAACTACAGCTTAGACCTGCAATTTTCTTTCTATTGTCAAAATATACCAAAACAGGTCATTACAATTCAGACTGGGCAGAAGACTCACAACCAGAAAAGTTTGAAAACCTAACTCCCAATGACCTCAAATGATCATAAAAATCCATTTATACCAGGGTTACAATGCAAGCACAATGATCATTTCCAACTCAAAATTCAAATCCACCTAACCCCACCGAGGAGTTAACAAAGACAAGATAGGGATCAAGCCGCAGCATGCAAGCTCAAACAGTCTAATTTCAACAGCCAACTAGATGTACTGGCCCAAGGTACAAAATCAACACCAAACCCTAAGAAATCTAGCCAAAAGGATCTCTGCAACACACTTTAGGGTACTGTTTCATTTACTCCCCTACGGCAAGACACTCCTCTGCAACTATCATGGCCGCCTGGACCACTCTGCAGCATTTGACAATCCATTCTACCCACTCTAGCTGCTCAAAAATTGAATTTTTGGTACCTCTGTCATTGCAAACCCTTTGTAGAATTTGAAATTAAATCCCAGTGGTCACTTTATGGTGCCAGCGGCACATCGGCGGTCCTCGTTCAAATCTCTACCAACTTTAAGTCACGACTGTCAGATTATTCTTACTTCGTGGGCTTTATGTTTTTACCTTTTAAAAGAGTGCCCATTTACATTTAGCGAATTGGTGACAAAAGGCTTCCGCCAATTCGCAAAAGATTTCATGCCTTCTGCTAAAAATTTAGCAACTACGCGACCACCCTTCGCTGAATCGCCAGACAATCTGGAGAACCGCCAAATCTTTTTGCGAATGAGCGAAAAGCCTGAACTTTATCGGCACTGCTAAGACATCAAACCCCACCTGGGTCTGCGACCAATCAAAACCAAACAACTTGGCAACACCGGCATAGTGGACCCACCCTAGAACTCCACAACGATGATATCCAAATAGTTGTCGCATGATCGCATAGCCAGGAAAAGGGCCATGCGAACATGCGACACACTTCAACTCTTGACCATCGCATAACCACCGCCGCATAGGGTTGACACAAAATGTTAGTCACATGATCACATAGCCTTGAAAAAGGCTATACAAACATGTGACTAACCACCAACATTCACCACCAAATATCAAACATGCTCAGGCACTGCAAACACGGGCCCCACTGACAAACTGCCAAGTCACCACGCTGACCAATGAGAATCGAGCACATCATCACCACCAAGCAGACAAGTCCCATTGCAAACCCCTTGCCACCTCAGTACACCGGCAACCAACCGGAACTCAGCATGTCACCACCTGCCATCGGGCCCCAACACAACATGGCACCCTTGTCACATGATCGCATGGCCAAAAGATGGCCCTTGCGATCATGTGACAAGGCAACAAGACTGCCACCTCAGCCTCCAAGTTAGACAGCGGGACCACAGCACTCCAACACCAAAGGGAGAGGTGTCAACCGGTCGCATGATCGCATGTCAGAAATCTTTGACATGCGATCATGCGACAACCAACCACAGGCCGCCACATAACCGCCTCTGAGACCACAATACTTCCATCAACGGGCCCCAGCACAAAAAAGGTAACCAGTCACATGGTCCCATGTCAGAAAACTCTGACATGCGATCATGTGATAACCAATCGCTTTAAAACCCTTGAAGACTTGGGCCCACCATCTAGTCGGACTTGCGCAGTTAGAGAATGCCAACAAACAGGGCAGAAGTGCGAGGTCAAAAACACACAAGTTTTTCGGTGAAAGATCAAAAACACACAGAGTTTTCAACATTGACACAAAGGTAAACAAGGATGCGAAAACATCGAGGGTTTTCATGTAGGCCAAAAAGGTCGAAAACATCATGGGTTTTCAAAAACATTCTGGGTTTTCGACACTTATGCATATTCTTAAACTGTTTCCTGCAGACCTTAAAACTTTAATAACTCCCTGGGTTTTGCGATTCAGGAGATGTGATTTGAACTAGAGCAAGGTGACAACATGAAGCACACAGGGCCAAGGGCACACACCATGAAACATTGTGGACTTGCCTTGCAAATCAAAACTATGCAGCAGGGTGGGATAACTTAACAAAAAAATGCAAGGAAGATAGGCCATTTTCATAAGATCTTTGCTATGACTAGAAAATGGACTGACACATATATGTATTTATGTATGTATGTACATGTGTATATATGTATATACATATATATGTGTATGTATATATATGTATCCAATTCCACTATTGGGGTTTTATGGTTCAAAACGTAATCTAGCTAGCTGAATAGGATTTTCATTTTAATTCCAATGTTAATGAGAAAGGGTTTAATAAGTTATCTGCATCATGGTTTCCAAATTCATTTCAATTGACCAGTTCTAGGTTGTCAATTTGGGTGTTGTATATTTTTTATATTTCAATTCAAATATTGGGAGTTACTATTGGTTCATGTTATTTTTATATTGCCTTTTCTATTGAAATCATTTGCACTTATCTATCCATTCTAATATTTCATATTTTGATGATCATTTAAAAAGTTAAGGTTTAAGGTTTATTGTTAAGGGTTTCTTATTTCAATTCCAATGTTAAAGATGAAGGGATTAATTAGTTACCTGCAACATAGTTTCCATGTTCTTCTTAGTGCTTTCTAAAACCATTTGAATTGATCACTTTTAGGTTATCAATTTTAGTAGATGATTTCTATTTCAAATCCAATGTTGGGAGTTCAAGGGTTTAAAAGTTGTGTATTTTTTAAAATTCAAATTTAATCCACAAGGATTTTTTATTCATTAATTTTATTGGGTTGAGGGTTTCAGATTTATTGTTAAGGGTTTTACTTTATTCAATCATGTTTGGGTTTGAGTATCTTTGGATTTATTCACTTTATTCAAATTCAATTCAATTTATCAGTTTTAGGTTGTTAATTATAGTGTACTATATGTTTGCAAGCTTGATTTTTTATCTGAATTCCAATTTTATAGATCAAGGATTTAATAAGTTATGTGATTGTTATAGCATTCCTAATTCATTTCAATTTCTTTTGATGTAGTAGATATTGTTGATTTCAATTCCAATAATGGAAATTAAGGGTTCAATGTGCTTGTTATTGCATTCTAAATTTTAATCAGTTTTAGGTTGTCAATTTTAGTATACTAGTTGTATGCAACTTCAATTCCAATGTTAGGAGTTAAGGGTTTAATGAGTTATCTATTTTTTTTAAACCAATTGGACTCAAAAGGGATATACAAGTCATTACAATTTATTGGTTGGAGGATTTCAAACTTAGTGTTCTTAATTGTCCGTTTCATTTCCATGTGCTTGCTTATACATTCCAGACCAAATTTTTTATCCGCCACCCTATGTGGCCAAGGTGGCTGCCCCAAATCAAAATATGAGGAATCCCTAATTATTTTAATTTATGTTTGGAAAATCCCATTTATGTCTGGATCCCTTTCAATGCTCTTGTAGGATTGCAACACACATTTTATTTGTGTTGGCAATGCACTTTCTATTGTTGTGAAATGTCATTGCCATGAAACTTCTAACATCACTATTGCCTATGTAGATGTGACCACCCTAAACCATTGGACATGTCCATGTTACCAACTATTTTCACTTACTATTTTCTATACCCTAACTATTTTCATTTATGTTTGGGCAATCTAATTGAAGGCATTGAAAGCACCCTTTACTTTGGGATGTTGTAGAATCTCTTTAGTGTTGAAAGTCTTGTAAGCCACAACTTGCCATAAAAAGAAGATCATAAAATGTTGTTTCAATTTTGGAGTTCCTTAGGTGTTACTAATTTATAACAATCAACACATGTGATGTTGACATGAAGAAAATTGAAGATATGGAATAAGTGATTTACAATTCTTTAGATTTTAAAGATATTCTACAACATCCTTCATTTATGGATGTCTTTTAATGCTTTTCTAGGATTGCAATGAATATTTGATTTGGGATTGCAATGCATTGTATAGTTCTCAAAACTTGTATTAAATATATGTCCATGTATCCCTAACTTGAAAGGTGAACAATATCACCCTAACATGTATTGACAATGGAATATGATGCATTTAAAATTGTATTATGTTGTAGTTATTTTATTGTTGACTTTTCAAAACCATGTGGACATGTAATGGCATTCGATGTGATTACGTGTGGGGCCCTATCAACTCCACTAACATTGCAGGTTTAGGACCCCTCACACTTATTAGATCCTGTCCCCTAATGTTGATGATTTTAGGATTTTCTTGAATGCTTGTCTAAAGAGGTTGAAGATAGTTTTTTGAATATTGGAGTAGGAATATACATCTTTTATCACAATTATTAAGCCACATGCATACTTTGTAACTGGTTTTTAGTATCAATATAGGGAGCTACCCTCTTTAGTAGTTCTTACTAAATAAAAGTAGCTTGTTCAAAAAGAGAAAACATTTTAAATCATCGACACATAAAATTGGAACTATGCATATCAAATAATATTATTATTCTAATAAGTCATTTGGAGCCAATAGTGAGCATTTTAAATTAAAAGTGGATTTTAAAATATGTCTTCAAAAAATGTTTGATGGGATAAAGTATAAAAGGTGATTTATGGAGCTCATTTTCATTATGCAAATTAATTTAGTTCATCTAATGAAACCCTTGAGGCTGTGTGGGGTTGAACTTGGTTCATCCCTATTTAATAGTGAGATTCATTTATAGTCTTGGCTTGAGCTCTAATATTTTTTGAATATAATGTTGGCATTGATGTCAAAAATTGAGTCATGTTAAAGTATGCGAGAACAATGAAGGTTAGTTCTTCTAATGTTAATTATGTACTGGAATCATTTGTGCATAAATGTCTAGTGCATTTGTGGAGGTCTCAAAGTGTTTACATTGAGTTTCTAAGGTTTTTTGCTCAGAGACAATATTTATATTATGTTAAACACTATCATGGCGTTCAATACCGCATTCTATAGCAATTAGTAGTTATGACTTGCAATTTACAAAAATAAGTAAAGCTATACATGAAGACAAATATTATAGAGTTTCAGAGGTATATTTCTCTTGTGTTCAAATCTTATTTTATTTTTTTGTATTGTAGATTGTATTCAAAAAGTTAGAGATGACAATGTGTTCACGGTTCTAGTTCACTAAATGTGCAGAAGGTTTCGTTGGATGCACCAAAGTAGAGTAACATGTGCCAATTGGAGGAAGCATTTGAAGGTATTTTGGGACTAGTTGAGTTCATGGTAGGTAAGGTGTAGCGTGATTTTCCTCCTGATATAACGTGTTGGCTTTAGTATCATGTGGTCCACACATTTGATTTAAGGAAATCATTCTTGTCAAATCTCATTTTTTTCCTACATAAACCTAACATTAATAATACCTAAAAATTGGATGAGAAATTTGGAACAATTGACATATGTTATTTGATGCATTGATTAATGTGTGTGTGTGAACGATAAATATATGAGATTACTCAAAATGCATGAAATTGAGATTTAAATGATGCTGAAGTATTTCATTGTCATTGCAAATGTTTAGAAGGTTATGATTATGGAGTTATATTCTAACATATTGACCAAAATTTGACTAAATGAGTTAAAGTAGAGGTAGTCTAGCCATTTGGCAATGATTGGTATGATGGACACGTGCACACATGTGCTCACACGCATGCACACACGCACATGCACACACACACACACACACACACACACACACACACACACACACACACACACACACACACACACACACAGATATATTAATTATGTTTATAGATTGATTATTATCACGAATATGTTGTTCATTATGTCTTATGATTCACTAAATTGTGAATTGTACATTATACCTTGTGATTGATTAAATTGATGTTTACATTATGTCGTATAATAGAATAAATTAATAGATTAACTTATTAAATATACATTTTTAACTTTATAATTTATTTAACTGATAAAATTAACTTTACTAAAAAATAAAACATAGTTTTTCCCTTCTTTCGTTTGATAACATTATTATTTTCATATATACATATATTATACTATATGAAATAGACTTAAATCAAATATAAGAAAAATAATATATTTAGCTCTAAGGATTGGACGAACTCATAAATGCAAGCTTTCTTTCATTTCAAAGTGACCATGCGAATTGGAAGTTCAAACCCTACGACTCCCCTAATTTATAGATATTTAGCAAGGGAGATGAGGGAAATATGTTTAGATTGTGAATGCATTACAAGGGAGATGAGGGAAATATGTTTAGATTGTGAATGCATTACAATTTTGTTCCTAGCTTAATATTATTAATATCTATCTTTCATTTAAATGAATGAGATGGTATGTTATTCTCTTTCTAGAAACTTAACCTTGATGTTTCTATGTAACTAAATACTACCCTACAATATTGTGTATGTTAAAGAATGATCTTTGCTATTGTTTTTAGCAGATTTAGTTTTCGTCTTATAGTATGATTATTAGACTATGTGCATACTATCATGTAATTAAATTCTTTATAGTTCTAAATTATGAAGATATCAATGGAATTGATTAGAAAATATGAAATATAATGATAGAGTGTGTAAATATTTAAATTATCTATGAAATTATTAAATTATATATATATAGTAAAGTAGAAGTTTATTTGTACAAAAATATAAAGTAAGATATTTTTATTTTAATTTACATAAAGATAAAGTAATGATTTTGATAATTTAATTAATGTGTGTTATGTATTAAATTATTTAGAAAAGATTAATGAAATTATTATTTTTCTTAGAAAAATTATGAGTATGAGCAATCGTGGCTTTATGTTCCCAAATAAGTGGTAAATAGGGACTAACAATGGAGGGTAAACCTTTCAAGATCTATATATTGATAGTCAATTTAAAATGTTTTGGCCAAAGCTATATGTATCATTATAATATAAGGTTTTTGTTATTTGTTCTTTCTTCCATATTATGATAGTAGGACATAGCATATTCTTATGTGAAATGCATGTAGATATATTATGTTGCACCATATTCCATCATATTTGTCAATTCCAAATTGTAAGGCATCTTATGAAAGGTTAAGTATTCTTTGAGTTTGGGAGAATTATGAGAAAGCATAAGCTTTCTGGTTACGTCGAAAAGTGCATGAACCATGTTCTCATCTCCTAGTTTGTGGATGAAGGTTGGATTCGTGGAAGCTATAGAGACTCTAATGATCTTGTATCAGTATTTGTATTGGTGTGACAAGATGGGCTCGAGAGGCTAGGTCGCATCCTTTGTAAAATATATTTCTTGTATTCTATATTATTGAATAGACAATCCTTCATGTGAAGATGTATTGTGTCTACATATATTGTTGATGTTTAATTTATTCCCTTAATGTGAATTTTGTGTTATTTGATAAGTTTTGTAATATCATTTTGTGTTATTCCCTTACATTTGGTCTTAGATCTTTGGGTTCAATAGTAGGGCCTTGAGTTCACTATGTTGAGTAGCAACAATTGATTGTAGATACCTCCAACTAAATAGTGTTTTGTGTAAATGTGTGTAATTCCTTATAGATTGATTCAGTAGTTGAAAAAATGTGGATCAACTGAACTAGTGAGGGAAAGGTCCTTATACATCAAACACCTGACATGATGGGAAGGTGTCCCTTTCTTGGAACCATAATGTGTGCATGTGGGTATGTGTGTAGTAAGTGACTTGATGGGTATGATGTCTAGGTCACACAATTAGTTAGTGATGGCATGAACATGATGCATGTAGTGCCTCTTATGTTTGAATTATGTTATTATATTATATTATTATGATATCAATGTTGTATATGTTGCATTTGGATTCTCTATATTAACATTATTTTGAATTGGCATCCATGTGGTGTATTTGTGATATTTTTTTTATCATTTTTTAGCATGTGGATATTACATGTTAATGATTACATATGGTTGTACAAGTTGGATTTAGTAATGAATTATAATTATAATTACATGCTTATATTATGACACATTGACCATGTTTATGATGTTGACCTCAAATGGGGAATATATATGTGCTTTGGCTATGACGTATATGTTGGCATTTTAATGAGTTGATTGGTTGACATTGTGATGTATGTTGGTTGCAGTCATAGGAAGTCATTGGTTTGGTTTTCATTGATGGAAACTAAGTTAGATCAGTCATGTATCACAATCGGTGAAGTGTAGGATGAAATCGGTGTGAAGGATATGCAATCAGTAAAGTCTAGAAGATCACTAGATAGAGAGGTCAATACTTTGGTAGCGGTTGTGATAGATGAATAATTATTAGGAGCGGTCATAGCTACAGTATCAACATAGTCATACTATAGTGTGGTTTTGACCACAACTCATTTTTTTGATCGATAAGAGAGATTATGTTGACTTAGTCTTTCAGACAAGTAAGAACACTTGTGTTCTTGAGCATCAGTTGGAAGATTCTAGATCGATAAGCGGTATAGAAGTTGCAATGATATTTGGTTTTATGATGACATGTAATAAGGCTTATAGAATCAATGAGTTGGAATTATTTGAATCAATGCTATTTTATAACGAAGATCTAAGGCGGTGCATTGGAGAAGTCAAAATGTGTTTGACTACTTTGGAGATATATCATGTAAATCTTATTCTAAACTGATGCGATCTTAGGGAAATGTGTTTTACATCAAGATTATCATTTTGGCACATGGTTTTTGCATGGGAAATATTTTGGATTTCATGAAGATGGTGCTAGGAGTGTATATAAGTGGAACTACTCATATTGTAAAATGCTGTTTTTATTTATTGTTATTTTTATGTTACTATGGTTGATGAAAAGGTTGTGCAAAAGGTTTGTGATCTCAATTAGCTGGATTACAATTAGATATCTAATAGAGATAGAGTTGTGAGAATTTTTAGAGTGTAGAATACAAATTGAATCTGACAGGAAATCAATGCTACATCCAGATCACTCACTTGTTGTTCCCTAGCAGTTACAGCAAGAAATCCCCTTAATAGGGTGAACTTTAACAGGTTCTTCATTGTAAATACCTTAACCAGGTGAGCTCTTAATAGAGTCTTAAAATCATCTTGCGAGGTAGATCTTAGCATATCTGATTGTAGTTCTAACAAGGTACTAATCACTCCTAACAAGTTGAATCCTCAGAAAGGGTAATTATAGCTCCTAACAGGGAAAACTCATTTACTAAAGTAGTGAGCTCATGGATTTCATCCCCACCATAGTTTTTCCCTTTAACCAATTGTTTCCACACAAAAATCATTGGGTCATGTGTGATGATTTTGTAGATTTTGATATTTTTATCTTTTAATTATTTACTTTAGTTATATGCTTTGTGATTTGGAAGTTATCATTGAAGTTATTTAGATCGGTGGTTGGATTAGTTCTTATTTATTTGTACCAATTCAACCCCCCCCCCCCTCTCAGTACCTAAGAATTATAACAATTAGTATCAGAGAGTTGGTTCTCTTGGTGATAAGCGTAACATCTTGAGAGAATTATCTACAACTATGGATAATTATAGGTATGAGATGGAACGTGAGAATGCACACAAGATTATCAATGATTTGGAGGGAAGCTAAAGAAGTCTCTTGCAAAAAGGAGAGATCTTACTGAGAAGTTAATTGAAAGCCAGGATTACATTGATCAACTATCTGAAGGTAGTATGTCTAAATAATCTGAGGAAGAAATTATAGATCTGATGGAAAAGAACAAGAAACTCAAAAAAGAAGTGGAAATTTTGAAAAGAGATCTTGAAATTCAGTCTGTCAGGATGTGTGAAGACCTTGAAAAGAAAAGGATAACTGATGATGCAAGGAAGGTTGTTGAAGAGGCTAAGAAAGTTGTTGAGGATGCATTGAAGGAAAGAGAGGAACAATTCTTTAGAATATCTCAAGAGAATGCTATCATGCATGAGCGCCTACATGAAACATCTGAGGAGAATCTAAAAATTCTGAGTGAAAATGAAAGACTCAAAGAAGAGAATGATAAATTGAAGAATGAATTAAAAATTGAAACTAATGGAAATAAAAAGTTAAAACAATACAATGAAAGTTTGCAAAAGATTGATGAACAATTGAAGAGACAAAGAAGACACAAAGACCCTATAAGTCTTGGGTACACTGGTCAAGGAACATTTGAAACTGGCGAGTCATCAAAATCTAAACCTAAGAAGCCACATATAGATTAGAAGGTAGATCCAAGTAATTTAGGTAAGACATCTAACAAGCCTACTTGTTATAACTATGGAAATCCTGGTCATACTGCAAATGTGTGTAGGAGCAAATCGGTAAACAAACCTTATACTTTTGATGGTTATTGATATAATTATCACAAGTATGGTTATACTGCTTACAAATGTAGATCTAGATCTAGCAATAGATCCAATTGTGAGAGATTTGATGGATATTGTGTCACATGCAATAATTATGGACATAAAGATAAAAATTGCAAGTCTAAAGTGTATGTTCCTAGGTCTCTAAACAAACTGGTAAGCCCTTATAAAAGGAAAATGAAATTCAATGTCACATGTTCAATATGTGGTAACTATGGTCATTTAGTGGTGAATTGCATAATGATAAAATAGAGAGGAAATGTTGGACCTTGGAGGTCAACCGATATGACATGTTTTCATTTCCATAGGATCATTTATCTTGCAAGATATGTCGGTTCAGGAACTGGTCACCCAATTGGTCAAAAGACAAAAAGGGTAAGAATATTGTTGATGTTAAGGAAGTCGATTGAGAGATGAAGAAGATCTAGATGAAGGAAGGTGAGAAATAGGAAGAGGTAAAATTATCTAAAGATAATTCACCATCCTCTAGTGCAGAGGATTCTTCTTCAAACTAAGCATATTATATGCTTAGGGGGAGAACTTATAGAAAAATCCTTTACCAATCCCCTAGATCTAAGGGTGGTAAGATCTATATGCAATAATCAATGATATGACACTATTCCTATCATTGGAAAAGTATTGTTTTACCATTGGAATCATGTAATGCCTATATCTCAATAATAAATAGAGGGAAGTGATTTCATTTTTTTTACTTTTACATTCACTGCACTGGTAGACATAACAAAATTGAAACCTAAAGAGTTGAGAGAGATAAGATGAGAGCAAAGAATAAGAAAGCTAGAGTAATGAAATAAGCTAGAGTTGTCCTAGATGAGTTGGTTCTTGAGGTTGAATATGATGAAGACGATTCTATAACAGATCAAATTGACATCATGATAAAAGCTATTTCAGATCAAGGCCTAGATTTGCAGTCTACAGCAGTAAAAATAGCCAAAGATAAATTAGAGAAGAAGATGATAGGTAAGCTAATGGATAAGATTTCTAAAGATAGGAACAAATTGACAGATCTTGAGAAAGAAGTCAAGAATACATTGGCTAAAGTAGTACAACTATTCACTAAAGTATCAAATTATTCAAAGTTTGTAAAAGACTTAGAGCATAAAAGAGTTGAAGCTCAAAAGAAGCTAGAGAGATTAACTAGTCAAATTGATCCTATTTCAAGCTCTATTACTATTTACAATAGTCAAGTGAAGTAGTTATCTCACAAGGTGAAGCAGATTCTGCAGGAACAAGACACCAGGATGATCAGTCTACTTGAGCTACAATCATTTTTATCCCCTACAATGGAGATCATGTAGAAGAATATGAAGAAGGCAGAAGGGATCCTTGCCTTATCGTAAATGAGCACTCTAAATGGTATGGAAGAGCTAGCTTCTAACTTGAGAAAATTATTTCTTTGGGTCATCTGTAGAAGTCATGGGAGACATCCTTAGAGTCAGCAAAGATAAACTTCAAGAAAATCTTTGACATGATCTAAGCAAACTGTGTATAATTGTACATATTTCAGTTTTGTGCCTTTGGCATTATTGTCAAAGGGGGAGAATATGATATTTGGGAACATATTGAGAGGTATTTGGGGAAGTATATAGGACAATAATAAGTATAGTAATAATTCTTTATGAAGATATATATCGGTAAATGAGTAGAGAAAGGGGGACCATAATATGTTTTTCCATACATGTCAAAGGGGGGTATTGTTGGCATTTTGATGAGTTGATTGATTGACATTGTGGTGTATGTTGGTTGAAGTCATAGGAAGTCATTGGTTTGGTTTTCATTGATGGAAACTAAATCAGATCAGTCATGTATCACAATCGGTGATGTGCAGGATGCAATCGGTGTGAAGGATATGCAATCGGTAAAGTTTAGAAGATTGGTAGACAATGAGTTCAACACGTTGATAGCACTCATGATAGATGAAGAATTATGAGGAGCGGTCATAGATACATTATCAACATGGTCAGACTACAATGTGGTTTTGACCACAACTCATTTTGTCGATTGGTAAGAGAGATTATGTTGACTCCATCTTTCAGACAGGTAAGAACACTTGTGTTCTTGAGCGTCAGTTGGAAGATTCTAGATCGGTAAGTAGTATAGCAGTTGTGATGATATTTGGTGTTATGATGACGTGTAATAAGGCTTATAGAATAAATTAGTTGGCATTACTGGAATCGGTAATATTTTATAAGGAAGATCTAAGATGATGCATTCGAGAAGTCAAAATGTGTTTGACTAATTTTGAGATATATCATGCAAATCCTATTATAAGCCAATGCGGTCTTAGGAAAATGTGTTTTACATTGAGATTCTCATTTTGGCACATTTTTTTTGCATGGAAAAGATCGTGATCGGATTTTATGAAGATGGTCCTTGGATTTCATATTGTTAAATGTTGTTGTTGTTGTTATTTTAATGTTGATATGGTTGATGAAAAGGTTATGAAAAAGGTTTATGATCTCAATTAGGGTTGTGATCATAGATCTTGTTGGAGCTCAAAAATATAGAATATATTTTGACTCTATTTTTTGAAATTTTCTCTAAGTATGAGATTAGTGCTTTAAAAAATCATTGTAAGAGCTTAGTTTGAAGTGCACGGATGAAAGGGCCTGTTGTTTTTCATGATGAGTCACTTGGATAGGGTGTTCATCATGTTGATATTTGTAGCATCGGTTAGATACATAATATTGACTATATGATTATTATGAGAAATGATTTATTATATATATATATATATATATATATATATATATATATATATATATATATATATATATATATATATATATATCAATATATATAATAATTGATATTAATATATATATTGATATATATGTATATATAAAGTTAGATTATAATTATTCTCATAATAACTAAAAAGTTAAATTGATAAAATATATATTATTTTATTATGTAAATATTAGAGAAATTAATATAATACTCAAGATATATATATATATATATATATATATATATATATATATATATATATATATATATATATATATATATATATATATATATATATATATATATATATAATCATAATTGTCATTATATTAATTACATAATAATGAATAGACATGTCCCATGAAGGGACATGTCTCTTCTTGGCTCATTCTCTATATAAATGCAAGAGATTGTTGCATTTGGAAAATACATACATGAAGATAGTGCCTATTACATTTGCAATGATCCTAAAACCTTAACATGGTATCAGAGCCAAGTTGCAAATGTAAGAGAGTAGTTTGTTAATGGTGAATGTGTGACTGTCTCAAAAAATTACAGTCTCAGTACGAGGACCATATCTCACAAATGAACCATTGGATTTTTTTGAATTTGAGATATGTTGGTGATAAGAAAATTTAGAAGAATCTCACTAGAGCGATTGGAAATAAAAAGTCAAGTTAAAAAGTTATGACCGAATGTGTACAGGTCTATGCAGATTTCTGAACAAAGAGAGTTCTTTGATTAAAAGCTACAAACATTTTTTTATAGTGCAAATAAAAAAATGATCATTACATTAATCAAGAGATGAGTATTCCATGTTGATTAATGTTCATAAATGTTTTATGTAGTTATTAAATCATACTATAACATTGGGATAGAAATTATTGTATTCTTTTATCATTAATATTTCTTTGGGATAATACGGTTTAGTGAGCTATTTGTAATCTCTCTTTGACATACCTTCAAGACAAAAGCACAACATAATTTCATTCAAGGGAGAAATAACTTGATGCTTGCAAACAAATTGATTATTGAGACTAGATGCAAAAAGAGTCTAATATTTCAATAGAGGTCAAGAAGTTGATAAACTTGAGCTTCAGAGGGAGTAGATGGTTTAGTCAACTTGTGACAATCTTGATCATATTGATTGAGAGGGAGTTCACTATTGAAGGTGAAACATTTATGAGGTAAACTTGATATAATTGATTATTATACTTATGAATTATGAATATTTTTAATGGGCCTGCCCCTTGTGTAAATCATGAGGAAGTGACGACTTCCAAATGATTATCACTTGTATTTGTAAAAGTTATTGTAAGGTGACGATCTTACAATAACTTGACCTTTTATTGTGATAGACATCTTGTGATGGATGAAACCGATCATAATAGATAGAACTTGTGGATAGAATCACCAATGGAGGCAATCCACACCAAAGCTCATGAGTTTGTGAATAGAATCATCGATGGAGGCAATTCACACGAGAGCTTGTGGATAGAATCGCCGATGGAGGCAATCCACACCAAAGCTCTTGAGTTTGTGAATAGAATCGCCGATGGAGGCAATTCACATGAGAGCGTGTGGATAGAATCGGCGATGGAGGCAATCCACACCAAAGCTTGTGAGTTTGTGAATAGAATCACTGATGGAGGCAATTCACACAAGAGCTTGTGGATAGAATCGCTGATGGAGGCAATCCACACTAAAGCTCGTGAGTTTGTGGATAGAATCGCCGATGGAGGCAATCCACACAAGAGCTTGTGAATAGAATCGTCAATGGAGGCAATCCACCTGAGAGATTGTGGATAGAATCACCGATGGAGGCAATCCACATGAGAGTTTGTGGATAGAATCACCGATGGAGGCAATCCACATATTGAGACTATGTTTCTATTGACTACATCTTGAGGATGATGCCTTTATTGCTTACATCATATGATTGATGTTTCCAAGTGTCATAAGTGTTGACATTGGATTGATTTATCCTCCCTAGCTAAGAGGGAGTGTTGATATTTGTAGCATCGATCAGATACATAATATTGACTATATGATTATTATGAGAAATGATTTATTATATATATATATATGTATATATATATATATAATAATAATTGATATTAATATATATATATTGATATATATGTATATATAAAGTTAGATTATAATTATTCTCATAATAACTAAAAAGTTAAATTGATAAAATATATATTATTTTATTATGTAAATATTACATAAATTAATATAATACTCAAGATATATATATATATATATATAATCATAATTGTAATTATATTAATTACATAATAATGAATAGACATGTCCCATGAAGGGACATGTCTCTTCTTGGCTCATTCTCTATATAAATGCAAGAGATTGTTGCATTTGGAAAATACATACATGAAGATAGTGCTATTACATTTGCAATGATCCTAAAACCTTAACACATCACCTATCATTTGACATATGTAATAGGTTTGAGGTCCTAGTTTTCAGATTTGATAAGTTTTTGAAGTGGCTATTTGAAGGTGTTCCCAAAAATCTGCATTCTGTGTGTTTCCAGAATTTCACTAAGTAGCCCACTTTCGAGGTTTGTGCTTTTGCCCATTTGATTGTCATAATATGCAGGTTATTGCATCACGTTGTAGGCATGAGAAAGAGTCTTCATGACCATTTTCAGCTCCCCATGTGCCCATTTGATCACTTCAGTGCTTTTCCATTTACAAATTGTTAAGTATTTTTGAGTGTGCCTGGTCCAGATTTCTAAGTGGCCTACTTTGAGGCTTTGTAGTTTGCACCCAGTTCAAGGAAAAGCATAATTGAATGTTTCCTTGCACTGTAGACCTAGAAGTGTACTTTCCTGAAGATTTTTAAGTCTCTTCCAATCCATTCGGTCACTTTTCTAAGCCTATTCTAAACCCAATTTCTGCATATTTCACTATTTTAATCTTGAATATGTCTAATAGGCTGACTTTGGTGTTTAATTGCATTTCACCATGTGATCTTTTGGGTGAATTACTTATGTATTCATATACCTTGTATGGAAGTGAATCGGTCTCCAAGTTACCAGTTCGTGAAGATCTCAGTTGGATAGTTTTCAGAGCCAATTCTAGAAGTGACTTATGTAGATTTGATAGTGTGGATAGAGTCAGTGTTGTGAGGGGCCCTGTTTGATCTTTAATATCTCATTGCTCAAGTCTCTTCTTGTAAACTCCTTTGGCGCGTGTACTCATATGTTGGAGGTAAGCCTGTACTCCTAATGGCGCATTCCTATGGGGCCATTTGATCAATTTTTAAGGCTGCTCTTGGAAGCCAGTTAGTGTTATTTGAAACTCTCACAAAGATGTTAAGTAATTGAATGGTGTGTTTAAATTTTGATGAACCATTGTTCTAACTTCATTTTGAGATTGGATGGTGGATAAACTGAAGTGGAATGAAGAGGGAGATGATGCACCTATATATGTGGAGTGTTGTGCATGTTTTTGGTTAGTGAGAACCTTCTTAAGAGTTGTGTGTATTTGGCAAATGAGTGCACGTGCCATAGCAAGGGGATGGTGGCTGCCAAGGCTCCTCCTTGCAGCGCACCATAATGTGGTGTCATAAATTAAAAGGAAATGGAGAGGTGTGTGCCAAAATTTGTATGCAGGCTACAAGTTCTAAATTTGGTCTTCAAGATAGCCCTTACTGATAGTAGTGATCGGATATATATTTGCAATTGACATCAACATATAATGAATTATATCAAGGTCAGAAGGGGGCTATGTGTGAGCCCTGGAAAAGAAGGATGTAACCAACATATGAAAAATGCCAGTAGGGCATTGAAATACAAGAGGAGGCATATTTGATAGGGAGTTACATGTAGTAAATGGAGACCAAAGGCGATTCCATCATTTTGAGAGGGTAACAAAGGTGGAGCTCCACGTTCTATACATACAGAAAGAGGTGGACAACCAACAAATTCAGTGGGGCATTTAGCTTCATATACCAAATCAAGAATGCAGTGTTTAAGAGATATGTGTATGAGTGTTGGATACAAGTATTTAAAGGTGCAATGAAACTAAATCAAAGTGGAGTAATGCGTGTTTCTAGGATGAAGCCCCCCTAAAAGATTTCTTTGCCATGGCATTTCTCAAAAACTCATGGTTACATGAGACCTCTCAATCCCCTTTTCAGTTTATCAATTGAATTCATGGTTCTAAAGCAAGAACCCGCTATAGGTGCCACTACTCCCATGACTAAGCATTCATGTTGGGAGCTCAGAGAGGTGGCTCTTTATGTGGGAAAACCCAGTCTTGATAGGCCCTCAGCATTGGGAGCACAACTTGGCTTGAGGAGGCTCCTGATGGAAAGAATCAATAGGGTGTCAATAGGCTATGGGACATGTGTAACCACATTTATTGGGGATCAGTGAACTAGGTGGCATGTGGTACACTATCCCAAAAACCATGTTCTAGTTGGGAGTTCGTGGAGAGAAATCCTAATAACCTTAGACTCCACTAGTCATTGCTAGTGTGTAGCGTAAGGCACAATGGAAGGCAGCGTAAAGAAAAAGGGTCTACCAGCTAAGTAGAATGGTAGCTGCCAGCATAATGCATTGGTTGGCTTCTACGTAAGAGCTACAAGCTGAATAATGAAAACTCATTGGCCTATGAAGTGTGCTGCTAGCAGAGCCAAGGTGCTCACGTGAGGTATGCAAGGAGGCTACTAGTGTATAACATGAAGGAGTGCATGAAGTTTTAGGCATATGCATTCAAAGGCATACCAAACATTAAGGAAAAAGAGTTGGGCACTCACGCACAGCCAAGAGAAAAGAAAATGCAGAGGGTGTTCATGTGGGTTTATCCCACATGCACCCCATTTTGGGTTTAAAGAGTGTTTAAATACACTAGCGCTTAGTTCTAAATAAAGTTGAAGTGGAAAAGAGGCTTATGTGGCTGCCTCATGCCCTTGTTGGCCTGCCTAGAAGTGTGTGTCAGCTAGGTTCACTAGAGATATTTTAGTGAAATCTTTAAAAAACACTTGCAAACTTAGTCCCTCATTCACCATGATAGGGAGATTTTAGTGGTTTAAGAGGAACAACGCACACATCATAGTTTGAAGTAAAGAGAAAGAGGCTCTACAGGTGCGCATGTGTGGAGGTGCCTCAAGAACCGTGTCGATGGCTTGACAACAAGTATATTTTGTAGATAGGTGGTGACTATAGGATAGAGATGAAGTGGACACATGGCACTTAGTCTTGCATTCATGAGATAAACCGACGGTCTAGGAAAACCTTCAGCAATTCAACGGGCATTTAGTCGCTAGATGCTGGCGGTTAAGGATTTAAAAATCTAGAGATTCGGAGAACTGTGTTCGTGTGATCGTTGGATGGCCGACGGTTAAGCCCAAACATTCAGTGACTTGGAGAATTTCTCAGTTGCGTAATCTCCAAATCCCTGGTGGTTAAGAAAATCCATTCCGAGATTTAGAGACTAAAGGCTTAGTCACGTGATCGCTAGGAGTTGACCGTGGTTAAGATCTCATCTGGAGATTCAGATATTAGTGGATTTTCCAATTTACTAGATGTAACCAGGGTTAGCAAATCCATTCTAAGATTCAGAGACTAAGGCAATTGACCCAATCTCCAAACCAAGTGGTCAATGTTGGGTTAACTTTGAGCAACTATCAGTCGACGACAAGTGTCAAGTTTTGGTGCCTTCTGTGAGTAAACTACAGAAATAATAAGAAAAGGGAAGATTTAAAGGTAAAATAAAAAATCAAAATAAATGATAAAGTGTGCACTATAGGATTAATTCAAAAAAATTAATGACTGAGTATGCCCACGGAAATAATGCCCGGAGATTCAATTTTTATCCAAATATAGGCATATTATATGTTTCTAGAAATGGCAGAAGATTAGGAATCTGTTGGTGATGATAATTTTTAATTTTGACTTGGTGGGAAAGAGTAGTAAGTTTTTTTCATTTTGGAATCAAATCAGTTTGGAGAGATATTTGTAGAGGTAAAGGCAGTTGAAAGGGATCAATTTTAAAGGATTCAAATTTGGAGGGAGAAGTGACTGTAAAGATGGAGGCAGTTGTAGAAAGAAATGAATTTGGGACAATTGGAAGATATTTTGTGAAAATTGACAGGTGCCAGTTTGTTGAAATTAGCTCTCTTTTCCTATATCTTTTCTTTTTCTCCATTGTTGGTGGTGGAGAGTTCCAGTTCCGGGAAAAATCTTGCAGTCTAAATTCTCTACGATCTTTTATGGACTAGTTCCATGAGTGGATCCTACTGTAAATATGGCCCTCTTGTCTGCATAGAAGGTGTTTTCCTAATTCCTTTTTGGTCTTAGATGATAATTTGTCTTGTAATAGTCTAGCTTTTGAATGAATCTTCAGCACTGTTATACTGTTATCAAATTGTCTCCATTTGTTTCTTAAATATTATAGGTTAAAGCATTAAGGATGTTTTGTCTTTCTGTTGTGAGCTCACAATAGAGTTATTTCAAGGAAATAATTGAGTTTAGGATTCATTTTCAAGTGTGTATGAAGTGAGATATCAAGGGTATTTCACATTTGTCTTTCAGTGCATGTTGATCAATATGTTTCCTATTTCCAGGTGTCTTCCAAGGGGAGAGTTAAATTCTTTGAATAAGAGATTGCATATCTGAATACATGGGTAGATCCTTAAGTAGAATTTGATAAATGGTGTATGTTTGATGTAAGGCATCACATATTAAGGTTGTGTTGTTTTCTCATTTTATAAGCTTTCTATTTGAGTGATTTGTTTGACTCTGTTTCCCATTGGACAAGGCACTGGTCTATGAGGGATTTGGGGTATTTCAGAGGTCCATCCCACCCAATACATAAATGATAACATTTTCCCTTTCATGTTGATAGGAGGAGTTAGGAAGTATTTCTAGTTTTCAGATTCATTGTATGTAAGTGGGATTTTGCATGAGATCTGGTGAGTACTGGGGTATTTGTTACCTAAAAGTCTGAAAACTATTCCACAAAGTGATATACGTATAGGCCTATTGTTTGTAATAAGGAGTTATGTGTGTGTAGATGAGGTGTACCCGCCTGATTGAGTGGAGCTCAAAGTGTAGAAGGTTGTAGGCCTTGTCAACATTAGCCCTTTCTTTTCCTTCAATTTGTAAGAAGAAGTAGATCTATGACAATCAGATAAATATCTCATGTCTGGTTATCATTTTCTCTTTTAGAATCGGAGGGTGCAAGAAAAAGTACTAACAAAATTGGTGACTCTATTGGGGATTCATTATATAGAGTTCATTTTTTTAAAAAATTATATTATCTCACTCAGTGTGAGTGGTGACTCTGAGTCTCTGTTTGATCATTGTGTTCTTGTAATAAGAATATGTTGTATATGTATTCCTGAGAAACAGTGTTATCCTGTGAAGTTGTGTTGTGTTTGTTGGTTTTAAAAGAAGGTTCAGATTTGAGAAAAGGTTCTCAGCTGACTTAGAATTTGTCCTCTGCAAAGAGGTGGTGACTCTATGAAGGTTTGAAAAGTGATTTGAAGGAGACTTCAGATTAGTATTTTGCAACAGCAGCAGTACTTCCAAGTAATCTTTATCAAAGCAAGAACAGTCCCTAAATAGGTGAACAAGTCACTAAGAAGAGGGAAAGATAATCTTGAATTTTGGTCATATTTCTGGATTGAAGTTTCAGTTATTGTAATGAGTATCAAAAATATGTTGTGGTTCATGAAGCTAATGGTTGCATAAAGTTGGATAAGTAAATTTTCACAAGAACAAGCAGTATTATTTTGTCAGTGTTTTAAAATGGAGTTTCTAGCTTTGATGGATCAAAATGAAGTTTCTAGATCTGAGATCTATCAGTCAGATCTTAAAATTTTGAATAGAAATATTTTACTCATACGCCGAAAAATCCAACAGAAATGCATTCTGATTTTAAGATGTGAAATAGAAGAAAGGAAAGAAGAGTCTACACTTTCATATTACAAGAAATTTCTTGTAGCTTGTAGTGAACTTCCTATGGGTCTTAATTTTCAAGAATCCCAATATGCTGAGATGTTTCTAGAACTTGGTATGCCTCAATTAGTCAATTGGACTACATCCTTTAGAAAAGAAGCACTAGAAAATGTTAAAGAATGGATAGGTTCATTTAGTGATGCTGAATCTAGTTATGCTGAGGATACTGAATCTTATGATACTGATAGTGTTGGTTATGATGTTGATGATGAAATTTGTAAATATCAAGGAATAGAAGATGGATCTATAGTCAATAATGCTCCCCTTGAGTTTATAGATTTTTCTTTTTCTCAGCATGATGATAATGATTCCTTGTCTCAGCTCGAACATGTTTTGTGTGAATATGAAGAATATTATTATAATGCAGATGTACGTTCCTGCAGTGATTACTTCACACAAGAAGATTTGAGACAAGAGATTTCAGCCCCTATTTTAGATGGGGAAGATATTTGCAGCATCAACAGTGAAACACAAGAGATGGAATGTGAATTCAAATGCTTGCTAAGTAGTGAGCAAATCTTAGAACTCTTGGATGCATAATTTTAGAGGTATACACCTAAATTTGTTTCTAAAATTTCATGCCCGGTAGATATAAGTTTTGATGAAGATGATACAAATGATGGCATGATGTGTGAAACATTTATGGATGTCCTTTCTCCTATTGTTAATTAGCAAGTGGATAGTACACACCATTATAATGAGTTTGATAATGTTATATTTGATGAATATAATGATGTATGTACTAGTGAGGATTTAGATTTGCAAGAGCCTGGTGTCAGTGGTTCTTATTTACATTTTGATGCTGGAAAATGTGGTAAATCTGAATGTGATTTCTCAGATTTACAAATGGTTAAGGATTCAGTCACTGAAAGTGCTTGTTCTTTCCTAGAAGATGCTGATGTAATTTGTGATCAGTAAGTTGTCTTTGATTTGATGCAATCGGATTTTTGTTTTGAGAAGTTCTACTTTGGTTTGCAAAGTAATGATGAAAAAATGGTTTATCCTTTATTGCAAACTAATGATCAATATGCTGATGTTTCCAGCCATGAAGTATGTTTTGTTTTTTAGCATGGCATTAATAATGAAGAGTGTGATGCTTTGATGTCACAAACTTATCAGTATTTATGGCAGCTTGATGGCCTCGTTTTGTCAAGTGGTGGTGAGTATAATGATCATTTTTTACATGATATGTTGAAGATGAATCACATTGTTTCTGATGGGCTGGATGAGAGAAGTAATTTCAATTTACCTCTGCTATATGGAGATGAAAATCATTTGTTCGATAGGGGTAAGGACTGATTACAATTTTGAGGCTTTAAGCCTCTTGTAAATAAAGTGAGCCATGTACAGTTGATTTCCTTTCAGTTGTGTGTTTTTTGCTTTCAAAAAAGGGTTTCAAGTTTTGAGAAGAGAGAGGAAAGTCAAATTTGAAAAGTTTGGTTGGTCTGTTGTACCATAGATTATGATTTCTCTACATGCCTACATGGGGCACACATCCCCAGTCAGAGCCACTGTTGGAGCTCAAAAATCTAGAATATATTTTGACTTCATATTTTGAAATTTTCTCTGAGTATGACATTAGTGCTTTGAAAAATCATTGTAAGAGCTTAGTTTGAAGTGCATGGATAAAAGGGCCTGTTGTTTTTAATGATGAGTCACTTGGATAGGGTGTTCATCATCTATCATTTGACATATGTAATAGGTTTGAGGTCCTAGTTTTCAGATCTGATAAGTTTTTGAAGTGGCTATTTGAAGGTGTTCTCGAAAATCTGCATTCTGTGTTTCCAGAATTTCACTAAGTAGTCCACTTTCAAGGTTTGTGTCTTTTTTCCCATTTGATTGTCATAAATACAGGTTATTACATCATGTTGTAGGCATGATAAAGAGTCTTCATGACCATTTTCAGCTCCCCATGTGCCCGTTTGATCACTTTGCCAGTGCTTTTCCATTTACAGATTGTTAAGTATTTCTCAGTGGGCCTGGTCCAAATTTCTAAGTGGCCTACTTTGAGGCTTTGTAGTTTGCACCCAATTTGAGTTCAAGCATAATTGAATGTTTCCTTGCACTGTAGACCTAGAAGTGTACTTTCTTGAAGATTTTTAAGTCTTTGCCAATCCATCCGGTCACTTTCCTAAGCCTATTCTAAACCCAATTTCTGCATATTTCACTATTTTAATCCTGAATATGTCTAATAGAATAACTTTGGTGTTTAATTGCATTTCGCCATGTGATCTTTTGGGTGAATTACTTATGTATTCATATACCTTGTATGGAGGTGAATCAATCTCCAAGTTACCGGTTCATGAAGATCTCAGTTGGAAAGTTTTCAGAGCCAATTCTGCAAGTGACTTATGTAGATTTGATAGTGCAGATACAGACAGTGTTGTGAGAGGCCCTCTTTGATCTTTAATATCTCATTGCTCAAGTATTTTCTTGAAAAATCCTTTGGCAAGTGTACTCATATGCTAGAGGTAAGCCTGTATTGCTGATGGTGCATTCTTGTGGGGCCATTTGATCAGTTTTTAAGGCCACTCACGGAGGCCAATTAGTCTTATTTGATAGTCTTGCAAAGGTGTTAAGAAATTGAATGGTCTGTTTAAATTTTGATGAACCATTGTTTTGACTTCATTTTGAGACTGTATGGTGGATAAAATGAAGTGGAATGAAGAGGGAGATGACATGCCTGTATATGTGGAGTGTTGCGCATGTTTTTGGTTAGTGAGCACCTTCTTAAGAGTTGTGCATATTTGGAAAATGAGTGCCCATGCCATAGCAAGGGGATGGTGGCTACCAAAGCTCCTCCTTGCAATGCACCATAATGTGGTGTCATGAATTAAAAGGAAATGGAGAGGTGTGTGCTAGAATTTGTATGCATGCTACAAGTTCTAAATTTTTTCTTCAAGATAGCCCTTAATGACACTAGTGATCGGATATATATTTGCAATTGACATCAACATATAATGAATTATATAAAGGCTAGAAGGGGGCTATGCATGATAGGAGAGGAGGCTTATTTGATAGGGAGTTGCACACAACAAATAGAGACCAAAGGTGGTTCCAGCATTTTGAGAGGGTAACAAAGGTGGAGCTCCACATTCTATACATATAGAAAGAGGCGGACAATCAACAAATTCAGTGGGGCATTTAGCTTCATATACCAAATCAAGAACGCAGTGTTTAAGACATGTGCGTATGAGTGCTAGCTACAAGAATTTAAAGGTGCAATGAAACTAAATCAAAGTGGAGTAATCCATGTTTCTAGGATGAAGCCCCAGGCTAAAAGATTTATTTTCTGTGACATTTCTCAAAAACTCATGGCTACATGAGACCTCTCAATCCCCTTTTCATTTTATCAATCAGATTCATGGTTCTGAAGAAAGAACCTACTAGAGGTTCCACTACTCCCACGACTGAGCATTCATGTTGGGAGCTTGGAGAGGTGGCTCGTTATGTGGGGAAACTAGGTCTTGATAGGCCCTCAACATTGGGAGCACAACTTGGCTTGAGGAGGCTCTTGATGGAAAGAATCGATAGGGTGTCAACAGGTTGTGGCACATGTGTAACCACATTTGTTGGGGATCAATGAACTAGGTGGCCCATGGCACACTATCCTAACAACCATGTTCTAGTTGGGAGTTTGTGGAGAGAAATCCTAATAACCTTAGACTCTACCAGTCATTGTTGGTGTGTAGCGTAAGGCACAATGGAAGGTAGCGTAAAGAAAAAGGGTCTACCAGCTAAGTAGAATGGGAGCTGCCAACATAATGCATTGGCTGGCTTCTGTGTAAGGGCTGCAAGCTGAATAATGAAAACTCATTGGCCTGTGAAGTGTGCTGCTAGTAGAGCCAAGGTGCTCACGTGAGGTATGCAAGCAGGCTGCCAATGTATAACATGAAGGAGTGCATGAAGTTTTAGGCATATGCATTCAAAGGCATACCAAACATTAAGGAAAAAGATTTGGGCGCTCATGCACAGCCAGGACAAAAGAAAATGCAGAGGGTGTTCATGTGGGTTTATCCCACATGCACCCCGTTTTGGGTGTAAAGAGTGTTTAAATACACTAGCGCTTAGTTCTAAAGTAAGTTGAAGTGGAAAAGAGGCTTATGTGGCTGCCTCATGCCCTTGTGGGCCTGCCCGAAAGTGCGTACTAGTTGGGTGCACTAGAGATATTTTAGTGAAATGTTTAAAAAACACCTACAAACTTAGTCCCACATTTTCCATGATAGGGAGATTTTAGTGGTTTAAGAGGAACAACGCACACATCATAGTTTGAAGTAAAGAGCATGAGGCTCTATAAGTGCATGCACATGGAGGTGCCTCGGGAAGAAGTCTATTTTGTAGACAAGTGGCAGCTACATGACAAAGATGAAGTGGACACATGGTGCCTAGTCATGCATTCGTGAGATAAACCAACAGTCTAGGAAAACCTTCAGTGATTTAGCGGGTGATTAGTCGCCAGGTCGCCAGATGCTGGCGGTTAAGGATCAAAATCCAGAGATTCAAATAACAGTGTTCGCATGATCGCTGGATGGCCGATGGTTAAGCCCAAACATTTAGCAACTTGGACAATTACTCAGTCGCGTAATCTCTGAATCCCTGGTGGTTAAGCAAATTCATTCTGAGATTCAAAAACTAAAGGCTTAGTCGTGTGATCGCTAGGAGTTGACCGTGGTTAAGATCTCATCCATAGATTCAGAGATTAGTGCATTTTCCAATTCGTCAGATGTAACTGAGGTCAGCAAATCCATTCTGAGATTCAAAGACTAAGGCAATTCTCCCAATCTCCAAACCAAGTGGTCAAGGTTGGGTTAACCTTGAGCACCTATCAGCCGGCAACAAGTGTCAAGTTTTGGTGCCTTCTATACATAAACTCCAGAAATTATAAGAAAAGGGAAGATTTAAAGGTAAAATACAAAATCAAAATAAATGATAAAGTGTGCACTATAGGATTAATTCAAAAAAATTAATGACTGAGTATGCCCACAGAAATAATGCCTGGAGATTCAATTTTTATCCAAATATAGGCATATTATATGTTTTCAGAAATGGCAAAAGATGAGGAATCTGTTAGTGATGATAATTTTTAATTTTGACTTGGTGGGAAAGAGAAATAAGGGTTTTCATTTCAGAATCAAATCTATTTGGAGAGATATTTACAGAGGTAAAGGCAGTTGAAAGGGATCAATTTTAAAGGATTCAAATTTAGAGGGAGAAGTGACCATATAGATGGAGGCAGTTCCAGAAATAAATGAATTTGGGAGAATTGGAAGATATTTTGTGAAAATTGGCAGGTGCCATTTTGTTGAAATTGGCTCTCTTTTCCTATATCTTTTCTTTTTCTCCATTGTTGGTGGTGGAGAGTTCTGGTTTAGGGAAAAATCTTGCAATCTAAATTCTCTATGATATTTTCTGGACTAGTTCCATGAGTGGATCCTACTATAAATATGGCCCTCTTCTCTTCATATAGGGTGTTTTCCTAATTCCTTTTTGGTCTCAGATGATAATTTGTCTTGTAATAGTCTAGATTTTGAATGAATCTTCAGCACTGTTATACTGCTATCAAATTGTCTCCATTTGTTTCTTAAATCTTTTGGGTTAAAGCATCAAGGATTTTTTGTCTTTCTGTTGTGAGTTCACAATAGAGTTATTTCAAGGAAATAACTAAGTTTAGGATTCATTTTCAAGTGTGTATAAAGTGAGATATCAAGCGTATTTCATATTTGTCTTTCAATGCATGCTGATCAATCTGTTTCCTATTTTTGGGTCTCTTCCAAGGGGAGAGTTAAATTCTTTGAATAGGAGATTGCATATCTGAATACACGGGTGGATTCTTAAGTAGAATTTGATAAATGGTGTATGTTTAATGTAGGGCATCACATATTAAGGCTATGTTGTTTTCTCATTTCATAAGCTTTCTATTTCAATGATTTGTTTGACTCTGTTGCCCATTGGATAAGGCACTGGTCTATGAGGGATTTGGGGTATTTCATAGGTCCATCCCAACCAATACATAAATGATAACATTTTCCCTTTCATGTTGATAGGAGGAGTTAGGAAGTATTTCTAGTTTTCAGATTCATTGTATGTAAGTGGGATTTTGCATGAGATCTGGTGAGTACTGGAGTATTTGTTACCTAAAAGTCTGAAAACTATTCCAAAAAGTGATATACCTGTAGGCCTATTATTTTCAATAAGGAGTTATGTGTGTGCAAATGAGGTGTACCTGCTTGATTGAGTGGAGCTTGAAGTGTAGAAGGTTGTAGGCCTTGTAAACGTTAGCCCTTTCTTGTCCTTTAATATGTAAGAAGTGGATCTATGACAATCAGATAAATATCCCATCTCTGGTTATCATTTTCTCTTTTAGAATCGGAGGGTGCAAGAAAAAGCACTAATAGATCTGATAGAGACAAAGTAGTGAGAAGTTATAGAGCACAGAATACAGATTGGATTTGATAGGAAATCAGTGCTACATCCAGATCACTCACTTGTTCCCTAGCAATTATAGTAAGAAAATCCCTTAATAGGGTGAACTTTAACAAGTTTTTCATTGTAAATCCCTTAACCGAGAGAGCTCTTAATAGAGTCTTGAAATCCTCTTGCAAGGTAGATCTTAGCAAATCTGATTGTACTTCTAACAAGGTATTAATCACTCCTAACAGGGTGAACCCTCAGAAATGGTAATTACAGCTCCTAATAGGGAAGACTCATTTAAAGTAGTAGTGAGCTCGTGGGTGTCATCCCCACTGTGGTTTTTTCCTCTAACCAAGGGTTTCTGCACATAAAATCATCATGTCATGTGTGATTATTTTGTGGATGTTTGATTTTGTTATCTTTTATTTGTTTACTTCAGTTATATGCTTAGTGATTTGGAAGTTATTATTGAAGTTATTTAGATCGGTGGTTGGATTAGTTCATAAATTTTTTGTATTGATTCACACCCCCCCCCCCTCTCATTACCTAAGAATTATAATAGTACATTCCCAGGTACTCATGACATTTTTTGAGTGATCCAAGCACCTAGTATTGACTCCACTTGGCTTCACAGGTTTGAGAATACCCTTCACAGGTGGTGGTTAATAGAGAATAGCACACTAGCCATTGTGTTACCTAGCCTTATCCATCATTTCTAATTAAGGATGATTCTCTTTTTATTATGAGTTTAAACCCATAGCTACCATAATGGTATTGTTTGATGAGTCATATACCCCCTTGTGATTGACCAGTAATGTTTGTTTATGCGTATATGCTTATTTGCAATTTATCATCAATTTTAATGTGAAAATGAATTTTAATGTTATTTAGTGTAAACTAATGGCTAAATGAATTTAATGTGCCTTATGTGTATTCACAATGTAGGTAATTGCATTATTTGAGTATTGAGGTTAATCGGGAATTAGAAAAGTGATTTTTAATAATTATTATTTTTCATTTTATTTCAAAAAGCATTAAAAAGTGGGTTTATACTATAAAATTGAAGTCATTTTTATAGATAGTCTTTTATTTGAATTTTTACTCTAAAACACTCCTACATTGTAAATTTATATTGTTGATTGGAGATAATCTAGTTGGAGAAATTTTGTGGGTAAGAGCTCTTTGGAATTGTCTTAGGAAAATTGATTTGTTGTTCAAAGGATTGGATTTCTCGTCTTATGTGTCCAAATTTATTTGATTTTTGAATGCTTGGACAAGTTTGAGGTAGGGGATTTTTTTTGTATGAATTTCCATTCTTATTGCTTTTAATTGAATGAATTTCATTTGTTTAATGAATTAAATCATTTATCTTGTTTAAAACAAGTCATTTTATTGATTTTGCAATGAGATTCAAACAAAATTAGGAAACATAGTTCCAAGAAATATTATGCTATCAAAATTTATATTAAATAACCCAAATGTGAAAATGGTAGTAAAATTGTATTGTTGGATGATTGGATTTCATAAGTATATTTCAAAAAATTTTATATTTGCATCATCAATTTGGGTGTTCTTGGAGGTCCTATCATGAAGGTTTTGTCTTTTACTTGGTTATGGGAATTTTTACATGAAATATTGTCAAAAAAGAATTTAATGATTTTGATATGATATTGTGAAAGGGAATAAGGGGTAATATGTATGAAATTTCATTCTTTGATTGATTTGGATTAGTTCTCATATGGATATGGCCAATTTAATAATTGTGCATAAAATATAAATAGTGACTTTTTGGGATTCAACATTGAGTTTCATTTTGGTTTCCTAATTCCTATAGAATGGGATGAAACTAGGGTGTGGTTATTACAGTTAGCTAAGGGAGTGACTCTCAATGGGTGTCAGTTCCCAAAGTGGAAAATAGTGTAACTCATGAGGGTTAGAGTAATTCAAGTGAAAACATAATTATAATATTGGTAAAAATACTTAAGATAATTTGGATGCCCCTTGCATTCCTTGAGAACTTGTATAGGATAAGGATGAGGGTTTGGTCATTCATGGGGTGTTGATCTAGCATCATTGAGTCTCCTCGTCTCGATGAGAGGATATCTTAGTTTCATGTGAGCCATCACTTTGAGCTACATGATGACACTCTCATTCCATGACCTCTAATATATAACCTTTTAAATATATTTAAGTAGACTCACAATATGGCATATGAATTTTATACTCTCTCTATTATGGATATTGTGTTTCTAAGCATGTATGATGTGTCTAGATTGTGTATGGTGAGTGTCCAAGCTCATCTATCCCTATGTGTATTCTTATTAGAGTGTTTAGGTCATGTCACTATCTCCATAACCACTGTTAGAGACCGAGGACTTAGAATTGTGGATCGACTTCGAGACAACATATCACATCTTCTTCTCTTGTACATTCGTGTTCTTGCATTCTATGCAAAATGTAAAAAATGTACATTGATTTTAAAGGAAATGTAATATATAATTGTATAATGGACACTTAATAAGGAGATTGATGTAATTTTATGATATTAGAAATGGATTAGAATACATCATGTGAGTTAGTGATGGTATTCAACATGATTTTTATGCTTTATTTAATTATAAAAAATGTTGTAATTTAGGAATTGTATAGGAACACTTTGTTTAGTGTTTAAAATTAAATTACTTATTTTTTTGTGGAGTCTTTAGGATGTTATATTATCCTCTCATTTTTCTCATGTGGATTGGAGTGAATTTAAATGAATCTAAGTGGGTTTGAGTGTATTCAAGTCAATCTGGGCTCACTTGGGGTACTATGATTACGTCTAGTAAGGTGTTGTAAAGTATCCAAGTAGTGCAGTTTGTGGTTCTTATTGCTTTTAAACTTGGGGAAATACTGTAGGATGGTATGGAGGTTTGGTACCCTCCCCATTCTCTCCTTGTGCATTTTTATGGTCCATATTATCTAGGGGACTATTTTTTCCACTATATCCCTAAATCCTTTCAAGGTTTTTTGTGTTCCTTAGATGCCATTAAGGAATTTAGTCAACTCTAGTGCATCTATGATGTCTAGATTAAATGTACTATGTCTTTGATTCACTCAGTGTTTAGGACAAATGTGTGTTTAGGGGACTACAACAAGAATAATTGGAAACTAGGGGCACTAGCATCTAGAATAGATACTAATGTACCCAAAGGAAGCCAGTGCACCAAAGGATTAAGGCACAATGCACCAATGTCCTAGCACGTCGATTTCCTTGTTAGTTTCCCAAGTTCTCTATTAGAGCTCGAGTCATTCATTCAAGTTAGTAGGGTTCTCATGGTCTGGGAGAGTCATTTTTACCCCATAAAAGATTCCTATTAAATCTTGAAGTGTCTAGGGAGCCACTAAGGAATATTGAGTAGGTTTAGATTGATTTTGAGTTATTTTAATGGAATTTGTGTGCAAGGTTGTGCTTGTTAAAGCCTATTTGTGACACCTGAGACCTAGAAAAAGGTTTTGTTTTCCAAGTTGAATCTTGTAAATTTTTGGAGGGTGTTGGGGGACTCTAATAACCTTGTAAAAATTGTCTAATGTATTTGGAGGTCTTTCCTCTTTCTTAGTATACATTTTTTAGTTTTAGTCTTCCACTTGTGTGGTGTCACATGTTGACAAGTTGTCATAATCTTGAGGTTTGATCTTTAATGTGTATTGAATATTTTTAGCTTAAATGTCTCAAACAATATTATTCCATGCTTTCTTATGTATATATAGATCATATTCCCAGGGGTTCCTAGGTGGGGAATAGCAATACCTAGGTCACATGAATTAGATAGGTTAAGGTGTTGCCTTGTTTGACCTAGCATAATATGTTTGAGAAGTTATTATTTGTAAAGGATCACTTAGACCCTCATGTGCATCAAGGAGTCCTTTCTAGTTTGATGTTCTCCTTGATGTTTAACTTGTGCTTAGCATAGATGTTTAGGGCCTTTAGTGGCACCGTTGCTCTTGTGTGCCTCTTCAATGGTGTGATCAATTAATATGTTTGACTTGATTTGACTTGAATGTATATTAATTGGCACCTAATTAAAAAATTTAAACTACATGGTGTGATTGTTTCATTCAAATGTGAAAGAGATTAAATAATTCATGCTTTGTGATATGTTAATGTTGGACTTGCAAAGAGTGCTTTGCACAAAATATTCTATAAGAATGTGTAGTGCATATGTGAAGTTTTCACAATAGATCACTTAGCTCAATGAATTATGTCCCCAAATTGCATTGTTCAATATATTCATGTGAGAGCTTATGTGGCTTATTTCCTTGTGGCATGTGATAGTGATTTTTGATATTTTATTTTAGTTCCTTATGTAAGCATTTCTTGTATAGATGAATGGCTAGTAACCTACTATATAAGTCAATATATAAAGTTCCCATAAATTTGAATCATAATGTACCTTGATTGTCCTTGTTTTTAGAACATGTAATAAAGGTGATCCCTATTATTGTAACTTTCCTCATAAATGTGGTGCTTTAAGTGAGCCTAATCCTTGCATTAAATGATTTTCATGGGGAAGGATATAATTTCCCTTCCATTGACTACATTACATCAAAATTGTAAATGTATGCAAGTTGAGTGAGTCAATAGTTGTATGTATTTGTACTTGAATTATTGTAGATTACTTCAGTCGCAAATGACTAGTTTTTGTGGTGTACCTAGAAATGTTATATAATGCTCGTTATGCACTACATACCCTCCCAATATTTTGTTTGGAAAAATGTTGGGTCTCCCTTTTTTTCTTTCCCTTCCTTTTCATTTGTTTCTCTTTTTTTTTGTTTTTCTTTGTTTCCTTTTCAATGCTTCAGATTCTGGCACTCCAAAGTTGTTCCCCTTTTTTTGCCTTGCTTTTTGTCAAACCCTCAAACCTTAAGGTTTCATAATGCTCCTTGAGTCACTTGACTATCTATAGTGATTAGATCTCAGAGTCCCAACCTTTGACATGCAAAATGTCACCTTAAAACAACTAAGGACGGTGTACATTTAATGCACTGAGCTTGACATGTTATAAAAGGTCTTTGTACCTAATTTTAAAGTCGCCAAGTGACAAAAAGCAAGTTGTGAGATCTGAGTAGGATGAAGCTTTCAAAAACCTAATGTTTGTATTTTCTAAGGTTGTTATCGTATTATTGGGTACTTTCAAGTGGATTTTTGTATTTCCTCATGCGAGTTTCAAAAAGGTAGAGATTTGTTCACTTCTTTCTTGAAGTTTTTGTGTGCTCTTTTTGTATTCTTCATTTTTGTTTTCATTTCTTTTTTTATGTAGTCTAAGATTCCTATTATGAGCTAAGAATAAGTGATTTTTGAGTGAAATGCATTCCCTAGTTGTGTTAAGGTTCTTTAATTTTGTGTTTTTGAGCTTCTTCATGCCCTGAGTTTACAATGTCGCATGTTTTGGTATGAGAATTTTGTAGAATCCATTAATGTAAGGATTTTTCAATGTTATTCCTATTTACCCTATGTCATACAGTGAAAAGTTGAGGCACACTTCTAAGATTTGGATAAAAATACATTAATTTCTAGGGTTTTTATGTTCCCTAGTTGAATTTATTCTTTGTAAGTATACCTCATGTACTAAGCCAACCTTCTAGTGAATCTCCACTCTTGTTTGGTTATTTTTGGTTTGAAATGTGTCAACAAGTTGTCAACCTCTGAAAAATATTGGTGTGTTGGTCTTCTTGTACTCATCCCCAAATTTGCATTCTCACTTTTCTATATCCTTGAGTCTAGACCTTTGGACTTCCCTTTCTAGAGTCCCCACATCAGAACTAACCCTTGGCCAAAATCATGTTTTAAAATAGAAGTGACCAATGTTTAATGGGAATCACACCTCTAAGTTTGGAGCCCTTACCTTTGATCTACCTTATCCCACCAAGGAGGGACTTTCCTAGATCTCTAATCCCATTTCCATGATCCTCCTCTCTTGTAGTCCAAAGTCTAAATGAAGGAGTGTCTCAGGAATTTTCATTCTGAGTATCCCTCATCGACCATCCATTATCCTTAAGGGAAGCTAATCTCAATATATCTAAACCCCAATTCCTAGAGTTTTAGTATATAGAAATAAAATATTTTATGTGTTACCAAATAAAGTCTTATTTTGTTTTGCAGGACACGGGTTGATACAACGATAGCCCTAGTGTAAGCGCTTGAGGCTAGCACCATGGGATCCTCCTAGAAAGAAGACTAAGATGAAGTTTCTCATTGATAAGACCCCAACAACCATAAAATATGTGTATCACAAAAAGATCAAGATCTCTAAGTTAGAGAACAAAGTTGAAAATGTTACGGACATCAAAATTAGGGATGTCAATTTGAGTGTCATCAGAACCACAATGGATAGCCTGCCAACAAGCTCCTATTTTATCAAGAGTTGCATGACTTCACACTCTTGTGTACAACTTCCTTCTCATAATCATATTAGTCACCAGATTTGGTCCTCGTCATGGCCTATCACTATTTTGATGCCACCAAGAAGTGCATGAATGTGGAGGAAAAATAAATCACTAATTTCATTATAGATATAGCCCACATCATCCTTCACCTCCCAAAGAGGGCCACTCTTACATTCATAGATGAGGAGGCACTATCCTAGTACACGTAGGAGGCAAAATAAAAAATATTTTTGAATTGGAATTGGCTCATTCATCCATGGAAGGATGAAACCAAAATGTCTAACACAATCCCACATTGTAACTTCCTCCCACCCATCTAGGTCATCATCATAATCCTATTTTGCATCTCCTGGAAGTTGAACATGAAGAAATATCATACCTAGATGTACTATTTCATATCTAGCATATGCAATGGATCTATCTATTTTGATTGGAAACACATCATTTGCAATGAGCTCAACAAGTAGCTGCTTGTTGATAATTCCTAACAATTTTATATGACTTCTTATTTTGTCTAGTTGGTGGCTAGACTAAAGCACCACCAAGAAAGATTGCAAACCCATGGGTTACAAGGAGATGATCCACATAATTCCTTCCCTTGGTAGTTCTACCCTCAACTTCATTTTGATCAATTTACAAAAAATTATCACCATGTCAATGACGCCTGTTGGTGTTTGAAAACTCTTATGCCACTTAGGGCTGCCAATATGCCTTGAGACTGATGTTAGGACTGGTTAAATCCAAGTGTGAAAGCTCTGCAAGGCAACTAGACCAACTATAGGGTCTTAGCATGCCCTCTTCTGCTTCTGGCTCTGCAAAACCAAGGCGGGTGCACCTAATTTAGACAAAATTCAAACTCACTACACACCTTATACTTCTAGATTTATATAGTAGATCATAGTAAAGGATTACTGAATACTAACCAGGTATTCATTGAATCAACTCTACTATGCAAGGTAAAATGGTCTTGTGACCTCAAAACTATGAGGGATTGCAAGATTGGAAATATTAAATATGATTGGGTTTCCTGTAGGATGCAGAAAACCATGCAACACTTTGCATCAGCACAAGGATACTAGCTTAAGATCAGTGCCTTATCCATTGGGCATCACACCTGAAGTGAACATAGAACACAAGGACAACTACTAGATTCATCTAAGAATCCAAGCCATAAACACAGTTAAACATCTCTTACACTACTTACAAGTATCCTTACTGATTGACCCTAATGAATCTATGCTTCACTCAGAGACTTTTAACCTGATCCTAAATCAAGGCTGAGAGATGAAACATATACATAAGCAACCAAATGCAATGAGCCAAAAAAATCATAATTCATTAAGAGCAACTAAAGGAGAGATCCAAGAATGAGAAACTGTATTAAGTATGTGGATTCAAATCCCTGCATTACAAGTTGATTCAGAAAACACCATAAACAATATGCAAAAGATACATGAGGTTTTTCCCTAATGTTGATACAACCACTGGAACTAAAAAAAATTTAGAACCCCTAGACAGTCAAAATTTTAACTATTTATACCACTGGTTACCTTGGAATCCTAAACCAGTAGGATGCAACAAGCTACGGGTAACAAAGGTTAAGACTTCAACCACCCAACCAACAGCAAAATTTCAAAATTCTCTTGTAAAAAGCCTCAAACAACAAAATCTGTCCTTCACCACATGGAAAAACATCCCTGCAAACACTCATGGCACCCTGGACCACACCGCAACAGCAAGCACCACCAAACCAATCAAATCTAGCCATAAAAGCATTGAATTCTAGTACCTTTGGTCACTGCAGATCCTCAGGAAAATCAAAATTTGAAACCAAATGGTCATCAGGCATTTTGTGAGCTCTATGTTCCTTAACTATTTTCCCCTAGTTGCGTAGTTGCGCGGTCATGAACTTCACTGCCTTAGAAAATGGGCTTCATTTTATGCCTGGTCACATGATCCCATAGCCCAGAGACGGGCTATGCGAACATGTGACAACCTGTGAACCCTAACCGCCAGCCTACCTGCCACCGCATGAAGTTAACACCAAGTGGTTTTTCGCATGATCGCAAGCCATGGGAATGGCCCTTGTGATCATGCGTCAAGGACATAAGACCACCACATCACCACCCACCGGCCAATCAAAGTTCAAAAAATCATAACACCAAGCAATTGGTCCAAGCCAAACTTAGCGAACTGGCAACAAGGTATTTCTTAGTCGCAGAATGAAAGACTTAACTTTGATTTAACTCTGTGAACTGGCAAAAACACATGCTAAAAATGGCCACTTAAGTTATCTAGCGAACTGTTGACTGAAGACATTTCACCAGTTCGTGGAAATAATAGCACTACCGCTAAAACATCACGCAAACCAGTGATAAGAAGAAGATTTTGTTGGGCCACTAAACACTTTATCCACACTGCCAAAAGCACCGAGAAAACTTGACTAGGCCCACATTGGAAAATCAACAGCTGTCATGACTTCGCATAGCCCTGATAACTCCTTCACACTTTAGTGACAATCGTTGATGCTATGACACGTCAGGATCCTCTGACTCATCCGAAAACCAGGTCCCACCAACGGCTCCAACTCATCCCCCACAGACACGTGCCAACTAGTCACATGATCGCATAGCCAAAATTTGGGCTATGTGATCATGCAATAGCCAACCAAAGGCTGCCACATAACCACCTCTAGGACCACTGCCATCCTACCAATGGGCCCCACACGCAAGAAAGGAACCGGTTGCATGGTCCATGTCAAAAATTTCTGACATGCGATCATGCGACAACCAATAAGAACATGCACCCCTACTCCCCTTCTAACACTGGGCCCACTTGGAAAATCCAATAGTTGTCATGAAAGCATAAGGGATAAACATCATGCACCTTTTCCATGCGAACAAGTGACAACCACAAATCCTGTTTGAGCTTTAAACACACCTGGCAACTGGGAAGAACTGGGACCCATGCGGACAGGTGGCAAGCGGTCGCATGATCGCATGTCAGAAAAGTCTGACATGTGGCCATGCGACAACCAATCAGGAAGAGCCTTTGAAGACCTGGGCCCACCATCCATCGCACTTGCATAGTTAAGACTGATGAACAAGGAGTACCGACAGAAAAGAAGAAATGCAAGGTCAAAAACACATAGGGTTTTCAGTGAAAGATCAAAAACATCCAAGGTTTTCACAATGGTGAATGATCAAAAACACACAGGATTTCCAACAGACCGAAAGGTAAGTGCACAATAGCAGGAAGGCACAGGTCAAAAACAATGAGGGTTTTCACACAGATCGAAAACATCATGGATTTTTGAAAACACTATGGGTTTTCGACACTGTGGCAGATTTTGAAATTGTTTTCCTGCAGACCTTAAAATTTGAATATCTTTCTGGGTTTTATGACTCAGGAGATGTGATCTAAACTAAAGCAAGGTGACACATGAAGCACACAGGGTAGGACACTTTTACAAAAACATTGCAGGGAGGAGGCCATTTTCAAAGGATTTTTGCTATGACAAAAAAATGGCCTAACAGTGGCTCTAGTTGGGGATGCATGTCTCTTGCAGGCATGGCAAGAATTCAAAATCACTGGGAGAGTAGACCAACCACTGGACAAAAATAAGGAACTCAAAACATGTAGGGAATAGGAAGGAAAAACACACAACAGGAAAGGGAAAGCATTTACAGAGTGTACATTTTTTACAAAAACCTGCAGCAACAAACATGAGTTAATTCCTGCCTTTGTCAAAAATCTGATTTTCATTTCTTCCTTCATGAGGAACACCAAATATTTTGTTTTCATTTGTCTCCATAGGGCTGTCAACATGTTCAACCAGCATATCAGGAAGAAAAAAGTAGCTTTCTTCACAGTGCATGTAAAATTTTTTGGCACTCTCTCCATCTTGCTCACTTTGAAGAAACAAATCAGTATACCCATGAATAGCACCATCAAATAAGAACCTATTCTTCTCCACTGATTCATGTATGCCATCAATTGGAAACACAAAGAACTCATACTCTGCCTGCTGAAAGGCCTCATCTAGACTTTTTCTTTGTATTTCCATAGGCGTAACCGGCCGGACCTCAAATGAATAGTCAGATTGATACCCACAGATAGAAAATGGGCATCCTGATTCAACTAAATCTGAGACCTCCACATGTTCTTCAAAAAAAGGATTGATAACTCCACACAATACACCTTGTTGAACATCATAACAAAAAATGGGCTAACAGTCAAATTCTTCATCATATAAAGCATTAGAAAACACTTTAAAATCAGTACCCATCTCAACCTCATGGAGACTCACAGCACATGAAGTAAAATTAGAACCATATGAAGACTCACTAATATCACATTCAAACACCACTTCCTTGTCTTCATACTCCTCACTGAAGGAGTGTTCACTTCCATCATTACTCTCTTCCTCCCATGCCTCATCTGATTCACATGAGGACACATTAGCATCACTGCCTTCATCATCCTCACCTGAATAGCCACTAAAATCATATTCAGACATTTTTGAATGAATGGAGGATCCTGCACACCTTGACCCTGATTCCTGCTCATTGCCACAATTTGAATACTCTTCTGACAAAGACTCATCAAAAGAAGTACCCTTAGCACTAGAAATGGATTACTCTAGAATACAACATTCATTCCCCTTTTGTTGATGGTCTCTTTGCAACCTTTTCCATTCATCATCATCAGCAAACTCCTCTAAAAACAACCACTTAAACTCAGTCAAAGAAGAAATGCATTTTGGGGGTAGATTTAGATACCAATTAGATGCAACTCCCTTGAGGGATCTCCCAAAAAATATCATGCTAACATCCTCATCCAAAATCTGATATTCTATAATAAATCTATAGAATGCTAGGACATGTCTGACTGCTGAATCAAACTTACAATCAAAGCCAGGAATCAAACCCAAAAGCTCACTAGGGAAAGCATGAGGGGACTTTGGAAGAACATAACTCAGAGGTCTATCCAACTTGAGGAAACCAAGCAACCTAGACTAACTTTTCCCCTGATTAGTCATTTGACTTAATGCAATACCTCCATAAAATTTTGTAGAGATGCAACTGAAAACCTAAAGTATGTAACCTCTACTCACACCTTATCCTTTTCTAGTGCTTGATCACTTAATAAGGTATATTTGAAACTGGAGAAGTACCTGGGAGTCTTGCAGCAGAAGACCTTGTTGACTGGAAGGTAGGGTAGATCTTGAGCTCACCATGGAACTCCATTAGATTTTGCAATGTAGAGTCACTCCCAACCAATACAAAACTCCAAGTAACTCACTATTTATTAGAAAGAACACTAATCAAATAGAGAAAATCAAAGCCGCCACTCACAACTAGGTGAGAAAATTTTTAGCAAACGCTTTGTTTTTGTATTTGACTCTTTCCAATGGCTTCCCCAGCAGAGTTGCCATCTTGTTGGTGACTCAGATGGGTAAATCAATCTGGTCAATAAAGATTTTGAATACTTCAATATGACTGCAACCAGAGATTCTAACAGATAGTTTTCCTTTTCATTGTTCTCCCCAGAAGAGTTGCCATCTTATTGGTGACTCAGATGGGCAAATCAATCTGGTCAATAAAGATTTTAAATACTTCAATATGACTGTAACCAGAGATTCTAACAGATAGTTTTCCTTTTCATTGTTCTCCCTAGTAGAGTCACCATCTTGTTGGTGTTTGAAAACTCTTATGCCACTTAGGGCTGCCAATATGCCTTGAGACTAATGTTAGGACTGGTTAAATCCAAGTGTGAAAGCTCTACAAGGCAATTGGACCAACTATAGGGTCTTAACATGCCCTCTTCTGCTTCTGGCTCTGCAAAACCAAGACGGGTGCACCTAATCCAGATAAAATTCAAACTCACTACACACCTTATACTTCTAGATTTACATAGCAGATCATAGTAAAAGATTACTAAATACTAACCAGGTATTCATTGAATCAACTCTACTATGTAGGGTAAAATGGTCTTGTGACCTCAAAACTATGAGGGATTACAGGATTGGAAATATTAAATATGATTGGGTTTCCTATAGGATGCAGAAAACCATGCAACACTTTGCATCAGCACAAGGATACTAGCTTAAGATCAGTGCCTTATCCATTGGGCATCACACCTGAAGTGAACATAGAACACAAGGACAACTACTAGATTCATCTAAGAATCCAAGCCATAAACACAGTTAAACATCTCTTACACTACTTACAAGTATCCTTACTGATTGACCCTAATGAATCTATGCTTCACTCAGAGACTTTTAACCTGATCCTAAATCAAGGCTGAGAGATGAAACATATACATAAGCAACCAAATGTAATGAGCCAGAAAACTCAGAATTCATTAAGAGCAACTAAAGGAGAGATCCAAGAATGAGAAACTGTATTAAGTATGTGGATTCAAATCCCTGCATTACAAATTGATTCAGAAAACACCATAGACAATATGCAAAAGATACATGAGGTTTTTCCATACTGTTGATACAACCACTGGAACTAACAAAAATTTAGAACCCCTAGACAATCAAAATTTCAACGATTTATACCACTGGTTACCTTGGAATCCTAAACCAGTAGGATGCAACAAGCTATGGGTAACCAGGGTTAAGACTTCAACCACCCAACCAATAGCAAAATTTCAAAATTCTCTTGCAAAAATCCTTGAACAACAAAATTTGTCCTTCACCACATGGCAAAACATCCCTGCAAACACTCATGGCACCCTAGACCACACCGTAACAGCAAGCGCTACCAAACCAATCAAATCTGGCCATAAAAGCATTGAATTCTAGTACCTTTGGTCGCTGTAGATCCTCAGGAAAATCAAAATTTGAAACCAAACGGTCATCACGCATTTCACGGGCTCTATGTTCCTTAATCATTTGCCCCTAGTTGCACAGTCCCGCAATCATGAACTTCACCGCCACAGGAAACGGGCTTCATTTTATGCCTGGTCGCATGATCGCATAACTCAGAGATGGGCTACGCGAACATGCGACAACTCGCGAACCCTAACTACCAGCCTAACTGCCACCGCATGAAGTTAACACCAAGTGGTTTGTCCCATGATCGCAAGCCATGGGAATGGCCCTTGTGATCATGTGACAAGGCCATAAGACTACCACATCACCACCCACCGGCCAATCAAAGTTCAACACATCATAACACCGAGCAAGTAGTCCCAGCCAAACTTAGCGAACTGGCGACAAGGTATTTCTTAGTCACAAAATGAAAGACTTAACTTCGGTTTAACTCCACGAACTGGTGACAACACATGCTAAAAATGGCCACTTAAGTTATGTGGCAAACTGGAAATTGAAGACATTTCACCAGTTCATGAAAATAATAGCGTTGCCGCTAAAACATCACGCGAACTAGTGACAGGAAGAAGATTTTGTCGGGCCACTAAACACTTTATCCACACTGCCAAAAGCATCGAGAAAACTTGATTGGGCCCACATTGGAAAATCAATGGCCGTCGTGACATCACATAGCCCTAACAAATCTTTTGCACTTTAGTGACAACCGTCAGTGCTATGACACATCAGGATCCTCTGACTCCTTCGGAAACTAGGTCCCACCAACGGCTCCAACTCATCCCCCGCAGACACGTGCCAACTAGTCGCATGATCACATAGCCAAAATTTGGGCTATGCGATCATGCGATAGCCAACCAAAGGCTGCACATAACCACCTCCGAGATCACTGCCATCCTACCAATGGGCCCCACACGCAAGAAAGGAATCGGTCGCATGGTCGCATGTCAAAATTTTTTGACATGCGATCATGCGACAACCAATAAGAACATGCGGCCCTGCTCCCCTTTTGACACTGGGCCCACCTGGAAAATCCAATGGCTGTCACGAAAGTGTAAGGGATAAACATCATGCACCTTTTCCATGTGAACAAGTGACAACCACAGACCCTATCTGAGCTTTAACCACACCTGGCAACTGGGAAGAACTGGGACCCACATGGACAAGTGGCAAGCAGTCGCATGATCGCATGTCAAAAAAGTCTGACATGCGGCCATATGACAACCAATCAGGAAGAGTCTTTGAAGACCTGGGCCCACCATCCATCGCACTTGCATAGTTAAGACTGATGAACAAGGAGTACCGGCAGAAAAGAAGAAATGAAAGGTCGAAAACACATAGGGTTTTCGGTGAAAGATCGAAAACATCCAAGGTTTTCACAATGGAAAATGATCAAAAACACATAGGATTTCTGACAGATCGAAAGGTAAGTGCACAAAAGCTGGAAGGCACAGGTTGAAAATAATGAGGGTTTTCACACAGATCAAAAATATCATGGATTTTTTAAAACACTGTGGGTTTTTGACACTGTGGCAGATTTTGAAATTGTTTTCCTGCAGACCTTAAAATTTGAATATCTTTCTGGGTTTTACGACTCAAGAGATGCGATTTGGACTGAAGCAAGGCGACACATGAAGCACATAGGGCAGGACACTTTTACAAAAACATTGCAGGGAGGAGGCCATTTTCAAAGGATTTTTGCTATGATAGAAAAATGGCCTAACAACGCCTTCATTTTTATAGGATAAACAGGTTAACAAGAGAGGTCAGATTCTATCTCTCTAAGAATTTTATGGAACCTGTAGATAAATGGGGTGTTGGTTCACTCATTTTAGATGTGTACATACTTTTGAGTAATTGGTTTCACTAGGAAGCCTCTCCTCCTTCTCCCTCATTGTACAAATAGACTAATTTTGTTAGAGTTTTGTAGACATATCCTAGAAGTGTAAGAACTAATGACCTGAAAGCATAAGCCCAAAGTTTAGTTCCCCTTTTCCTTTGGCTACTACAAGTGCATCTCCACCACCTCTACTAAGGAAGTATTTTTTGAGTTGAAAAGCTTAAACCTCCAAGATTTTAATTATGAGCAAGATTCTTATGACCCAAAGAGAAAGATTTTAATTATGAGTAGGATCCTGACATTAAACATTTTTGGGAAAATCTATAGGAGGATTTTTCTAGGAGGTGATGTTAGTACCACATGATGACCACCCCCTAGATCAGAGATTTCAAACTCTAAGACATCTTGGAGGATTTTGTAGGTAACGAGGAAATTTTATACCAGGCCTATGAGGCTAAAGGAATGGGTCAAAAGCATATCCCTGTACACTTCAATGGGATGAGATAGAAGGATTAGATATAATGGATCTCACTGAAAATTTGATTTATCACATCCATAAGGTCTTTGACCTCCATCTCCCCAAGATTTCATAGAAGTACAAGACATAGAGAAAGCTATATTCAAAGAAATACAAGAAGAGAAAAGAGACAATAAATAAAGGAGGAAAATCCTCCAAATAGGTGGATCCCCTAGATGGCTCTTTTGGAGCAAAAGTAATGCAGGTGTTAGGGAGGAAGATGCACCAAGCCAAAAAAATTATATCTACCATTGAACAAGGGGTAATATTTGGGCTTTATGTTGTGCCCCTAGCATCTGTAGCCCCACCAAGAACAATAATTGACATAGGTGCCCCAGAAGAATAGGTTCTCAGTGGATCAGTTCCTACAACAACCACCCTAGCCAATGAAGGTTCATTGTCCCAACCCAGAATAGTGCCACTATATTTCTATGAGGACAATAAGGTAACCTCATTCGATGATGAAATTCCCCTCATGCACTCTTGGATGAAAACTTTTGGAGCTTAACTAGCTCTATGGAAGATAGGCACCTGCATCCAAAACCTCCCATTACAAGTCCCCTTCTTGAAGGATCAAGCTCTTCTGCCACAACAAGCTCCATATACTGAGGAGCTAGTCTTTCAAGATGCACAAGATTGTACAAAGCTCAAAGCTCTGGATCCCAAAGATATAAATATGATGCTCACTTTGGAAGAATAGGTCACCCTATTCCAAGAAGTAGAAGAAGTAGAGAAAAATAAACAATAAGAGGAGTATTCCAAGAAGGAAAAAGAGACATGATAAAATGAGGCTCAATTTCTCAAAGAAAAAGAGGTCACCCAGAAGGTTGAAGAGAAGAAAAGAGTAGAGGTTGAAAGACTACACCTTGAAGAAGAAAATAGGAAAATAGTTGAGCAATAGGCCCTCCAACAGAAACAAGAAGACAAAAAAAGAGAGGAGGACATCCACCACAAGCCATAGAGGCCTTAGAATAGAGAATGCAATAAGATCTTGTAGAGAAATAGCAGCTCTAGGAGCAACACGAGGAAAAAGAAAAATAAAGAATGGAGCAATAGGCTAGTGAAAAGGCAAAAAATAGACTCATAGCGACAACCATAAACTTACAACATGGTATCCATGATCTTCAACAGCCAGTAATATAGACTCCTATGAACCCTTCTCCCAAAGAAACAAAAATAGAGAGAGGAATAATGTTTGCCTCCAAGGATACTACAGAAATGGAGATAAATACCCTAGTCCATCCCCTATGGTTAGAGTCTAAATTCAAAATAAAATAGCCCCTAGATTAAAAAAAAAAAGGCCTCTCTCTAGGATATCATGGCTTGATTTGTACCTTAAAAGAAGGTGAAGAAAGAAAGAAATGTTTTTTCCACCAAGAGAAATGAAAAAGGAGAAATGGTGACTGAGGTTTCCATGACACCTTTGGATAAAGACCAATTAGAGGTCACCCCCATAGATTACCAGACTACTCAGGTCAATTTTGGAAAAGGTACTAAGTGGGGAGAACTTCACAACCTTGATGATGCCACCAGCATGGTGCACAAGAGGATTGAGAAAGAGTATAAATCAAAGAATATATTGTAGGCCAAAATGGACCAATACAAGGAAATTTTACAGGATTTAGCATCTCCCATTTCCTTTGAAGCTCCTAACACATATGCCCCAACATTTATTCCACAAGAAGAGATGAATTTTTAGTATATGATGAAGATAAAATCCATAATTATGAACCAATCGATCTTTGAGTAAGTGGAGAAAGTTTGTGGCTTCCTCTCCAAGTCCATTAATTATTATTTTGAAGCAACACAAATCAGGCAACTGGTCCGCAATGAAGTGGGTGGGCACTAATATTGTCAAGCACAAGAAGCAAATAAAGATCCTAAAGAAGATACATACCATGGGTGAAGATGAACTAGTGGCGACTAGCATTCTCAAAAATGAGGATGTAATTTTTTTAGATATCAGTCTCTGGAAGCTTGATTTCTAGACAAATGTCATGAGTGTAGCATAGAGGTTGGTCACCCATTTCATGTCATTAATACATAAGTATGTTGCATAGTTTGTAGCGTATATATAGGATACCATGGGATCCCAGCCAGAAAGCATAGATGGATTTACCATTTTTTATTCTTTGATGGACCATTTCAAGCAGTGGATGGAGGAGAAATTTAGTTCCTCCTATAATTTTGAGAAGCAGGTCATTAATGAGTGTATAGGATTCATTTTAGCAATACACACTACTGTATTTGACTCCAAATTTTGATGAATGTTTGATGACATATTGAAATTTTTTTTTCGATTACCAATTAAAAAACTCATATCAATTTTGTCACTAAATTTTCATCACTTTCACGACCAAATTTTATACGTCAAAACCATGATCCAACATCATCAGTCAGTGATATAGAAAATGGAACTAGTTTTCATCAAAAATTTGAGAAAAACTTTGTCCATCTAGAGACAAAAAATATCCACAAAATATTGAAAAATGCCTCTTTGAAAGCGTCGAAAAAGAACCAAACATTCATCCATGTTCCGACAATGTTGACCAAACATTTCATTGCCATTACAACAAAAACATATTCTCTTGTACAATAACTTTGTTGTAGTTTTTTGTGGTTCGTTGAATTATGTTTGTCAAAATTTTGACGAAACACTATAGTTTTTTTTTAAAAAATGATTTGTTCACATTAGTATCAGAGCTATATGGATGCAACCCTTTTCAATCTGGATGCAACCCTAAACTAATTTGCATTGTCAAGTACTCTTTGAGTCTGAGTTTGCAACTATGCTTGCAAGTTTTCCCAAGGGTCTTCATCTATGTATTGTCATCAGATTAGACAATCTTCCCTAAGTTACTTGATGCTTAATTATTTTCCTTATCATTTGGAAGATGATTTTTGCAATTGTGGGGAGTGATGTAGCTAATCTATGATGAGTATTATTGTTTTCCAATAAAATGAATTATGACAACAATTTTGAAGACCCATGTGATGATGCTTGATTAGTGATGGATGATTGTCAACACTTCAAATTATCATTTCTTAATATTAATATATATCATATATTGGTATTGAAATATTTCTTATTTTTATGGTGGCTTTGTTTCTTATATAATATATGATGTCAGTGTGGTATTTTGGACATTATTAGTGATGCAAATACATATATATATCTAAAGTTTATATGTTTTTGCATAGATGAACCCAACCCCCCCCCCCCCCCTTTTCCAATAAAATGAATTATGAAAACAATTTTGAAGACCCATGTGATGATGCTTGATTAGTGATGGATGATTGTCAACACTTCAAATTATCATTTCTTAATATTAATATATATCATATATTGGTGTTGAAATATTTCTTATTTTTATGGTGGCTTTGTTTCTTATATAATATATGATGTCAGTGTGGTATTTTGGGCATTATTAGTGATGCAAATACATATATATTTCTAAAGTTTATATGTTTTTGCATAGATGAACCCAACCAAACCCCCCCCCCCCCCCCCCAAGAAAAAAAAATTCCCAATCTAATCAAACCCCCAACCCTCAAATCCAAACCAATACCGAGACCTGTAACTTAGTTTTCAACAAAACCTAATAACTTATCCTCAAAGAAGTGCCTTTAAGTTGTTTGTTCGATTCAAAAAATTAGAAGAAGCACTAAGTAAGCTGAATAAGAATTGCAAAACTTGAGAAATAATTCCTACCTTGTATCAATAGGAACACCTCCAATTGGAACAAAAATTCGATTAGTCCATTGGAGAGTATCTAAAGTGATTGAGTTTACTGTGTCCTATATAGAAAAGAAAATGAACATTATTTCAGTTTAAGTCAATAGGTAAAAGATCTATTGAAACATGATTTTTTTCTTTTGTGTAGACAAAAGAACACAATTTAAAGAATTATCAAAAAACTTACTTCTATCATGTCTGATAGACTAGGAATAGTTGTTAAGCTCCCTCCAATTTCTTTCAATGTATAGTTAACTTTAGGCTTGGGCTGCAACACAGGAGGACAATATGAGAATTATAAACTATCATTCTTTAGATAGAAAATAAGCCAAACTGCTTTCAATTTAATTCAGACTACTTTATTAATTACATTTATGAATATCAATTTTATTATATGTGTTTATTCTACAAGGCATTGTGGACTTTTGCAGTTAAAGAACAACTAAAATCTAAATATGTTGAATCCAATAGGAGAGATGATCTAGAAAATAAATAAATTTAATACAAGTAATAGATGGTTTTATATAACAACTCCACCCTTGGCTAATGTTTTTGTAGAAGTTAATAAAGGTTCAAAAAATTTACTTAGACAAAGGAGCTAATAATCCACCAACATATGTTATTTATTAAACTGGGGAGAAAATTTCAACAAAGCCCCAACAAAATATGCACATGGCTACTTTGTATACTTTTTCCAACAAATGTCACTTCTTTAGCAGTTATATCTAAATTGCAAGACTAAAGTAGTAGAAAAATCACACTAATTCATGCTCATACTTAAACATTACTATGATTTAAGCTGGCCTAAAATACATAACAATGTAGAAAATACAAATTTTGTAACCAAATATTTACCTTGCAAAAGCAATAGAAGTAGTTATAGTTTTACAAAAATTTGCAATGAGAGACAAATAAGTAAATCTTAATTTTTGAGACTTGTAATTTTATATATATTAAGCATGCTACCTTAAAGTGCTTATTTTGGAATAGATAAAATCTTAAGAGAGTAAACCTCCATCCCATTCCTATGAGTAGTCGATAACAATGAACCTTGAATAGGGTACATTTGAGAGTATGAATAAAGCCAAAGAAAAGATATAGGAGGCTCTTGAAAAACACATGGAGAAATGCAACTACTAGATGAATTGTGCATGGTATTTAGATGAATCGGCAGAGGTTTATAATTATGAAAACATGGGACTTTAAGGATATTTTTATTCAATGCAACCAATGGATAAGATAGTCCAAAATTTGAGAGGACTTAAAAATATTTCAAAGTAGAAATCCAAATAGATAAGACAGTCCAAAAAAAAATTAGAAAAAGTTCCTGAAGAAATCTAAAAAAATATTTTAAAAAGTTCTTGAAGAAATCCAAAAACATCTAAAAAAGTTCCTAAAAAATCCAAAAACAATGGAAAAAGATCCTAAAGAAAAGAAAAAAAATTGAAAAATTCCTTTAAAAAATGATCATCTTGGTGAAAACAAGGCTAATAGGTTCCTTGATGAATCAAAAAAAAAAGTGAAAAATCAAATATACAAAAAAATCAAAAAGAGAAAAAGTACACAAAATAGAAAAACAAGAAAAAGTGCTTTGGTGAAAACCTGGTAAACAGGTGCCTTGGTAGCAAAAATAGAAATAACTCCAAGTGTTGAAAACATGGCAAATAGGTGCTTCTTCTAATCAGTTTCTCCATCTCTCAATGTGTCTCTTGTCCAGTTTGCCTACAACATTCAACCT